>OX465094.1:70909882-70939882 GCA_949987625.1 Chalcis sispes
CTGCTTTCTTTTTTTTTTTTTTTTTCAAATTTATTATAAATTAAACGCGACATAAATAATTCATACCGATTATAGCGAATTGATTTGTGTAAAAACAAAAATTCATTATTAATTTATGAAAATTTTCAACGTTACATTAAATAACATACGTGTATATATCATCTGATTAACATGCCAAAATCTATTATAGTTTGTAATGATTTAACGGTAACGACGACGTTTTTACATCGCAAACTAGACGATAATACGTTCGCGTGGCTTAGTCAGCTACGAATAAAATTTACGAGTAGAAAATTTAAACGATCACGTAAATAATCATCTAACCAGTTACATCGAATAATTATGCTAACCGTTGTGAGCGATTCATCAATAATTGTTATTTAATTACGATTAAACAAAACGACAATTATCGATATGTCAATCGTATCAAAATGAGATTTTACGAAAAGTTAAATAACGAAGTTTCTTAATCGATTCGATTTAACATTCGCTCCGTTACGGAGAGAAATGATAAAGAGAGCCGGAGCATTATTAACTTAAGGAAATAATCAGATCATAAACTTCTACAGCATAATTGTTTTATACCAAATATCTTACGGAGAAATTAAAATTTAAGAGATTTTAGCGCTTAATGAGTAGACTCTAGAGGACTCGTGATTAATGCTTCTAACCCGCTTTTTGACAAAGAGGAAAAGTTTTCCGCGCTTCGTCGTGCGCGCGCGCGTCTAGTTATGGTTTACGAACTAATAGTCAAAACGGCGCATTAAATCAAAAGCCAGTTGATCGGCTAATACTTTAAAATATAATATTAAAATATCGATTATATTTTTTGTTAAATTTATAATGTTTACTTAATTGGTTATTGACATAGCGTTGTATTAAAAAAAAAAAAAAAAAAAAAAAAGAAACTTTGACGATACGAATCAATTACCGCAATAGATAACTTATCTTTATAATTATCAGTAAAATCTCAAACTACTTGATAACAATTAACAGACTCAGCGCTCGGAGAGTTTATCCGCGAAACTTTACGAATTAACCTCAATTACGTTGTAGATATTCTCGATCCTGGAGTTTGACTATAACCGAGCGAAATAATTGAAAATTCGTATTAAAAAAAAAAAAAAAAAAAAAAAAAAAAATAAAATAAAAAAATAATAATCGATAAGCTATTCGTTTTAAAACGACGAAAATAATGAAAGGTCGTAAAATACATATGAAACCGAAAACAATAGAAATGAATATATTCTCAAACTATCGAAGTATGTTTATAAACCAATAAATCATTCCGATCTTGCGCCGATCTAGCTCCATAACACCCGCGCGCTATAAACTTTTTTTTTTTTTTTTTTTTTTTATGTATCTTTGTGAAAATATTACCGTAGCGTTTATAAAATAACCACGCGGAATTCTCTATCGTCGAATAATTCATCAAAACGCTTATAATTTTTTCCGCTCTTTTAATTTCTTATCAAAGCGTAAAAGCGATTAATTTTATTTTTCAAATCTACTCGTCGTATCTCTCACCGTAAGCATAAAACATTCGCGAAATATCCGTATGCATATCCGACGTACAGCTACAAAAAGATGAAAAGTTGAAAAAAAAAAAAAAAAATAAAAAAATAAAAAGAAAAGAAAAACAACACGCGCGCGATAATCCAACGGTCGAATGAGACGGGCGCGCGTAATTATCGAGTCCGATCCTGAAGCGAGTAGCCGCGCATGGTGGGGTGGGAAATATCAGAGTCGAGAAGCTTTACCGTCTATACGTGTGTGTGCGTGTATGTGTGTATATATATAGACGCGAAAACGGAGAGGAGAGTAAAGGGGAAGTTGAAAAAGGCAGTAGCTGCAGCAGCTGCAGGGGCCGATGAGCGCCAGTGAGAAAATACAGAAGGGAGGCTTTGCGCTTATACACATGTGAAAATCAAGTGGGGAGGGAGGCGAGGGGGTTTAGAAAAGTGGGCGAAAACCGAGCGAATGAGAGAGAGAAAAGAGAGAGAGAGAGAGAGAGAGAAGGGTAGAGTGGAAAGCGATCGAGATAACGAGGAAAAAAGATGAAACGAGCGTTAAGGATAAAAGAGTCGAAACAGAAAAATGTAACGGGAGAAAAAATAGGTGTATAGATCGCAACGAGGAGAGAAAAGAGAGAGTGAGAGAAAGAGAGAAGTAAAAGGGCGATGAGAGTTAGGCGCGGGACTACGAAAGAAGATGAGAACGAGACAATTAAGCTGTAAAAAAAAAAAAAATAAAAATAACTATAAAGTAACGGCGATTGGAAGATGCGACGTGAGATGAAAAATTGAAAAAATAAATGGCAACAAAGGTATCAGAGATAAAGAGGGTATATAAACAGGCGCGAATATTTAAAAATCTTTGAGAGCTCGAATAATTATTATTTCTCGCCGATGACTGAAACGATGAAAAATTTATCGATACATTAATGCCAACTGTTAGTCGGCAGCTTGTTTGTTTTGCTCTCTTTTTCTTTATCTTACGCACACATACATACACACACGCACACACCCTCCGGAATCCCTTTATCTCGGCGCGTCGAGACGCGCTTGACCCAATTATCGTCGACATACATATCCGCAACCTTTCTCCCACCCTCCCTTTCCCCCCTTACCTCTCTCTATCTCTTTCTGTCTCTCCTTCTCTATAAATCTCTATCTTACTTTCGAGGAGAGAAAAGAGGCCCGTTATATTTGCGTTTACGGCGCGAGTTTGTGTATGTGTGGACTCAAGAGCGCGATGTGCTTACCCGATATATCGATTAGAGCTCGCTTGTTCGCTGGCTTGCGAAAAAGACGAAATTTTGTTTACTTTATCGCATCTGTGTATGTTTGTGTGTGTGTGTGTGTGCGCGCGCGCGCAAACACCTTCTTTACCTTCGTACTTTATCTCTTTCTCTCTCTCCCTCTCTTTTTTTTATTTACTCACTTCGTCTTCTCTATTTTTCGCGGTAATTGCCGTCGCCTATTATTGATCTACCTGTACAATTGGTATTTCCTTACTATTCTCTCTCTTTCTCTCTCTTTCTCTCTCTCTCTCTCTCTCTCTCTCTCTCTCTCTCTCTTTCTCTTTCTCTTTCCACTCTGCCTCTCTTCTCTTTCTACGCGCTCGTCATGCATGAGACGCGCGCGTCGTGTATGTTTTCATTGCGTCGACGATATAAAAGCCCGCGCGCACTTGTTTCCGTGAGTATGAGTAGTGCGAGTAAACGTTGCGTGCGACGAGTCCTTCTCGCTCGGATTCCGGGAATAATAACGCTTTCGCGAAATTAGATTTATTTTCGATAAGTATCGTGAACGCATTTGAAAGAGATATAGGAAAAGATTGAATTAATATTTTACAAAGATTGTGTTTGAGTACGAATTAATTATAGATTAGTTTTAGCCTTAAAAGTTGAAATGTAATTAACTCTTTTTTTTTTTTCGTTTTGGAAAATGAGAAATCTACGACGATTGTAATGATTCAAACTATCGATAAGAAAATTTTATAATATTTATTCGATTGAAATTAAAAAAAAAAAAAAAGAATTTGAGAAACTTAGTAAAATATTTTATTAAACTTTATTATACATCCATTTAACAATTGAATAAAGAAACGATGTAATATTAAAAAGAAAAAAAAAAAAAAATAATATCGCTTATTATTTCGATCAACAGAATTTGCACAGAGCCGAGAAAACTTATTTGAATTTGATTAAATCGCGTGATAGATACGCATGTCATTATCGCGTTCGATCCGCACGACCTTGTATATTTTACGAATGCGATATATTTTATTTCTATTACCATAATTACCTTTGACGGTTATAAAACGATCCGATGTCGAGTTTTTTTCTTTTTTTTTTTTCCTTTATATTCGCGTATACCTTTATATTTACATTACGCAACTTATTCTGAAAATACAATGTTTCGATTTTATTCTTTTTTTTTTTTTTGCAAAATTATGTAACGTGTAAGAAACGAGTATGTAAAAAAGAAAAAAAAGAAACATTCGTAGAATTACTTTTTTCTTTTTCGTTTAGTCCGTATAATATACAGTTTGTACGTAAAATTTTTTATTTTATATTTTTTTTTTTTTTTTATCTTGCCGATAAACAACGACGAATCGAATCTATTAAGAAAATTATAACTTTTTTTTCGTTCTTTCTCAATCACTTCGGTTCTTATTAGTAGTAATCACTTGTAATGATTCCCACAAGTCACATTCGGCATTGATTCTGATCTGCGATCATTAGAGAGTCAAATGCTCGTTGATAGACTCGCCATTGCTTGGGGTAATCTTTCATAAATAATCATTAATAGGCGACAGCTATGCGTATTTTGATTCAATTATCGTAATCTTTACGTGTCTCACGTTAATTACATCGAAAAGTAAGTCTTTATTTTTCCGTTATGAATATTTCCAAAATTTTCATCAATTTCATACGGTATTTATTTTAGATGAGATAATAAGACCATTAATTTTACACGTAAGTTGTACACAGCACAACGCCGATAAAAAAAAAAAAAACGATTAATTTCGTCCTTCGAAGTTTTCTTTCGAGAACGCAATTAAAATTCGCCTCACGAATAAAAACTTTACGGTAAAGGAGAACTCGCACACCTGTATCGTTTCATCTTCGTCTTCGTGGAGTACGCGAAACTTAAAAATTTTAAAGTAACATACATTAATTATTTTAACGAGGATTAAATAACGATCGGCGTAAATATATACGCAACATTAATCCATACTCGTGCAATACGAACAAACTGTCTTTCTCTCTCTCTCTCTCTCTCTCTCTCTCTCTCTCTTGAGAGAGACAGAGAGAGATAGAGGGTATATTCGTGATAAAGGGCACATAATGCAAGATGTCTATCGTAAGGAAAGAGAGGAAGAGAGAGAAACTCGCTCTTGACTCGAACGAAAGAGAGAGTAAGAGATAGACAAAGCGGGTCACCGGGTGAATCGCATAATGTGTACGTAGCGAAGGAAACGGATACAATGCACGAGCTAAAGGAGAAAAGGTTGGCCGAAAACGAAAAGCACTGGAACACACCGCTACCTCTCTCTTTCTCTCTCTCTCTCTCTCTCTATCTCTATCTCTTACTCAGAAGAAGCACGACACTCGGCAATTTACTTTTGGCTCCTCTTCCTTTTACCTCCTCTGGGTCGTCTCCTTTCTTTCTTTCTCTTTGTTCTTCGAAACGATAGAATACGTTGCTAATACTCTGACCTATACTACTCTCGGTCTATATATACAACGTAAATGGAGAAGAGAGGACCTTAAATTTCTTCTCTTGGATTGAAAATCTCGAGGCGAGCGTTACTTAACCTGTAAATTTAATTCCGACTCGAGTGGATGCTTTCGATGCGACGACGTTGCCGGAATTTTTTATTGTCACGCGATTTTATTTTTTTTTTTTTTTTTTTTTTTTTGTAAGTCGATACGCGCCGATGTACGATTGGTATTAACACTTTTTTACCGATCGATAATTATTCATCTTTTAACCGAGTTAATATAAATATATCGACCAAGTGAAAATTAATTTCATTAATTAAAAAAAAAAAAAAAAAGAAAAAAAACCAAAGAAATTGTCTAAATTATTAAGCGTCTTAGTAATGAAGCTTTTAAAATCAAATTATTTTTAATTGAATCGATAAATTATTTATAAGCCATTAACGGGGCGAAATATCTATTCATCGGTAATATTGTTGAATCTTTCGGTTATATAATGAACTAAAACTCGGTAAATCGTGTATTTTTTTTTTTTTTTTTTTTTTTTTTTTTTTTTCTTCGTGAAATATAAAATATAATACTTTGTTGAGGCTTAATTGACCGTGAAAAAAAAGTTACAAGCTTTTGGCTATTTCAATTTTATGAAAATTTGCCTTTAATAGCGGAGGTGCTAAGTCCATTATAACGCTTTGCAAAAGGTTCTATATATGTATAATCCTTTGTGATGAAACAAGTTGAGGATAATTATTTGTATGAAAATTTATCGATTAAATATTATCGTTTATCCTAAATAAAAGATCTAAATATAATAAAGAATGAATGTATCGTCAAATAACTTTTTAAATTATAATTAAATCAAATCTTTTTTCATTTGGTACGAGAATGACGAGATTAGTCATTTTATAAAGAGATAATTTCAACGTATAAGCGTATATGCCTAAGTACGTTTAGATTGCAATTAAATTATAATATTTCAACCGAATAATCTTTAATCCACGTCTCGTCTTACATGATTCGAGAAGAGGAGGAACAAATTGTACTAATTGGATTTAACTAAGTTAATTCCGTTTCTAATTGGCGTAATTTCTAGACGGATGTAGACTTTTAGCAAAAATTAATAATAAGTAAGATATAATTTTTAAATTTTATACATATATATATATATGTATATTTTATCTTCGTTTTGTTTTTTTTACGACGCTAAATAATTTAATAGCGAAAAAAAAAAAAACGGTAAAAAATTTCGTTTTAAAATTGCAATTATACGTATCCTCGAAAGTATTCGCTTAACTTCAATTATATTTAATAGATCTGTTAATTTTATCTGTCGCTTTTTTTTTTTTTTTAAAACGTTTGTGACGCGAATTTTATTTTATGAGATACGTCATATTGTGAATATTAACTTTTCTTGTTTAAAAATTTTTCTTCTTTCAAGATTATAAAATTATCATTAAAAAAAAATATAATAAAGAAATATTTCAATTTAATAATGTTAAATTCAAGCGCATCATTTCAAAGCATCGTATAAATTCTAAAGTTATCTTCGTTCGCTAAAAAAGAAAAAAAAAACGCGACAAATCTTTCGTTTAAAAAATTTTTACGCTTCACGTGTATTTACAAGCCACGAAAATATATCATTCACAAAAAAAAAAAAAAACATTTTCGTTCTTAAATTATTTACTCTTAAATAATTTAAGCAAAAATTTTTTCAAAACAAAAACATAAAAATTTAAACTATATATCTTAAATTCGAGCTCATATCTAATTCGTTCAATGTATTCTACCTAACGTTCTTTCTTCTCATTGTCTTCGATTTCTCGCGTCGGTAAGCAGCGCTGGCTGCAAGTATACGAATTCACGAAACAATAAACGTGAGAAAGAAGTCAAAAAAAAAAAAAAAAAAAAGACTCGCACTTCTTTTTTTTTTTTTATTTTTTTTATATTTTTTTTTTTATTTTGGTAAATTTTTAACAAGAGCCCGCGAAAGTTATCTTTTACTTGTATGAAACTAAACTCGTGCGCTGCAATTTTTTTCTTTAACTTTTTTTTTTTTTTTTTTTTTTTATCAGGATGATTATACTTTTACCTTTGCTTTTCTACGGTTTGTTTGTTTTCTCGTTTTTTCTTCGTATCTTTTATTTTCTTCAAACGCGGTTGCGTGTGAATTCATGCCATCGCGGGATACTATAACTTTTGGCTTTGTTCGCGCGAATTTTTGCTATTCAAACATTTTTTTAAAATTTTTTTTTTGCCCGCTCGTGTACGCGTACGCTACTCTTTTTATTTTAAACTTATCTTCCAATATTTTAGCTACCGAGCGAGTTTAGAAAAGAATGGAAGAGGGAAAATTGGAATGAAAACTGGTAAATTTTTATTCGTTTATCTCTTCTTGACCACTTTGTTCGCGTGACCACGCGACGTGCGTTAAGGGTATTTTCCTTTCAAGATCTTATCGAACGATTTCGATAGGAAAAAAGGTAAACGTCGCGTGATACGAATTATACGTTTAACGTAAGTGAAAACGATACGCAAGTATGAAAGATACTTTGGAAGTTCGGAAGAATTACGTTGAATAATGAAGATGATATAAAGTAAACTTTCGTGTAGGTGATTATTTTTAAATGCAGATGTCTGATTTCGAACAATTATGGATAATCCGATAAGAAAGCTTACGTATATAAATATAAAAGAACAAGTATGATTCTTTTTTTCACCTATTTGATTTATAAATGCATGAAAATTTTTTATTTTGTATAGCGATTTCCTAGTTTAGAGAGAATATCATATTTCTATCATATATTGGTGACCTACAATTATTACAGATATATAATACACAGTAAAGTATTAAAGTAATATCGTAATAAAAAGTAAAAGTTGACTTGAGCTCACGGTGCAGAGCTCTGTCAAAGCTGCCTGACAGGTGGACGGGGAAGTGAAGAAAAAAAAATATTCAGGAAAGAGAAAATAAGAGAACACAACACAAAGATTAAGATTTATGTCGCGTCTATGGGGTTGTGTATGTCGGCGAGATGTGCGAGTGTGCGTGGATATGTGTGAGTGTCAGAGAGAAAGAGAGAGAGAGAGAGAGAGAGAGAGAGAGAGAGAGAGAGAGAGAGAGAGAGACAGAGACAGAGAGAGAGAGAGAGAGACGCAAAAAAAAAGATAAGGGGCGATAAGGACCGGATAACGGCAAGGAGTCGTTAGAGCCCCGTAGGAGTCCCGCAAGGCGGGACGAGATCAGCGGTTCGCGCCAGGCGCGGTGTTCGCTAATCCCCGGGACGACAGCGCTTAGCGTATGAACGCAAAATCGCTAGCCCGAACCTAGGTGCTCAGGACACCCTGACCGTTGGAGGGAAGTGGCTCGTCGAACTTGCGTTCGACCACGGTTAGCGTACAGCGCCAGGCGCAGAGATCGCTTACCGCAGAGCGTGAAATGCGCCAGGCGCAAGATCGCTCGTGAGCCGAAGGTATTCGCGGCGGTTGCCGGAATACGAGGGAAAGACGCGGAAGAATTGGACGGACGTCCAGTAGGTCTGCGGGGCAGCGCGAGGCGCTAATTTCGCATCGACCTAGAGCGGGTATGCGGCAGGCGCACGATCGCTCTCAGGAGGCAGAGGCGACTACTCGAGGCAGTCGCCGAAGCGTAAGTGTCGAGCTCGAGAAGCGGGTCTGAGCTGAGGCCTTACGGGAGAGCGCCTCTCGCGGTCGCGAGAGGTAGCGTGTTGGTGGAGAGGGAAAGCATCTCCCACGCAGCGGCACCAGTCGTCCGACTGTGTGTGCGCCACCTCCCGTAGGCGGTAGGAAGTAGGAATGGCGAGAGAGGGGTTAGGAAAGAGTCGGGACTATGTACGCACGCACACGTCAACCCTCCCCCTCTTTGACGACTCTTTCCTAACTCTGGTACTGTTTTTCGAGCGTTATTGAAGTTGTAGAGGCGTGAGAGTGTGTGTGTGAAAATGTGTTGGTATGTTTATAGAAAGAAAGTGTGAAGACAAGGAATGTCTCTGTTTAAAGTGCCCGCGTACACGGGTGAATGTGTGTATGCATGAGGGTATAAGTGTGGATGTGAGCGTGTGTGTGAGGGTGTATATGTCGGGTGTGTGTCCATAGCGCTAGTTTATTAAAATAAATGTATATAAATTAAAATACAAAAATATAAAATTTAACACACAAACTATAAATCACTAATTATAAACTATTAAAATTCTCACACTATTATAACTAATTATTTATTTTACATATATATGAAGAAGTGGTGCACAAAGATAAATATAACACACAACATAAGAACGGATATCTGCTTATTCTAATAAATTGCACTAATCATAATTAAATCCTAATGATAGTAAAATGAATTTATACGAAAACTTAACAATTATAATAAAACACTCTAAAAAAAAAGAAAATAGAACGCAAACACTTAAAAACTAAAGTCTTTGGTTTTTTTTTTTTTACATTTTTCATTGTTTGTAGCTTAATCTACGTCCTTAAAGCTATACACTTACACTACAAAAAACTATGTAACACTATATCACGTAAGAACTACAATAAAAAGAACTAAGTATAACACTTATTCACTTCTAATACTAGGCACCAAACTTCTTCTGAACCGCGGCTCTCTCACCGTTGTCTATATTGTCTATCAGATCCCTCTCGACTTCCATCTCGAGGGTATCTGATAGTTGATCCCAGTATAGATCATCTCCCTGTCCTGGGGATACCTGGGATCTCCCGCCTGTCTCCACTGGCGGCATTGACACACCGGAGTCCACCGGTGATGTGTTGTCACTGGTTTCAGTTGAGGCAGTTGACGACGATGACGACGAGGACTCGCTCTCCTTTCGAGTCCGGTCGTTCTGTGGCACTGTCTTTACTGCCGGGGCTTGTCTATCTACTTCTACATCCACCTGTAGAAGTTGGCCGATCTTAAGGTAAATCTCCGCGACTGCGTGCGGATTTTTATTGTAAAAGGCGCGGAGGCACTCTTCCGTTAGGGAACGGATTCTCCGTCTAAAGCCGCCCCTTTGTTTCCTCGCCTTCCCTGTTATGCGTCGGTCCATTGTCTCTAGAGAAAGTTGGTTTTGTAATGAACACGACTGTGAATTGTAAGTGCAACGGCGCTCAGTTTTACACATGTGCGCCGGCCATGCGGCTTCGGAGGGGGTAGCGATGTATTGGCACGTACCCCGTCCTACGTTCGGCCGCTGCTTTCTCCGCTTCGGCCTTTGTAGGCCTTCCTCTTTTACGAGGCTGCTGGCGCAGTGTTGCCGGTCGGCGATCGTTTTTTTCTGCAGAATCGGCTTCGTCCGTAGCCGATTCTTGTGTGTACGATGCATGCCTTGAGGGCGAAGGAGCCATATTGCTCGAGTGCGGTAGCGGCTGAGGCGCTACGTGCGGAATTGTTTGCGGAGGGACCTTCGAAGCATCAGGGTCAGTCACCTGGTCAGGTGCTGACGAAGGTATCGTTAAATTTTCGGTTGCGACCGCTACGTAGTCCAACGCAGTGGTAGGAGGCTGCTTTGCGTAAGCAGCTTCTTGAGCACATGGTGGCTGTGCAGCCGGTGCTGTCTCATCCTCGGCCAACACAGCTCTCTTTAAGGCCGACACATGTAGTTTAATGGGCTCTTGCCCCGGTCTTTCTATAATGTACACGTCGGGACTGCATGCTTTTACAACTTTGTACGGGCCGGTCCATTTAGGTGCTAAACCTGCATTAAACCCTGTCGCTGCGTTCGACAGCGCAAAGTTTTTTAAATAAACCCACTCCCCGGGTTGCAGGCATACAGGTGTACTACCGATGTTTATTGTTTTTTTTGCTTGAATGTTTTGGGCTTCCTCAATGCGCATTTGCGCGGCTGCGTCGAAAAACGTCCGTTCTCCTGGCCGCGGCAACGTGCGTCCGAGTAAAGTGTAGCTGGGAGTTTGCCCCGTGCGAGCATTCTCCCTTCTACGCATATTAAAAAGAATGACAGGTAGATGGCGATCCCATTCTCTTTGACTACGGCCATTTAACCGTAGTCGCAGGCCTTTTTTCAACTCCTGATTCCGCCTTTCTGTTGGATTAGCCTGCGGGTGGTAGGCTGGCGTTGTATATGGCTCGGCTCCCCACTCCTTACATCGCTTCTTCCAAGCAGGACCCCGGAACTGTGGTGCGTTGTCTGAGAGCAACACGCGAGGATATCCCCACCTCATAAAAACTTCGCTCTCTATAACGGGTGCAATCGTTACAATTTCGGCGTTAGGCAATGCAAATGCTTCTGTCCACCGAGAGAACAAATCGGTAACAACGAGTATATACCGTTTACCTCTCGATGACCTTGGATATGGCCCCATTAAGTCGAGGGCGACGGTGTCCCATGGCTCGAACGGTTCTCGGGGTTTTTGCTCTCCTTGCGCAATCGGTTTCGCCGCTTTTGTCGTTGCGCAAGCGGAACACTGCGCGACCTTCCGCCGCACTCCTTCGCGCATTTGAGGCCAGATGAAACTTTCTCGGGCGGCGCGTAATGTTTCGGCGAAACCGGGGTGGCCTGCTAACGGGTCATCGTGCAGGTACTGTAGTACCATCGGGCGGCACGCTGTTGGCACGTAGGCGCGAGGAGAACGCCCGCACTCCGTCACGAAGTACACCCCGTTAACATTTTCCAGGCGCTGGTTTGACGTTAGGATTTTCTCCAGCTCCTCGTCAGGTTTCTCGCGGTCCTGTGCTTCGCCAAGTTGAGCGTAGAGATCACTAGCGCTTATAGAAGCTAGTTGCAGCTCTTCTTGCTGTGGTTGAGAGCTTGGAGGTAGCAAGGCGTCGAGTTCTTCCTCTTTATTTTCGAAGGTTTCTTCGTTGGGCTCTCGAGAGAGAGCGTCTGGAAGTTCATTGTCTCTACCAGCTACGTGCTCGACGGTAAAGTTGTAGCTACGGAGGTATATGGCCCAACGGTGCAGCTTGCTTTTACCTTCCTTTATTTTATCGAGCCATGTAAGCGCGCGGTTGTCCGTCCGAAGGATAAATTTGCCGTCCTCAAGCACATGCTTAAATTTACGAAGGGCCCAGATCACGGCTAAGCACTCCTGTTCGTTTGAGTGATAACGTTTTTCCACTTTTGTAAATTTGGCAGAGGCATAAGTGATCACATGTCTCTCGCCCTGCTCGCCTACTTGATACAGCACTGCGCCCATGCCCGTTGCGCACGCATCTGTTTGCAATACCAGTGGCTTGCTAGGGTCTAGACGGCACAATTTTAGCGGCACTCGAAAAGCGTCCTTCACACGATCGAATGCGCACTGTAGGTCGTTAGTCCATTTAAAAGGCTGATTCGCCGCGAGCAGCTGTGTAAGTGGAAGCGCTATTTTCGCGAAATTCGGCACATATTCGCGAAGCCACCCGCAAATACCAAAGAATCTGCGCAAGTCTTTTTTGTTTTGCGGCACCGGAGCGTCGAGAATCGCTTTTACGTGCTCGAGTTTCGCGCAATTACCCTCGGCTGAGACAGTGTGTCCGAGGTATTCAAGTGACCGTTGTCCAAAGAAGCACTTCGGTATTGCACAAGTTAAATTGAAGATTCGGAGCCGTTCAAACACTAATTGTAAGTGCGTCAGATGTTGTTCCCACGAATCCGAATATATTAAGAAATCGTCTAAATAAGAACGCACAAACACGTTGATGAATCCGCACAGCACTTGTTGTGTTATAAAATCGTTGAACGCAGTCGGTGCATTTTTCAGCCCGAAACTCATTACGCGCCATTGGTAGAGTCCGCCATCCGGAGTAGCGAAGGCTGTATAAGGTCGAGAGCGTTCCGTAAGCGGGATCTGCCAATAACCGCTTTTCATGTCGAGCGTTGTAAATACCTTTGCCGTGCCAATCTCGCGCACTAACTCCTGCATTCGCGGTAAATTCGGCGTAATATCTTTAGTCACCGAGTTAAGGCGGCGAAAATCAATGCAAAAACGATATTTTCCGTCCTTTTTCGCGGCCATTACTATTGGCGAGCAATAGGGCGAAGTTGATGGCTCGATCAACCCTTCCGCGAGCATTTCGCGCACTTGCTCGTTTATCGCAATTCTTTTCTGCACTGAATATCGGTATGGCGCGAGCCGAAAAGGCGTCTCGTCTTTCAGTTCGATATCATGAGTGACAAATTTCGTTTGGCGAAGCGGCCCGTTATAAAAAAATAAATCCGCGTATTCACTTATCACTGCACTTAATTTACTCACGTGTTCACTTGGAAAACCGTGCTGCACGCTCGCGAGAAAGTCTGGAGGTGGCACTACACTTTTCACTGGTGCGGCAGTGTCCTTATGAAAATATACTCGCTGGCGCGTATCGTTACCAAAGTATAAACACTCAAGATTATAATCGTGCACGGCGTTGACATCTTTGAGCCAACTACGTCCTAAGGTTACCTGCGTGCTCAGCTCGTCGCATATATAAAACTTCACTATTGCTGTATAGTCTCTTATACGGAGCGGCAACCAGCACACTCGCGAAATCGACATTGTCGTACCGCGACACGCGAGATTCACTTTTAAATTCACTTTTTCCACTTTCGTTTTACTCGTTACATAACACGACCGAATAAAATTGTCACTAGCACCTGAGTCCACTAGAGCACTTGTTTCTTGGTTATTAACACTAACCGTTAAAAATCCGGTGCTTGTGCCTGGTAGCTGCGCTGTTAAAATTACGGCACTGCTGCTCCCGGGGCAGGGCCGGCCGCGGCGGCTTCTGTCCCTCGCCAGTTTCCCGTACCTCTGGGCTGAGGCTTCTTCGGGCAATCACGATGCCAGTGTCTCTCCGGGCAATAATTGCACCGAGGCAACTGGCTTTCTTGCGGCGCTGCAGGTGCTCGAGGTGCAGTCGCGCCAGACTGCGCAGTGGCGCGGCGAAGTGCACTCTTCTCTTCGGCTTCATCTTGCTCTATCTCTACGGCTCGAGTAATCAACTCCTCAACTGTTTGAAACTGTGAGGCTCGCAACAACTTTCTTATAGAACCTCGAAGAGATTCCAAAAGAACTGCAATGATGCGATCCTCGGAGGCCCCAGGTAATAATCGCCGTGCGAGAAGGTGTCGCTGTTCGAGAAAGAGGCCCGTGCTTTCTCTCTCTCCCTGCGGTTGACCGTAGAGCCGAGCGGACAGCTTCATTAGCACGGCCTGTGCCGCATATTTGCTGCGAAGAAGTTCGCAGAACTTCTCCCAGCTTACGTTTAAGTTTTTGTAGACTGACCACCAGCGAGCGGCATCGTCCTTGAGAGCGCGTGTGGCCAGTCGAACACGCGCATGAGCGTCCGTCTTATTTATTTGGAATACTGCCTCGCACTCGCGTATAAATGTGTTCGGGTCTTCGTATTCCCGACCGGCGAACTCGGGAAGCTCTGGATTGCCGACCACTAGCGCACGTAATAAATTACGTACTTCCTCCATAACGGTTACCTGAGGAGGTGCCTCACTTGCTGTGTCAGTACTCACACTAGGCTGTGTAGGCTGGTCGGCTTCCATTCGATGCTCTCGTGTGCCCTCGCTTCTATCTGAAATAGCCTTTTGCATCGAATTCTTTTCGAGCGAACTTTTCGGCGGAAGCGTGAAAGTGCCTTCTTTTTGCACTTGGCTGCGCGTTCGCGGTTGTATTAGTTGGGCGCCACCGACTGTTTTGCGACTGTCGGAAGTCGTTTTCGACGGTTCTTTACCGGCTGTCAGCGGTTTGCGCTGCATAACGCATCTCGGGGTGTGCTTGAAGTTCGTGCACGCGTCCAGCGTGCTCAACTAAGACTTCGCAACGAAGTTACCGTGTCTGCGTGTGCGAGACGTGGTAAAATTGCCAAACTTAATCTAGCCCCACGTCGGGCGCCAATTTGACTTGAGCTCACGGTGCAGAGCTCTGTCAAAGCTGCCTGACAGGTGGACGGGGAAGTGAAGAAAAAAAAATATTCAGGAAAGAGAAAATAAGAGAACACAACACAAAGATTAAGATTTATGTCGCGTCTATGGGGTTGTGTATGTCGGCGAGATGTGCGAGTGTGCGTGGATATGTGTGAGTGTCAGAGAGAAAGAGAGAGAGAGAGAGAGAGAGAGAGAGAGAGAGAGAGAGAGAGAGAGAGAGACAGAGACAGAGAGAGAGAGAGAGAGACGCAAAAAAAAAGATAAGGGGCGATAAGGACCGGATAACGGCAAGGAGTCGTTAGAGCCCCGTAGGAGTCCCGCAAGGCGGGACGAGATCAGCGGTTCGCGCCAGGCGCGGTGTTCGCTAATCCCCGGGACGACAGCGCTTAGCGTATGAACGCAAAATCGCTAGCCCGAACCTAGGTGCTCAGGACACCCTGACCGTTGGAGGGAAGTGGCTCGTCGAACTTGCGTTCGACCACGGTTAGCGTACAGCGCCAGGCGCAGAGATCGCTTACCGCAGAGCGTGAAATGCGCCAGGCGCAAGATCGCTCGTGAGCCGAAGGTATTCGCGGCGGTTGCCGGAATACGAGGGAAAGACGCGGAAGAATTGGACGGACGTCCAGTAGGTCTGCGGGGCAGCGCGAGGCGCTAATTTCGCATCGACCTAGAGCGGGTATGCGGCAGGCGCACGATCGCTCTCAGGAGGCAGAGGCGACTACTCGAGGCAGTCGCCGAAGCGTAAGTGTCGAGCTCGAGAAGCGGGTCTGAGCTGAGGCCTTACGGGAGAGCGCCTCTCGCGGTCGCGAGAGGTAGCGTGTTGGTGGAGAGGGAAAGCATCTCCCACGCAGCGGCACCAGTCGTCCGACTGTGTGTGCGCCACCTCCCGTAGGCGGTAGGAAGTAGGAATGGCGAGAGAGGGGTTAGGAAAGAGTCGGGACTATGTACGCACGCACACGTCAAAGTTTCATTTTAATATAAAAAAATATTACGAAAATGCAAACAAACAAACAACGTTTACTAAAAATTTCAATAAAACGTTAAAATATTTAACGATAAAATCCTTATTTTCTTCTCTTCTCGATCAATTATATTTGACAAATACACTTAAAAAGTTGATCGACAAGAAGCTCATAAGAAATTTAAAGAATTTCAAATGTAAAGTTTTATTTGATTTGCAAAAATTCAATTGGAACGAAGTTAAAGGACGTTCGGTTCATATACATATAGATGAGAATAATTCACTTCAATAGTCTTGAAATTCCTCGTCTGGTGAAAAAAAAAAAAATATAATAATCTTTCGCTTTTGAATATTTTGCAAACTCGACGCCGTCGTGTTTATTAAAACGACGAAGCTGACGCGAAGTACACAAAGATGCATAAATCGTTTTCGAAAGTCTTTAAAGACTCTTCTTGACCCGATAATTTTGTTTTTGTTGTCGTATATTCTTTTCACTTTTTTTTTTTTATTCGTTTGACCTACTTTATATTTGATGCAAAAAAAATTTTTTTTTCTTATTTCCGTTGTCAATGAGAATTGTAGAAAAACGTCATGTTGGAAAATTTTAAAATAACATTGATATGTCTATTTAAAATGCGATAATATTAAACCTTGGAATGCGACGTAAAATTTATAACAATATTTTAAAAATATACCGAGAAGTCGAATAATTTGCACAAAAAATATTTATTATTAAAAACATTTATCTTCATATTTTGTGAATGAAACAATCGTGCTGTAAGTTGTACGAAACACAATACAAAAAGAAATAAACACATATCCATTCTTTCATTAAATTTTACAAAACCATTTCCTTCCTATAATTATCCAACCGAACAAAGCCGTTAGCGACATAGCATTAGAGTTATCGCTGTCAGTTGAAACAAAAATGACAGCTCAGAAAGAAAATCCTCTTTTCTCACCCTCTCTCTCTCTCTCTCTCTCTCTCTCTCTCTTTCTTTCTTTCTCGGCAGGACAAGAAGACGATAGGTGATGGAAAAAATATCCTTTTTAACAGCCTCGCCGTTGATAAAGTAGACCGTTAGTATTTTGATTAGCAGCCGAGTGAGTATATAAGAAAGCAAACGAGAGAGAGAGAGAGAGAGAAAGAAAGAGAGAGCGAGAGGGGGAGGAAGAGAAAGAAAGAAGGCCGACATAGATTAGTTTCTTTGATCACACGCTTGAGCGCTAAAAGCAAGTGCAGGACGACGTCGACGAACGTTGCTTATGTGTGTGAGTGTATTCGCGTGTCGTTGAGCTATATAACTTTTTCATTTTCTCTCTCCCTCTCTCTCTCTCTCTCTCTCTCTCTCTCTCTCTCTGTCCCACACTTTTTTTTTTATTTCGAGCGACCTATGTGAGCAAGAGAGGAGGATGCGAAAGTTAATTTCTACTAACTGTCGGTGTCTAATAGTTCTCTCTCTCTCTCTCTCTCTTCGACTATCTCGGTTGAAGCGCTTGTTTTTTTCTCTTTTCCGTTTCTTTTTCAGACGCACGCTGAAGCGAGGAAAGTAACATCCACGAGCAGAGTTATGGAACTTTTCAATTATTACCTGTGGATATGTTTTTTTTTTTAATTGTTTTTACAATTATAATCGAGAAAGAATGTAATGATTCGAGAACGTTTTAAATGAAGAATTTAAAAAGTTTATGTCGTATTTTTCTTTCGATATGAATTTTGGCCGACTTAACTAAAACTAACTACTTACCATCTTTTCTACTTAATATTCTTTTTATTTTTAACACTCTAATATGTTCATTTTTTTTTTTTTTTTTTTTTTTTTAAGAAAAAAATTATAAATTAATATAAAAATAACATGAATATATTTTTAAGGGTTATATATTTTATTATTTTTTGAGCTACTAAAAATACAATGAAACAAAAAATAAACTTTAATTGTAATAAAATTAAAAAGGTACTCTTCAAAAAATAATTAAATCTAAATGAATAAAGTATTAAATAAATAGCTTAAAAAAATAATTTGCTTCAGAAACGAATATATATATATATATATACATCAAAAAAAGAATTATATCAAAACAATAAATAAATAATGAAGAGTTAAAGTTAAATGACTGGATATACGTGTATGAAGGAGGTATATGAAGGACAAGGTAAAATAAATACTCGTCAATTAAGAAAGGTAATTCACATACAACTGTTTATTGAGACATGTAGAATACATCTGGACATACACAATTCTTTGACACTTTAAATCAAGCTCCTAGCTCGAAAAGGAACCATATTTCAACGCTGTTTTTCTTTATTTTCATCAAATTCATTGTTTATAATCATTATGTTTAACTACGTTCACACTAAAATTAGGGGGGGGGAAGGGGCAACTTTTTTTTTTCTTTTAAATTGCGGAAAATTATTAAAAAAAAAAAAAAAAAAAAAAAAAAAGAAAAAGAAAAGAAGAAAGGAAAGCAAAGCAATCGGTAGCTGATTATTAATACAGTTTACAAAAGAAAGAGGAATTTTCCTCCAAAAAAAAAAAAAACATAATTAAGATATAAATTATTAAAAGATTAAATATATAATGTATAATATATCATTAAAAGAAAAAAAAGTATCGAGTGCAAAAAAAAATTCGGTCATAGAAAAATGAACAACCAGCGGTGTTCATCATTTTCGTCCGGGAATTTTATTATTATTTTTAAAAACGTGTCCATTGAAATACGTGATTCGTTTTCATATCAACATTTTACTTTTTTTTTTTTTTTTTTCATCGTTTTTCTTTTTCATCATTGGTGAGTGTGAGTGTGTGTGTGTATGTATGTTTGTGAATTTTTTTTTCACTTTTTCATCTTATCGTTATTTATCTTTAAAAAACATCGTCCTTGCTTTTCTTTCGTACTTTCGTTTTTTGCGTAAATTGAATAATAATAATAATTATAATGATAATTAAAAAAAAAGATCTGTCGTACTGCTGTTAGTTTCGCGAAATGGAAAAAGAAGAAAATTTCGCTATCACTCTTTCTCTCTCTTTCTCTCTCTCTCTCTCTCTCTCTCTCTCTCTCTCTCTCACAAGCTTTCTTTCCTTTTTTTAATCCTTCCTTACTCTATCTTCTTCTTTCTTACTTTCTTTCTCTCCCTTTCATTCTCTCTTTCTCTCTCTCTCTCTCTGTTACTTTGTATTTATCCTAAATCTGTGGAGCTGACACGGAGCGTGGCGCGGAACGTCTTTCGATTATATATGATTATGAAACATTGGTTTCTATTTTTTGCCATTACTTTTTTAATCTTTTAACTATATTTCTTTTTTTTCTTTCTCGATATTTATTACACTGTTGTCGTCGAATGTATCTTTTCTCTATACATAATATATTTATATATCGTGCTTACATATTTTGTTGCGATACCTGTCGTTAAAATTCTTATGGATTTTTTTTTTTTTTTTTTTTTTTTTTTTAATAAGTTTTCTTGCTTTTATTTGTTAATGATTAAAGCCGCAAAAGTTAATAATAATAAAAAAAAATGTACAATAATCGCATAATTTCGCTGATTTTTTTTTTTTTATTTTCAATAGCTTTCATTATGTTTTTTTTTTCTCTAAAGTAACACCTCTGTTATGTTATAGTTATTAGATTTTTTTTTAATTTTTCCCTAAAATCCCAATCGGTGCTTAATTTTTTTTTTCATTTTTTTTCATTTTCACTTTCACTCTTTATCTCTCTCTCTCTCTCTCTCTCTCTCTCTCTCTCTCTCTCTCTCTCTCTCTCTCTCTCTCTCTCTCTCTCTCTCTCTCTCTCTCTCTCTCTCTCTCTCTCTTTCGCGCGCATTCGTTAATTCTCTCACACTTTATCTTTCGTATAAGTCATCATCACTAATTATACTGCTAAATAATAACATATCACTTCACAAAAAAATGCATATTCGCAGGAATATAATACATAATATATTTATATATAATTAAAAAAAAAAAAAAAAAAAAAAAAAAAACCGCACGCTTTCGCATGCCAAAAAATATCAACGTGAATTCATATCGTTTCAACGGGCCCACAAAATATATAATAAACCACGTTCGCGCACGCGAGCGCGGAAATTTCACAAAAAAAAAAAAAAATAAAAAAAAAAAAAAAAAAGGAGTCTTCAATCTTTATCTTGCGCTCTTTATCCACTGTGCTTTATATTTTTCCTTGCTTTCTTTATCCTCTTTAATTTTCGCCCTCTTTTTTTTTTAATTACACAAAAAGTTACGACCAAAAAAAATTTTTTTTCTTTTTTCTTTGTATGAAAAAAAAAAAAAAAAAAAAAAAAAAAAAAAAAAAAAAAAAACAAAATTTTAACCCTCTCTCGGTAATTTTTTTTTTTGTTTTTTGTTGCCTTTTGCTTTTCTTTCAGCCTACATGTTTCTATGTGTGATGTTTGAACTTTTCGAGGATGCGTCTGTTCGTTTATTTAATTCAGTATGTATGTGTGTCGCGCGAAATAATCGCGGGGCAAAACGAAAAATCAATGGCCAACGGCTTAGCCAGCGCACAGTGCTTGTGTATTATACACATTTATTTATTCATTTATTTATATATTCTCCTAGAGAAAGAAAAAGAAAAAATATAAAAAAAAAAAAAAAAAAAAAAAATGAAAATAAAACAAAATAAAAAATACAACCCGCGTTAATCGAAGGCCACAAGTCGAGACGCGCCAAAATTTCCGTCCTTTTTTATCAATAATTAATATTATTTTTATTTTTACAAAACAAATTTACGCCGAAAAAAAAGTTCTTCCGTGCTTCGCGTAATTGAGCCGCGAAAAAGCTATATATATATATATATATAACGAATGAACGACAAAAACACGATAGCTATACACTTGGTCTTTTCTTTCTTTTAGAAAAATAAAAAAAGTTCAACGTTTCGAAATCACAGATACGCCGCCACTCACTGAAGTTCGATATCGAGCCTCCCTATAACGTTTTTAATTTTAATTTTACCTAAAAACCGCAAATCAACAACAAGATATAAGAGACAATAATAATAATCAATAATAATAATAATAATAATAGGACGCGTTAGGACGCGCGCACAACAAGAACAAGAAGGGAGGCTCTCTCTATCTCTCGCACGGAATCGTTAAAAAAAACAAAATTCTTTTTTTTTTTTTCCTTCTTTTCTTTTTCCTCTTTCAACAAGAGTGACTCTTAATTTTTTCGAAGCTCGCGTTATCGGAAGCGAGGAAAAACAAAATAACGTTTCGGCGAAAGAGACGAAAAATTTTGGCTTTGTTTATTTTACATATGTATGTATATAAAATGGCGTCTCGTCGAGAAATCACCGCGATCGGGTGCACGGATCGTTTAATTACATTTAAAAAAAAAAAAAAAAAAAAAAGGAGAAAAGATAAAATAAAAAAAAAAAAAAGAACGTTACGTTTAACGCTAGTACACCTATAGATCAGTCTAAAGTCTCGTGTCACCGTGAACTGCCTCCGCCATCGCCAGCGCACAGCGCGTCGATATCGTCTCAAAAAAGAGAGACATCATCCTTGCCATACGCTGTGTTCTATATAATTTTTTTTTTTTTCTTTCATCCTTACCCCCCCCCCCCCCCCCCCCACAAGCTTCTTTTCATTCTTCTCTATCGTTCCAAAACCTTTCTCTCTTTTGCATTCTTTTGCACACTCTTTCACACTCTCTCTCTCTCTCTCTCTCTCTCTCTCTCGCTCATGCTCTCTCTCTCTCTCTCTCGCTCATGCTCTCTCTCTCTCTCTCTCTCTCTCTCTCGCTCATGCTCTTTACCAAACTCCATTGTTTATAGCCAGTACAGTATACACAGAGTCGGAAAATTTTTTTTATGTTTTTATTTTTGCCTCGTTCCGATACGATTATGATTATCATATTATGTATATGTTTATATATAAATATATAAATTGCAAATTTCGAGCGCAGATACAAAAGTTACGAAAATCACATTTCGCCGATCACAAATTTTGTTTCTTTTTTTGTAAAAAAAAAAGAACGGTATTATCTAATTGGTTTGAATTTTTTCTTTTTTCGTTTTTCTTTTTTCTTTCACTTTTTTTTTTTCTTCCTTACGAGTAAAAAAATAGAAATTTCGATCGAATTAGTATACATATATAAAAAAATGCCGAATTTTAGATTTTTTTGGTGTTTCTTAAATTTTTTCTATCGAAAAAACATTCTTGCACGCTTTTTACTCAATTCACTTATCTCTCTCGTTCTTTCGCGCTTCCTTCCACTCTTTCTCGATCGCTTGTCTCGTCGCAGCATCGACACACGCCGTTATGTTATCTTTTCTTTTTTTTTTTTTTTCCTTTATTCATTATTTCGTTTACGTTCATAACGATATACATTTTTAAATTTCGAAAAATGAATTTTACGTGTATGCATTTTTTTTAATTTTTTTTTTTTTTTTTTTTTGTTTTTTATTTTGTTTTTGTAAATCTTTACTTTTGTATAAGTTTAAATTTAGCTCATTGTAGAAATGCATTGTGCTTATACGTGATTACATCATATTCAAATATACGCGTATTTTCAATGAAAGAATTCCTAGCACTCGTCACTTAAATTGCTTACTTTGATGTTTTTCTTATCCAACGATTATCAAACTCTCTCGCTTTCTCGCTACTTTTTATCCCAATCTCTCTCTTTCTTTCTATTTCGGACAAAGACCAGAATTTTTTTTTTTTTTTCTTTTTTTTTTTTTTTAAATATTTTCTAATATTGGAATATTATTCATTTCACAAAAACCCACGCAGTATGATATTAGCGAATATTCATCCTTATCGTATTGTGTTAATATTAATATTATCATATCCTCGAATATTATGCTTTTATATAAATAGGGGGGGGGGAAGGGAGAATTTTATCTTCTTGTTAAGGAAAAGTTGAGGGGAGAGGGAGGTAGAAAGTAGAATAATATGTAAGGTTCGGAAGGATAAAGGATTTAAAGGAAGGAGGGAGTTTGTAACGATACAAAATATGAAGAATTATATTTGTGGAGGTGGAAGTGGGAATCGCTGGTTGTCTAAATATTTTCGATTATTCAAAAGAAAAAACGTAAAGAGAAAAAATTTTTTCGCCTTCTTTTTTATTAACTGTCGCGTATTTTTTTCTTTTCGAATATTAATTTCTATTTTTTTCATGCGATCGCCACGCATTTCCGTCGACAGAATTTGCTATGTTTGTAATTTTTTTTCGTTTCCTTTACTTTTTTGTTAATGGGTTTTGGATTAGGGCGAAAAATTTTCCATCCTTCTTTCTCTCTCCTTTTTAACTATTTTCGATCTTTCTTGCGCTCGTTTTTTTTTTTTTTTTTTTTTTTTTCTTTAACAACTTTCTTCCACGTCTCTTCCCGTTTCCCTCTGTACGCTTCCTCTTTCCCTTTTTGAAAAATCGATTGTTTTTTTTTTTTGTTTTTTTTTTTTGTTTTTTTTTTTTTGTTGACGTTTTTAAAAAAAAAAATCTGCTTATATTGACTTATTTGTTTATACCGTTTACTTTTTTTCCTTATTATTTTCGTTATGCCTATTGCCTATTTTAAACTTTAGCGTTATACAATCAATTCGAATTAATCATCGTATTATTTATTTATTTAATTATTTATTTATTTATTTATTTTTTTGTTATTTTTTTTATATCTTATTCTCATGTTTGCCTGCCCTTTCGATGTTTCGGCCGTTCGAGTGTCGATGTATCGATATATTCTTAAAAAAAGAAAAAGGGGGTTTGGGGAATCTTCGATATTTATTTAAAAAAAAAAAAATCATTATAAACTACTAGAATGCGATTACCTAGCTACACGATCGTCGAACGCGCGCGTACAAATTTAATTTTTTTTATTTTTTTATTTATTTATTTTATTTTATTTTTTTTTTTTTTTTTTTTTTTAAATTATTCTGCTAATAAAAATTCTTACGTCAACTTGTACATATATATAAAAAAAAAAAATAAAGGATAAAACTTTATTGATAGACAAAAAAAATAATAACGCGCGCTCGACGTCCGCGAGGGAAGAAATAATATTAGTCCTAGTATAAAAAACGTGAATAAAGATTAACAAAATATGCTCATAAATAATAAAAGAGGCTTCGCGAGCAACAGCGATCTTAGCGTGTCCAGACACCTTTTCGGTCTTTCTCCGGTCTTAACACTTTCGCACATTTTAATCAACATCTGAGTTAATTTTTATATAATAAAAAAAAACAAACCACGACTCTTGTCTTTCTTTTGCGTGTTCCCCTTTTCAATGTTCATACATTATTTATTGTTATATTTTTCATTTTATTATTTTAAACTCTCAATGTCGCATATGTCCACTTCGTTTCGTATCGTTGTTTTTATTATTTTTAGTCGACACGACTTCGTATATTCAAATTTCATTCCTTTAGTCTCGATTTTTTTTTTTTTTTTTTTTTTTTTTTTTTTTTTCATCTTGACTACTCGACGATCTGATATTATAATCATATATACTTAATTAATTAGTTTTGCGGCGCCTTTGTTGTTAGATGGCGCGCGCTCAATTAATAATTAACAAATCATCATCGATTATTCATAATGTATACACAATTTATTATTATTTTTTTTTTAATTTTTATTTATTTTTTTTTTTTCATTGCTTGTATATTATAATTCAACGCTTTTTATACTGCTGAGAATAAACTGTATGCATTTGTCGGTTTTTCAGGGGGCTTTCCTTTTATTTTGTTTACCAGGTGATTTTGCAAGTTTGGATGTATATATATATATCCTTTAAGCTGTTGGATTTTATTTTTATTTTTTTTGTTCGGTTTTTGTACAACTATTGTTTGCCGGGGGGCTTTCGATCCAGTGAATCTTATTGTGTTTATTTTGCGTATGCTGTTAGGTGATGGTTTTGTATATAACTTTTTTCGTTATTTTGTTAAACATTTTTTCTTTTTCAATGCTCGGTTCAATCATATAAGTGACAAAACTATTGACAGTGTGCGCGTTCCTTTTCGGTATTTTCTTTTTTTTTTTTTTTCGTTATATCTCGCGATAAAAATTTCAAGTTTTCGTGCCAAAAAAAAAAAAAAAAAAAAAAAAAAAAAAAAAAAAAAAAAAAAGTTATTGAAGTGAATAATGAAGAACAGAGAAAATCATAATGCAAAATGAACGTTTACGCCTGTGTCGTGTCTTTTTTATTTTTGTTTACTTTATTTCTTTCTCTTAATCTTTTTATTTTGTATACATCATGATTCGTATTTTATTTTTATATCATAATTATTATCATTAATATAATCAAGTTCATCAACATCGTAATATGCTTTTTTTTCCATTTTTTTTCTCTTTGCCATCGTTCGAAGAAAAAAATTATCAATATATATATATATATATATATATATATATATATATATATATATATATATATATATATATATATATATATATATATATATATACATACATACATATATATATATAAAGAATTAATAATTGAAAAAAACATCATTGAAGCTTTAGTAAACGCAGATAATCTCCAGAACAGGGGGAGGGCGCGTCTGGGCTCTCCAGGGACAAGGGACCAACTACAGCCCGCACTTACAACTCTTACTAATTAACTAACAGGCTAACAATAACAACGAGTCTCAACACTAAAAAAAAAAAAAAAAAAAAAAAAAAAAAAAAAAAAAAAAAAAAAAAAATATGTTGTCTGTGTAAGTATAAATGAGTGTTTGTATCCATGTGTGTGAGAGTGTAACGTGTATATGTACGTGCGGTGATCGTGTGAGTTATTTTTCTTATTTACTTTTTTCCTTCATATAACTTTATCGTAATCTTTTTTTTATTCACTGTGTTCGTGTGTATTGTGGTGATGTGTCATATGTTTTTGTTTTCTTATATCGCTTTACCTATTCCTTACGCACTCTTAAACTTTGCTCGCTCGCTCGCTTGCTTATGTTCTTTTTTCCAGGTGCAGGTTACGCTTTTATTTATTTTTCACTATTTTTTTTTTTTTTTTTTTTTTTTTTTTTTTCTTTTAGCCACGGCCTATTGTGGGTTATGTTGTTGAACACTCCAAGATTTTTCTTAAAAGAAAATATTTTAATTTTAGTAACTGTAAATCCTTTATACAATCTTTTGTAGACTGAAGATTGAATAATTTAGTTTTGTAAACACAAGTAGTTTTGATTGAGTTATTACTGTAAACTATTGCATAATTTATAATTTGAATGGTAAAATTGAACATTAATTTTTATTGCTGTAAAGACTATTTTAATTAAAGTGAAGTAGTATATTCCATGATTTAGTTATGAGAAAAAAAAAAATACTTTTAAAAGTAAACAATTTCACTTATAATAAATTAAATAATAATGAAAATTATTAACTCTTGCGAAAAAACTTGGAGCTTACATGAGCTACACCGAATTTGAAAATTTGGTAACATTTTTGTAAATTACTTTAATAGGTATAAGAACAACCGGTATCTTCAACCCGAAACAACGAAATGCCTCGAGGCAAATAGACATAGAAGTAATTTCATTCGTTTGTTATCATTGTATAACCAAATTTTGACAATCGGTGCAACGATCATGAGAAAAATTAAAGTTTGCGTGTCGCGTGTTTTTTTTTTTTTTTTTTTTTTTTTTTTGTTTGTTCACAATCTGTGATTATTATTATTCGATTTTGTGTATCCTATCATTGTTGGTTATTTTAATTTTAATTTTTTTTCTTAAAAATCCTGTCTTTTTTCCCAATAATCAACCGTATCTATCCCTTCTCATGCGCTCCTTTTCCTTTCTACCTTTCACTTCCGATCCTTTCTCTATTGTTTTCATTTTGGTATTCGCCTACGTGGGTGTGCATCGAAATTACTATTGCGATTTGTCCGGGGGGAAAGTACAACGTTTTCGACTTGTGTTTATTTTTGTTGTCGTATTCTATCTTTTTATAAGAATCATTCTCAATTCGCGGTATTAATCAGTCAGTTATTAAAGAAAAAAAAAAAAAAAAAAAAAAAAAAGAAAAAAAAAATTCAAATAAAACAAACAAGATTTAAAAAGGAAAATATACAAACAACGCGAATAAAAACCGTTGGGGCTTCATTCGACACTATTCAAAATTTCAAAAAAAAAAAATAACTCGATGGCGCACCTCTCTATCTACCTATCTATCTTTCTCTAAGTCTCTCAGTCTCTCTCTCTCTCTCTCTCGCGTGCCTTTTCCTTCATCTCACGAAACTCTCCCAACAATCTTTTCCGTAACCGTATTTTTCTACTAAAATAAACGCGATTCGAGAATTTTTATCGTTTTCTTTACAAACATAACTTAACTTTTTGTTACACATTATGAAAATTACAAAGAAAAAAAAGATAAAAATAAAAAAAGAAGAAATTTTGAAGACGAGTTTTCTCGTTACTTGGATACTGCGTGCCATTTTTTCTTTTTTTTTTTTTTCCTCGTAGGACTTTTTTTCATCCTTTTTATTTAATCATTCATCATTTGTATTAGAAATTTCCTTTCATTTATTTATCCATTGAATGAAAAAAAGTTTAACTGTACAAGTGGGTTTTCCGCTCTTTCATCTTAAGGCGTTCCGTCGTTCCAAAACCGAGCCAAAAATAATCTAACAATAACCCGTTTTCCTCGTCTCCAAAAAAAAGAAAAGGGAAAGCCCTCGCGCGGAGAGCTTAACCTTAACCGTTTTCCGTTATCCGTCTCTCTCGTTTCCTACAACTAGTCATAACCATTTATTTTTTTTCTCTCTTTCTTTCGCTTCCTTCTTTACGTCATGCTTAAAAAAGAAAGTAAAAAATAAAAAGAAAAAAAAAAAAAAAAACACACCATCGAACGAACCCCGCGGAGACACCGTTCGCAGAGACGACTAAAACTCGTGTCGAGCGCGACGTACGCTCGGTCTATCGCTCTCTTATTTATCATCGTTTTTATTTATTCTTCACCATTATTTTTATTTTTTTATTTTTACCATCGTTTCGATTAATCCGCTTTCCTCCCGTCGCACGACATTTTATTTTATTTAGTTATTATTATTATTATTTTTTTGTTTTTTTGTTTTTTGTTTTTTTGTTTTTTTGTTTTGTTTTAACGCACAAAATTCTCTCGCGCTTTTTCCTACTTTATAATCGCCTGACCCTTAATAATAATAGTTTCACTGACTGTACACATTTATAGACCAACAATAGAAGGTCTAAACCGCGCTTGGCGCGCTTCACGCATACGTTATTACACACACGAGCACACTTTGAATATGTCACTCGCTTTTTTATTATTATTATTATTTTTTTTTATTTTTTATTTCATCGTCTTCTTCGTCTAACTTCAGCTTCATCGTCCTAAAACACCTCTTTGTCATCTTCTTTTACTTTTTTTTTTCATTATTCTTAATCCTTAAAACTCTCGAACTTTGAGTTCTTTCGCTTTACTTTCGAAATTGATTATTCGCGCCCTGAACGACGAACCTATCGCAAAACTCGCATTGACGCGCGGCAAACGGCCTAACGGTGAACGAAAAATTAACGCAGAACGATTAATCGTATTTGGATTTATTGTTCTTTATCTTTTTTACGGTTAATTTCGACCCTTAAAATGGTGGTTTGAGCAATTAAAAAAGTATAATTTTCTATTGATGATTTGAATGGACAACTATTGTGGTAAAAAATTGTTATCGCCATGTGCTTGAATGATTATTGTAACGAGAGGTAACTATGGAATCAATGGACTGTGTATCGTCGAATGATGAAATACGATAAATTTAATCCGCGTCAATTTTCCCTCGACCATCAAAATTCTCGAAAATTTTAAATTCTCGAAAAATCTCGTAGACTTATTATTAGCCGCGCGAACCTTACCCGCTAATCTCACTTCGTTACAAAATTTTTTCTAAACCTCGCTCTCTTACACTCTCGCTCGCATATACATGATTACAGCTATGCACGCTCGTAATTTTATTTTTCTTCACGCGCCTTTCTTCTATTAACAAGCGCACGCACAAAAAAAAAAAAAAAAAAAAAAAAAAAAAAAAAAAAAAAAAAAAAAGAAAAGAAGAGTAGTCCGTTTCGCGTCGTCGATATTAACGCGCGCGCGATTCAATTTTTTTTATTTTTTAATTTTTTCATAAAAAGATTATCATAATAATAATAATAATAATAATAATAATAATAATAATAATAATAATAATAATAATAATAATAATAAAAATTTCCTCGCGCGCGCGCGCGTGTACACACCTTCGGGACGCCGAAGAATCTCGTCTTCCTAAACAAAACTCGCTAAGCGACGTTAATCCGTAATATAATTATGTTTTATTAATCCGTGTGTTTGTTATCATTTGTCTTTTTTTTTTTCCTCGTTTTTCTTTTTCAATTTCATCATATGTTGTTTTTTTTTTTATTTTTTATATGCGTCTTGTATAACGCGTAAGCACCCCTTTTCTTCTTTTTAACAATTTTAATTTATTTCAAAAACATCGCCGGAAAAACTCTATCTCCCTCGCCCAAATCTAAAAAAAAAAAAAAAAAATTTTTTTTTTCTTTTTTTTTTTTTTTTCCTTTTTCATCTAATCTCGGTGAAAAAAAGAAAAAAACGAATCCTACGCATTTTCGTCATTCTTTCACAATAATATAACCATATACGAGCCATCACAATATATATCCCGAAAAAATGTCAACATGTCGCATATCAAATCCTTTCAATAATAATGGATCTTCGCTTGGCAGTATAAACGAACGTGACAATGCAGTAGTGATACACTTAGAATAGTAAATTAGTTAATATATATCATATATTGTAAATATATAATATTAATTAGTACGGGGTGGGTGGGCGGTCACTCCGATTGTAATAATACAGTCCCAGTGGCACATCACTGTACATATTTTGTTTTTCTTACTTGTTTCATTAAAAAATCACAACAACAGTGGGGCGAAGGTGGTGGCGTATTCTTTCTTTTTTCACTAACTA
>OX465094.1:70944882-71374882 GCA_949987625.1 Chalcis sispes
CCACGAGCCACCGCCGGTCCACGACCACGTCCAGCCTGGCCAAAACAACGAACAACACACCACAAACGGTTATACAAACCGATTTTTTTTTTTTTTTTATGTCTTCTCTCTCCTTCATTACCTCTCCCTCTCCCTCTCTCTCTCTCTCTCTCTCTCTCTCTCTCTCTCTCTCTCTCTCTCTCTCTCTCTCTCTCTCTCTCTCTCTCTCTCTCTCTCTCTCTCTCTCTCTCTCTCTCACACACACACACACACACACTCTTTCTCTCTCTCTCTTAATTTCACTTTACACGTCGTTAAATTTCTCTCAATCGCTCCGATTTATTTCGTTCGTATTCTCAATCGTTTGCTCTCTATCATTCTATCTCTCTTTTACTCGCTCATCATTCGCGCGCACTTGCACACGCAGATATGCACCCGCAATCAAGACAATTTTCATAATACTTATATATTAACGGTACATATATGCTGCGTCGATGGCGAGAGCATTCGATGAAAAATTTTAATTGGCTTTATTTTCGTTAGAAAATTCGTTAACTTTATTTATTTTTTTTCTTTCTAGATTTACTCGATAAATATTAGTTTACTCGAATATTAACTCAACAATAAATTTATTTGACTAAGTTAACAGTTATAAGATAAAATAATTGTGAAGAAAAGAAGATAAATTCATTATTTAATATGATTTACAATAACACAATACTGTCAAATAATACTGATTAATTATTGCACTCAGATTAATTAAAATCTGAAAATATTTTATACTTTTAAAATAAAATTTTCCTCTATCCAATTAAATTATTCATCGAATGCAAAATAACAGCCAGAACTCGTTAATTATTTATAAATTATCATTTATTAATAATGTGTATCTTTAAGATAAATAGTCGCACGAGCTTCGTTTGTTTCTCGAATGCCAATAATACCACATAAAAAAACGTTTATCTTTGAATTTTCTAGAAACTACGATTATATATTTAGACTCTATCAAAAAGTAACATTTATTCTAAATATTCAGTTATAGCTTTTTATTATCCTATTCACAAAATTGATGTATTCTTTAACTAAGTATCTTTTATTTTTAGACCTGCGATTCAATTTGTAGTGAGGGACAGTTTTTTTAAATCGTTCGACCAGTTTAATTTAAAACTATAAATAACTTTTTTTTTTTTTTTTCAATTTATAAAAGATTGATTTTAATCGCCATCAATTATTTATCGATTAAAAATGAAAAATAACGGTATTTATTTTTAGTAAATACATTAAATTTTTGAATTTTTTAATGAAATAATAAATTTATTTATAATTTCACTAAAACATTATAATAATACCACGTTACATTATTCTAAAAATTTCAAAATGAATTAAAAATATATATCTGCATTTTCAATGTTTGAAGTATTTCAAACTGGTCTGACGATTAAACAATGAGAAGTTGATGAAGAAGTGTGAAAAAGAAGAGATAGTGCGACAGAAAAGAGTTACAGCGGATGATATATATATATATATACACACCCACACATATATGTGTATGTATTATGTACATATATACACACGGAAATTGGCAGCACACATAAGAGTACGCACGTACTCGTATACTCTTTTTTTTTTTTTTTCATTTGCGATTAAAAGCAAAAAATGGGAATACAAAAAAAAAACTTTAAAGCAAAGAAGGAAGTAGCAAAAGCGAAGTTTATATCTCCGTAAAAATTCGGAGCGAATACGCTTTTATTTCCAAACGAAAAAATCGTTAAAAAAAATAATAACAATAATAAAGCGGCAATCTTGCTGTACATTTTTTCTTTTCGTTTTTTTTTTTTTTTTTTTAAGCGGAACAAACCTAGCGCTAAATTAATTATAAGCGTCAGCAGCAATAGTAGCGATAGGGTGTGCGTTATAAGCGATTTTATAAATAAAAAAATAAAGTAATAATGTAAAGCGATAAATAAAATTAGCGTAAATTAAAAAAGCGTGTAAAGCAGCATATATATATATATATATATATATATATATATATATATATATATATATATATATGTATAAATAGCAATCTTTGAAGCGTCTAATATTATGTAAGCGTGTAAGCGTATCCCAAGCTTTGTTTCTTTGTTTTTTTTTTTTTTTTTGTTTGTTTATCGAAAGAAAGCAACAGCGCCTGTTATATTTTGTCTTTAATATTCCATTTTTCACCGTTGCCATCTTCGAGTAAGCTTTCAAAATCTTTTTTCATTTCGTTCCCTTTCCTCTATACAATATTTCCTCAACACCGTCTCACACCTTAGCTCACAATCTTCGCGTATGTATGTATATACTCAAAAAAAAAAAAAAAAAAAAAAAAAATATATAAGCGTATTTTATTAAATCCTTTCTTAAAGGCACTCGTTAAGATATCAAATAACGTATGGAAGCAAATACGTTTGTTGAAAAATTTCGTCGTTTTATGACTAGATCCAGTAAAACGTTCTCCCAACTGACGAACAACTTTTCCTCCTGAAACATCAAAGTCTACGAAAATCTGTGCATAAAATTTGGGTATTTTAAAGTAGAAAAATCATATCTTCTTTTTTGCGCATGAATTACCTTTTTTTTTTTTTTTTTTTTTTTTCGTAAGACAATTAAAAAATAAAAATGATATTTAAAAATAGCAATACAAGTAAATGATTTTTCCGGAAAAAATACCCAATAAAATAAATATTAAAGAAAAAAAAAAAAAATAAATAGAATTATTTAAAAAATAATCGACGATAAAAAACGTAATGCCTGAAAAAAAAGTAAAATAATAAAATTTGTGATCGATGAAAACGATAAAAACGAAAAAAAAAAAAGAAAAAAAAGAAAAAAAAAAAACAAAAAAAAAAAAAGTAATAAATAAATCAACAGAAGAAAAAAGTAATAGAACATCCAAGAGAAAAAGTTGATCGCTCGTTCTTATAAACTCGCTTTTACAATATGTACATGTAAAACACTTGAGGGGATGTCTTTCCAATGACGACGATACTCCATGTGACTCCGCGTAAAGCCTGCTTGTGGTGGAAAGTTTTTTTTTTTTTTTTTTTTTTTTTTTTTTAATTGTGTGTTGGATCATAATATCATATCCGAGCCACGATACAATCCTTGAACCAAGCACATATTCTACGTGAAAAATAATTGCTGTAAAAGAAAAATCGTTAAATAAGTCTGCCTCTTTTTCTCTCCATCCTCGTTAGCTGCTCACTTTTCGCCTGCTTATCACTTATCGAGCCTGTAAAAGCTGTGAAATGACTAACTACGCTTAAAAGAAGAAATCGAAGAAGAAAATAATTGGCTGTTTTCAAGTATTTTCCAAACGAATATATGTCATTGTTTTAAATCGACTTATTCCCTGATAACGTGGTAACAACGCGAGGCTACATTTTTTACACCGTTGAAAAATGTTTTAAAAACTTGAAATAAAATTTCTTTACCTTTTATTTTTATACGTAAATACGTTATTTATTAACATTGAAATGAAAATTATTTTCAAGCTCGAAAACATTATTCACGGCGCAGGTGTGCGAATTTTCGTTTAAACGCGCTCTTATACATGTTTTCGACGACTTGTTTAAATTAAAAAAAAAAAATTTTATTTTTTTTTTTATTATTTCCGTCGTCGAAAGGACCTTTTTCTCTCTCTCTCGAGTTTGGACTCTTTCTTTCTCGTTCTCTCCGATTCGCTTTTCCCGGCTTCGCATTAGCTATACAAAGGCTGAAAATTTATGCACCTCTCTTTCTCTCGAACTCGGGTCTACCATGGCTCAGATATGATTTTCTAATAATTTTACTTTTTTTTCTTTTAATATTTGTTTTTCTTTTTCTTTTTTTTTATCGCAAGCAATTTGAAAGTGGCAATGTGTTCAGGTTATCGGTGATAACAAAGTTAGTACATAAATGAAGAGAGACTTTACTGGGTTAGTAACCTTTTCCTTTTCTCCGTTTATCATTATTATTCTTTTTCTTTTGTTCTTATTTTGTTTATCGTTATCGTCATTTACTCATTTTAAATTACAATGCACATCGGTTTAACAAAAATGTATTTGTGTCGCATAAATTTACATCTAATAAGAACTGTGTAAACAGATAAATTAAATAAAAATACATTTTTCATCCTCGGCAGAATCAAATAAACGAAGTTAAGGATATCGGTTTGTAGCACGTATAATGATTTGACAAAAAAAAAAAAAAAAAAAAAAAAAAAAAAAAAAAAAAAAAAAAAAAGTTATGATTCAATAAGCGATCACACTCTCCCGTTTTTATTTTCTCTCATACTTGTACACACTTTCTATTATTCTTTTCTTTTTTCCTCATAGAGTATGTATACATAATATAAATATACACAATCTCGTATTTAAAAGATACGCATGTTTATGAGTGTGAATGTGTGCTTTGTGCATTTTTTACTCAAAACGAGCATTTTCATATCTCTTTCTCACTCTCTGCGTGAAAAAAATAAAATTATTTTTTGTGTGTTTTTTTTTTTTTTTTTTAACATGCAGTGCGTCAATTGCTTTGATTTTAATTCAAATTATTTTATTACAAATATTGTTATACACTGAGATTATATGAATCTGAAGTAAAAGAAAAAAAAATTCTAATTGAAATAAATGTACAACTTTACAATAGTCATACAATAATTTTATATGCTTCAAAAAATCATTAATTTATGTACTGCTTCTATTTGATTTTATTTGTTTTTATTTTCTTACAATAACAATGAATTGATTAATAATCGAATAATAACTAAATTTTTTTTAATAAAAAAAAAATATATATATATAATAGTATTTCTCAGTGTATTACATTAGGTGCTGGTTAGAGTGCATTATTAGTTACAATGTGGATTAGATTTAGAGAAAAAAAAATGTCGCACAACCCTATTGGGTTAAATTGCAATTCACCAGAGCAAAGAGCCACTGGCAGCAAAGCTGGCGGCAAAATAATTCATTATTACTAATAATAGCCAAAGTTATTATACGCACGCACAGGCTTTTTGTGTTATTATTATTATTATTATATATATATATAAAAAAAAAAAAAAAAAAAAAAAAGAAAAAGAAAAAGATATTGTTATGCACATATGGATATGTAAGAAAAAAAAATAATAATTAAGAAAATGTACATTACAGAAAGCGGGTACGGCTTTGGACGAATGTACAATGTACATTAAGAAATAAGCTTAAAAAATTACTTTGTAGAAATTGGTTTACTGAAAATTTTTATTTATTTATTTTTTTTTTTTTTTTTTTTTTTTTTTTTTTTTTTTACGAAATTAATGAATTTTTAATAGAATATTTTACAAATTTTTTAAAGCATCATAAAACTTAATTATAGCAACAAAATTTAATTTTTGAATGCAAATAAAATTCGATATTTTGTTTCGAATTAAAGAAAGATTAATTATTTATAGTAATTTTTATCAGCAGGTTATCTTATGTACTTTACAAACTAAAACAAAGAGCCGAAAAGAAATGAAATTTATGGGATAGCAACAGAAAGTGAGAAAGATTATGAAGAAACGAAATTTAAATTAGAAGAGTAAAGTGTGTTTTTGCGTGTGACTCGAAACTTTTTTTTAACAATGGTAGGTATGATCGATTGATTGGAAAAAAAACATTTATTTTTTTTCTTGTTTTTTAACGTAACATTGCGAAAGATAAAAGAGAAACGGATGCACATAAATTTGAAAAAAAAAACGATAAAACATGATGGGAATCCGCGAACACTGTGCCACCATCAAACTACCTATTTTTCTAAATATTTAAATGTTTAATAACAACAACAATATGAAAAAAAAAAATTAACTTTATAACAATAATAAATACTGCAAATCTGTATGTTATTATCGTTACAATTATCATTATTATCATCAAATTTAAAATTAATCAATGAAAAATAAAAGCAAATTGGAAAAAAAAATAATAATTTACAAAAAAAACAAAAGATCGACTTTTTAAAAACGATTAAAAAATGGCGACCCACCGGTTGAGGCTGCCTGCCTCTCCCTCTGGCAGGTGGCGGAGGCGGCGCGTAATCGAAATAGTAATCTTCGTATCGATAATAGTCATCGTAATATGGATCACTGTAGCCACCTCGATAATCCCCGTAACCGTAATAGTCGTAATCATAATCTATAAAAACATACATTACAAATAGACCCAAAATTTAGCCACGTTTTATAATATATACACAACAAAATTTTGCCTGATAAATAAACCAATTGTTGGCAGTCATGAAAAAAAAAAAATATATATATATAGACATACATATGTATAATATTTTTATAAATACACATTTATATAAATTACATGTATAAATAAATTAAATAATACAACTGAAAAAATTTCATTGAAAAAAAAAAAAAAAATAAATAAAAAAAAAAATAATAATAATAATAAACAAACAAAATAAATACTGCACAGTACATACAGAAAAATATATATGATAATATATATATTTATCGTTATTGCAATCCCATATTTAATCCCAACTGCACAACAAAATAACTATAATAATAATTACCATCATATTTATATATAAAGTCAAAAAATAAATAAAAACAACAGGCATGCCGGGAAAAGATCCTTTTTTGAAATTATAATTTTTTAATTGTTTACGTATGCCAATAGTTTCGTGAGACGAGAAATGTATATTTGTATATTAAAATAATAATAATAAACAGAAAAATCAATTATCAAATAGAGTACAGAAACAAACGAGAGAGAACTCAAAAACTCGTTTCGCTAGTTTGTTGAAATGAGGAAAATAAACGACTCACGCGAAACGTCGAAAGAAATTCTAATCCCGTTTTAAAGATTTGTGATACGTTCAAGTGTAAGTAAAAAAAAAAAAACGAAAAAAAAAAAAAGAACCTCTTAACTTTTACCCTACCACCAAAATTTGTATAGACTTCACAAATGCATGCCAACTTGCATGTATCTCGAAATCAAATATTGTCAGTACAATAAATTTTATAAACATCTCATATAAAAATGCAATTATCATTGTCTTGAAGTATTTGAAAGTTATAATTTGAAAAACTTCGATAAACAAAAAAGTTGACATGCACAAATAAACCAAGAATTTATACAATTCAACCAAAGAACGAAAAACAGAAAATTGTAACAACTACTGATACTCGAGACAACAGAACATTCATCATTCTCAACATATCTCGCGGCTTACCTAATTCCTTGAGAGCTGAAAACAGATTATTTCGATTGATGATACGTTCATACGTTAAATCTAAAAATTTTTCACATTCTCACCACATAAAAATCATACTTCAAAAATTAAAAAAAAAAAAAAAAAAAAGGACAACCTATATCAATAAAAATAAAACAAAATAAAAATTATCAAAAAAAAAAAAGCCATAAAAACCTATTCTCTTACAAATTCACTCTTTCAAAGAGTTATTTCGACGTATGAATTAAAAAAAATTTAATAAAAGTGCTAGATTGCACCAAAAACATAAGTGTAAAAAACAAACAATACGTGCATGCATAATTGATATAGCGATTGACAAAGAAAAAATAAAGTCTGGTTTGATGACAGGAAGTGGAAAGGAAAAAAGTAAAGTGCGCCTAAAGCTGTTTCACATAGAACAGAATTTTTTTAAATCATTATTTTATATTTTTTAATTTATTGCATTCCAATTGTGTTGTTAAAATTGAAGAAATATAATTTATCACTTTATATCTTTGAACATATTTAGTAACAATTATATTACTGAAATTTAATAATGAAAATACTAGGCATTGATGTTAATTAGCGTCAGTAATATCTCACTACAACCTTATACAATAATAACATTGACTTGAATTAACTTTACGATATAAAAAATTTAATATATTTTCATTTAATTACATCATAAACGTATTAAAATTATGTAAAAAAGTATGTAAAAGGTTAAATATAAGAATAGTTTTGTTGATAAAAGAAAAACACACCTTAAACCATTATCTTATATATATTCCATAATGATTATTTTCCATGCGCGTAAGCGAAAAGGTATGTAGTGAGATAGTAAACATTTCCCAAAGCATGCGGGGTGTGTTTATATGTTGCAATAAAATTGAATAAAAAGTTTCTTCTTTTACATGATAAGCTAATAAAAGATTAAAGTTACATCGTTATTTTTAATTCTGAAAATTATAACAACTATTTTTTATGTAAACCATTCATGATCCACGTAACTTTTTCAAGATTATTCACGTTCAATTAAAATTGTTTTTAATAAATTATGTTTAATTATTCATTTGTAATAAATTATCTTTTAAATTTGCCTGTTATTAAGTTTCTATTTTCCTTGAATAGTTTTTTATTGGATAATTAATTGGTAGATAGGAATAAACTATAACTTTAAAATAAAAGTAACAAAAAAAAATCGAAGTAAATTAAGTGTTACTTTATCAAAAACTGAATAAAAAACATTATTAATTTAAAAAAAAATAAATAAAAAAATGAAAACATCGACTCTCATATCAGCGAAAATTAACTGACTCGCTCGCAAATCCTCGGATAAAAACAATTTATCAGCTGACTTACCGTAGGTGTCGCTCCGCAAGGGTCCACGCATACCTGCACCAGTGCTACGAGGACCCTGTCCAGGTCCACGTACTGGCATTGGGCCAGCCATCATGCCCGGATGTGAAGGAGATCCTCTGAAAAAAGCAAAATAGATAATAGTTAATAGTGTTAAACTTTGTAATCAGTTTGATTCCTTGGTTCGTATAACACAAATATTGCAAGAATTCACACATAAAATTGACAATAACTTATATTGTGTAAATAAAAATCAAGGAATTTTACGAATAAAGTTTTTGAAATCTTTTTTTTAAAAAAGATGATAATCGTACAAGGCATTGTCGTACCCGCCACGGCTCTGTATCATCTGCATCATCTGCATCATTCTACGTTCTCGCGCACGCAGCATTTCCTCTTTCTTCTTTTTATCGGATGGGGGTTTAGCTAGCGAAACTTCTATGTGAGAACCACCTATTTCTATACCATTTAACTCACGCATCGCCTAGAATGATTATAATTAAAAATTTGTGTTACAATATTAAACAATGTACATTTAACCCTTAGCGCTCCGCACGTTTTTATACCAAATGAGGGACGGCTCCGTGGCGGAGCCAACGGAGCGCTAAGGGTTAATACGAATGTGTAAACATTCTTTGTTTAAAATTAAGCGTTTAAATAACATAATAATAAATTACCTTTACGGCACAGTCTCTATCTTCAAAATGTATAAAAGCGTAATCCTTGATCTTTTTCACCCTCTCAATTTTGCCATATTGTTCAAAACATTCCTTCAGCTTTTCTTCAGAACAATCTTGTGTCAAATTTCTAACATACAGCACACGCACCTAAGCGAAAAAATATTTAATTAAAAAAAATTCGTAATGTCAAAAGTCACTTACTCACAAGAAGATTAAACAATTTATTATAAAATTAAATATTTCATTTTATTGATAACTTACTTTCGACATAGTTTGTTCGTCTGGTTCTTCTTGAGGATCAGCCCAATCAACAATGATGTCACAGCCCCAAACCTTCATACGACCTGTGCCAAGCCTCCTCTTAGCCAACGAAGCTGCCTTGTGGGATTCATACTCCAAGAAGCAGAAACCTCGGTTTTTCTTTTTATCATCAGGCGAACTGTAGATTATCACCTCCGTCAAACCAGCTATGTTATGGAGAATCAAAATCACACGTAAGTATATTTTTCGCGTTGATATTAGAAAACTTATATTAAAATAAAAATAAAGAAAATAAAAAAAATTAAATAAAATAAAAAATAAATAAATAAATAAATAAAAAAATGTTGATGGGTAGAGAACAAAAAAACGAATGACGAAAAATACTTTAAATTAAAAAAAATAAATAAATAAATAAATAAATTAACAGAATAATTTTTGATATGTTTTCAAAAAATTTTTAAAATTGTATGACAAAAATTTTTTTATTTAAATTTTGAAAAATGATATGATGAATGAAATGAATGAATGATGACATGATGTTTCTCTACCTTAATAGAACCGTTTTTCTCTCTTTTGTTTGCATGAATAAATAATAAACAAAACCTAATTAATGATGACAATAATACAAAATACTTGTGAATAAAATAAAAAAAAAAAAAAAAAAAGAGAGAAAAAAAAATGTAAGTTTACAGTCTTTAACATAAATTCGTCGCATTATTGTTTTGCAATTCTCTGGGGTTATATGGTTCAACTCTCCTTCCTCTCAGTTTAAAAGCTCCATTCCATTAGATAGTACATAGCACCTACCACTCGCATTGTCAAATGAAAATAGATACTTTTATTTTAAAAAAGAGAGAAAAACACCAATCGCATTCAATTTCTTCCACCGTTTGAAAACACACACAGAAAAATTATAAATAAATAGAACAAAAATAAGAAAAAATAAATACTTAAATAAATAAACCCAAAAGCAGTGTACACACCCAACTAATTGATACAACTAAAAAACAGTCCTGACCTCACCCATCGTTCTTCTAAATCTATTATTGACTTAAGTAATCTGTACTCAAGTAGTGAAACACTGAATTTAGTCAAGTGTACATTGTCAATTAAATAGTCCAAAACCGTTTATAGAGTTATAGATGTTTTTCAAATAGCATGCATGTAGTCTTCGAAAGAAAAACTTTTAAAAAATAAAAATAAATAATATTCTGCTATTGATAGATAAAAGAAAACAATATCGTGCTAGGATTTTAATATTTGTTCAATTTATTTGTACATTAGTTAATTGGAATCTTGGCTTAAATCTAAATTCTTTTGGATCCTCTACTCCTTCGACCGTGGCGTTTGCCTCTGGGATTTGTGCTTTTGTCAGTTGGGTATTTTTCCTCTCTGTATCCAAACTCTGGAGTATTAGGCATGCAAAAAATTTATCAAACATTCTTTCATTTACTCAGTTGACTCAATGATTTTTTTGATTTTAGAATATTCAAATACAAAATTTTAAATAAAGTTGACATACTTACTATTCAATGAACTTTATTGATAAGTTATAAATGTAAACAATAGTAGGAATTCAAAATAAACATGTTATGCTGCATATAAAATAGATGCAATAGAAGAAAAATTAATTTTACTTATTGACCTTACAAATATTTCATTTAGAAAATGAAAATATACAAATTTAAATCTTAAATTTGAAAATATATTCTAAGTGTATCAAAACCAAAAGTCTTAATAATCACTCATAAAAAAGAATCTTTCATAAACAATTATTCGAAGAACTCACAGAGAGATACAGATGTTTGCTTGGTTAGTGGCTGTATCACTGTACACAGATTGTTAATTTTGCTGGTACAATACGAACAACAAAAAAGATTGACACGAGTGTTCCACAAAGAGTCATTCGAAGGGTGGATTTTTTGGACTTAATCAAAGTTGTACCATATGTTTCTTTCACACTTACAATCAACATGTATTCTATCTTTATCATTCGTACAAACATTCTCACGTTTTGTTTTAATTTTTTTTTTTTTTTTTGTATCATCAAGGAAACAAATGAAAAAAAAATAAGAAAAAAAGGAAAGAAACTTTCTTTCTGCCAGCTGATTCTTAAGGGCAATTGTCAACTTACGTGCGTGTTTTGTAAACTCTTCAAACAAGTCATCTCGGTCTCGATTCTTTGGAATATTTCCCACAAACAAGCGGTGATTGTTATAAGATACGGTAACACCAATCTTTTTCCCTTTCCGAATCTCATAATCATTCAGCTGTAAGAATAATGTGGAAGGAGAGTGCCAATTAAGCTTGCCTTTTATGAAATGATCATCTGCTTATATTGGCTGTGACTGACCGTATGGGGGTAATTTTGTTTGTCTTTCATTTTTTTGTGTTTTAACTTAATATGCAATTTTTTGTTTTTTATTTCTTTTCTTTTATACTTTTCTCTTTTCTCAAAAGTGACAAGTGACCTTCGAGGACACGAGAGGATATCGCACATACAGGAAGAGAAGTCGAAGGATTGCAATTAAACCAATTTGAGGAAATGGATGACATAATACTGGGGTAAACAGTATGCAGGGTGGATGTGGGAGTGCCTGTCCATTTTTTAGCGAGCCACTCACGCCCCAACAGGTCCACGCAGGTCTCCCAGAACCCCCATGCTTTGAGGCTTAGTCATGAATTTCGATTGGCAAACCAAATTCTTACTCTTTTTTTGCATTTGCGTTCTCCTCTTTTTAATCCTGAGTTAATTATCAATGATAGTAATACTTTTGTATGTTAACTTTGGTATAAAATTTTTTTTTATTTTTCTTGCGTTAAATGCAAATTTATGTCAATAAAATAATTAGAAGTCAAGAAATATTGAAGTTTTAAGAAAAGAATATATTGTTATTTAATCTTAAAAATGAACTATAACATTCTTTAAAATTTTATCAGTAAAAAACTTTTTTTTTAAAATACATTGATATTTGTTATGAAAATGCAATTTACAGGAATCTATGTTATCTAGATTTTTAATATTTTTTAACATTAAATTTCTAATAAAATGTGAACCATCTTTTTTAAATTTTGAATGAAGAATAAAAACTGTGAATACTATAATTTAATACCAAAGTAAAAAAAAATATCAAACTTACAAAAATAACTTTAACTCAGTGTAATATACTACTCTTAAAACTAGAAATTGAATAATCTCTCATTAAAACGCGGGCGCTCTCTCTTTCGTTTATTTACTTACATTATATAAAATTCTTTTTCTCTTCCGTCACTCCTTTCACTCCTTTTTTTGCTAGCCCAGCAATCGACAATACTCTTTACAAGTTCAGAAAAATAGTGTACATATATACTAATACATAGTTTTTCAAAATGCATTGGCAATAAAGTATAGTTGCAGAAAGTTACATACGATAGTGCTCAAAAGTTAAAGTAGATCATAAAGCAGTGAGAAAAAAGAAAAAGATTGCAGGCTGTCAGAAAGAATGAACTGAGCGACGAAAATGTTTTATAATATACTTCTAAATGCAGAGGAGAGCGGGAAAATAAAGAAAGGCGTACGTAAATAACTAGAATATTACACCGTACTTATTTTCTTTAAAAAACTTAGTGACACACGTGAAAAGTCTATGAAAAATTCGGAAAGAGATTGTTTGTAAATGCATATTTGCCTGTAAAAATCTGCAGATAATTATTTATTATTTATATATTTTTTTATACAAATATATATGCTCCTATACAACCATTTATATTTATATAATTATAAAATATATAAATAGAATACAAATAATTATATGCAATTTTTTTAGCATGTACATGTAACTCATAACTTAACCTAAATATGAGAGGAATAGAAGACTTGGACCAGAGAGGTGTTTTACTGTTCACTAATAAACCGAGAGGCAAGGAGACTGACCAAAAGTATATATATTCTTCTTTCTATAAAGGCGTCAAAGGTATCATGCAAATGCAAATTGTAATCAAACCAATGATGAAAAGAAGCATTCATTGATTTGATAAGATTTTTCTGGCATTTGCAATCAACTATCTTCTTTTATCGATGCTCCATAAAACTAATGATGTAGTAATACAATGACAAAATAGTTCTCGTAGCAATGATGCAGACCAACTCTACTTATAAGCTACCACTCTCTTATTGTTTACTTTAGTACAAAGGTAGTAAGAAGAGGCAGGTGAAGGTAGGTATTGTAGGTATAGGTAAACACACGCCTCGAATTCACTTTACCTGTTATTTTACCAAACTCCTCCAAGATCTCCTCTTTGCCTTTTGACTTTGGTATGTTCCCCACGAAAAGTCGTAGATTAGGAACACTAATGTTTACTTTCAGATTCTTGCCGGATTTTATTTCGTAATTATCGAGCTGTGGGATTAAGAAAAAACACACACATGCCTAATTTTGTTTCAATTTAATAAAAAATAAAAGAAAGAAAATTTTGCGTCAAAGTAAAAGAGAATTTTTTTTTAAATTTTTCCCTTCTTTTTTTTGAAAAAAAAAAAAAAAAAAAAAGAAAAAATAGGCCGAAAGTAAAAAAATAGAAATTTTGATTGCCAAATGATACTTAAAAATTAAAATATTAAAATATAATAAATATTAAAACAAAATAAATTAAAAAAAATATTTTTATAGCATGGCGTGGATCTCCATTATAGCATGCGCTTTGTCGCTCGAATCTTCACAAGATAGGAAACCGGCGTGTGCTCTCGCGTTAAATCAAACGCTCATGCACTCCTGTAAACAAATCTTTTAGCCTAACCAATTTTCACAAAATTTTGTTACAAAAATTGTCACTGTCCAATAATGTAAGACCAATTAAGTAAATATACCCCTAACCAATTAGATTGCCTGAAGCTTTTTATCGTTTTTATTTTTATTTACTTATTGTCCAGGAAGGTTCTCCACTCCCAATTTTGCCCACTGAGCAAAGAGGAGAGCTGGAAAAGAAACTCATCCGTAGAACACTGTTAATATTGCGTTGCTTAAATCTCCATAACACAACACAAGAATGTTTGTTTCGGGATACAAGTTGGATGTCAGTATGCATATGTACTTGAACTATGAATAAAAATGGTCAGGGACATATATATTCAAAAAAAAAAAAAAAAAAATAACTTATGTGGATTGTTCATTGAATCGTTAAAAATTTTCACACGACAAAGAAGTTTTAATCAAAATAATTATTTTATTTATTTAAGTTTCTTTAATAAAAAGAAAGAATGTAACACATATAACTATTGTCATGTATAAAAATACGAACACAGAACAAACCACATATAGGTGTATTGACACTTAACTAAAATGTTTAACGTAAAAGAAAAAAAATAATGAGATAAAATATTTCAAGATATAAATTTCAAATGTATTATTAAAAAAAAAAAAAAAAAATAAAAAAAAAAAAAATTAAAAAAAAAAAAAATTAAAAAAAAAATAAAAAAAAAAAAAAAAAAAGATGGGAGTTAAACATTTTGATTAAGAGTAGACTATGGTAGCAATAACAATTTTGTAACATTTATAAAAATTTTGTAAATAATAAATAAATAAAGAGATCCAATGAGTCCATAGCGGCATGGTAGTCAACTAATGGGAATGAGAAAAGATAAGATTGTACATGATACAAGGAGGACAGTCGTGTGAATTGTGAAAAGTGTTTAACATACCTCTCTGACAGCTTGTTGTGCAGCATCCCTGTTTGTAAATGTTATAAAGGCATATCCTCTATTTGTACCAGTCATGGGGTCCATCATTAACCTGAGATCCCAAATCTTTCCACATTTTTCAAACAAAGGTATCAACTCATCTTCATACATGTCTTTTGGAATCTTTCCACAAAATACCTTAAAAAATTTATTGATTTGTGCAAAATATTTCATCACACAATTTTTTATTATAAAATTTTTTTTATATATTTATAATCTTACTTCACAACCAGTACCAGGTGTTGGACCTTCCCAATCTGGTGGAGGACCTCCATATTTTCTCTGTCCAGTAGTAACATCCAGAGGATATCCAGTTCTTTCCAGTATCATCTACATACCAAAATGATATTAGTAATTATTTATGATAAATAGCTATTCATTATTGTTATATAATAAATAATTATAACAATGAATAATTGTTACAAACTTGACGTAACAATTAATATAATTATTAAAATTTAAAATAATGTATTTTTATCTAAATATTAGCATTGAAGTTTATAATTCAATTAAAATTCAAGTTAAAATTAATATTTTTTTATAAAAATACTTTCAACACTATCACATTCAATAAAAAGTACCTTAATTTTATCTTCATCGGGTGCCTTTGGTGTTGTGCTGGTGCTACCAGTTCCTTGACCAGCACGACTCTTCTGTCTATAGGTCTTCATAACTCCGCACAGGTATGCTGATTTGTTAGACACATGTTCCAAATTTGATTCTAGAAATTGTGTAAGAACATTGAGTGCTCCATCAATGGGGAACTCCTTAAGTGCATCTAATGCTCTCTCATCCAAATCTACATGAGCGAGTTTTCCAGTCTTGTAAATTTCATCAAGCTTTGCAGCAACTTTTTCATTGAGTCCATACTGTATAAGCTTGGCATAGTCCTCTAGCCGCTCAGCATACTCCATCTCCTCTTTGGACTGTTTGTCCTCTGCCTTTATTTCTCCGTTCCCCTCTGCCATGTCTTAATAAGAAATAAATACAGCAATATTATTATTTAGTTTTGTCTTGGCATTCAAATACAATTTCTATCTTATTCAACTATTTTATTTATTTCTATCTTATACAAATTAATTCTTTAAAATACAAAATAAATTATCTTTTTCTATAATATATTGTGTATAAATTTGCTATCTATTACACTAATTTTATAATAAATTATTTTATAATTATAATTATAATAATAAACATAAATGTGTTGATTTTATTTATAAAATTTTGATCAATTGTTTATTATATTAAGACCCTTATTATTAAAAAGTTTACTAACAACTTTAGAAATAAAATTTAACAAAATTATTAATTAAAAATTAAATTTGATAAACATTTTTAAAATACGGCTAAAATTTTTACACACAACGAACCACGGTATTTTGATTGCAATCAAATCCATTTCTATTCGAAATTTTTTAGCAATCATGCCACACATAACCTTCCGATTCTAACATCATCAAAAACAAAAGTACAAACAAAAACCATAGACACGAAACGACCAATCATATAATGTCGCGAAATTCACGCGAAGGATGGAAGACGATTGACACGGCGTGTAAAACACAGAAAACATAGTATCGGGCGGAGAAAGGAGGGGAAGATGCCAGACCAAAATATTTTCCCTCCCCACCACATCCACCGCCCGCGTCCTGCGCAATGAAAGTTACATTCCCAGTGGAAAATACACGGGTACGATGAGACACGGAGGGCTTACGCTTTTCCCCACCCGGTTTTTCTCTACTTAAAGCGCCAAGTAGTTAAACCACCGACAAGACAGACGCTTCTAAATACACGCACACACATATATATCTATATATATTTATGTCTATTCACGCATGGTAACGCGCTCGCGTAACCAATGCACTTTTCATTATCTTTTTTCTACTGATTTTGCGTTTCGCAAAAAGTCCAACGATCAATTTTATATCACTATTCACGCCTTTATACAGACAGTAAAATATACAATATGTTTTTATGCTTCGAATAAAAAAATATACATGTATTACACGTTTTTCATATATTCACACGCGCACGTAGATCCACACGCAAATTGCATATGTACACATGTATGCACGTACACAAGCTCCGTGGATATCATGCGATATCTTAAAACTACGTGAGCAACGGTTTACAAACTTGCAGTGGGATTACCCGAAGTAAAAATCTCAAGATTTTGCGTGAAATTCGCGCGAGAATAAAGTGTAACTAAGTAGCCGATAAGAACGAGACAGCGCGAATGCGAGAGAGAAAAAGAAAGAGAAACGATGGAGGGAGAAAAAGAGAAGTACATAAAAAAGGAGGCAACAGTCTAACAATAGCTCAAAGGCATCCGGTTCGTTAAAACGGCGACTTTTTTCCATTTTCACGTGTTCTCTAAGAAAACCACAGCGTAAAAAAACCGCATTGCATTCGCGATGCCGGCCGGTATCGTTACAAAATCTCGAGAAAAAATAACACAGCTTGCAAAATTCTCTTAAAAACTAAGAGGTGTCTGTAAATATATATGTGTGTGCGCGTGTGCATACACTACTTCTCGTATATGTGTGCAGTTCGCGTTCCCTCACGTACGCATTCACAAACTAAAGGGAGAGAGAGGCGCCCTCGCCTTGCACTTTTTCACCACAACGAGCGTAAACAAAAAGAACTAACAGCAACGGTTGTGCACACAGCGAATTTTCAGACATTCGCACGCTAGTACAAACACTAATTTTCGAGGCTCACTTTGCAGGAAAGGAGAAGTAGAAGTACGCGCGACAACGCGTGCCAACGGAACAACACGCGCACACACAGGCGCAGCTCAAATGCACCAAGCAACTATACGACAGCGACGACAACGACGACGTGTATCAAGTCGCACACTTAAATATACACGTATGCGAAAGCGCGCGCGCGAGCGCGCTGCACGCAAACACAGTCATGGACACGTATATATTTCGCACTCGGCACGGTATATTCTCCATCTTGTGCGAATCTCTGGCGGCAGCGCGCCGTCGCCGCCACCGCCACCGTGCGAGAAATGCCGTCGCGCCGCGCCTGCACTTCTTCCCTTTTCCTGCATAAAATTGCACTCGCGCTTTTTGTATTTTACATTATCACGTTAAATGCACAATTATACACGCGCACAAATTAACGTTGAGCACAGAAATATTCTTTAACTTTCTCACCAAACGACAAATTCCGTTTTTACGACATTAAAGCGCAAATTTGCAGATGGGCTCTGGACTTGATTAAGCTTTTACCTGCTGCTCGGCGGACTCGTGCACAGACGGAAATGGCGCGCGCGCGCGCCCGAAAATCCCCTCTGGATGGAGACAGACAGACAGACAGACGAACGGACGGACGGACTCGAGACTCGAGAGAGTACAGAGCGGCGAACGGACAAACGGGGTGGGGAGCCGCGAGGAGGAAAGGAGACCGAGCGAACAGGAGAAGGGGCGTTAGGAAGGGAGGAAAAAAGAGGGGGATAGGGAGAGAGAGAAAAAAAACAGAGAGCGCGCACTTCGCGAGGAAATGGCGACGCGCGAATACACGCACATGCACTTACACATACGCGTGAAGGAGAGAAAGAGAGAGAGAGAGAGAGAGGGGGGTACGACGTCAAAAACGTGACCGAGCAAGCGCTGCCGCCTCGTTCGCCTTCCTTTCGCAACGTGTCTGCTGCTCGGCTTATCTGTCGCCGTTTCGCTCTTTCTCTCGCTCGCTCTTACTCGCTTGTTCGTTCATTCTCGAATCGCGCGGCCAGCCAGGCGAGTTTCTGGCAGCGGCGCGCGAGGAAGCCGCGGATTGGCGAAACCTACGGGGCTCACAAAACGACGCGCAAAGATACACGGCTGCTTGCGCTCTCTCTCTCTCTCTCTTTCTTTCTCCCTCTTTCTCTCTTATTCTCTCACTCTTTTTCTCTCTTTACTGAAGCCGAGCGAGCATGCGCGAGCGTTAGTTCGTTCGCCCGTTTGCCAATTTTTTGCAGTGAAAAATTTGCACGTGTTGGGATTCGTTTTCTTTACGTTTTTTTTTTTTTTTGCTTTTTTATTCCTTTTTAATTATATGAGTTATACAAAGATGACATATGTTTGGTTGCGCTTCTTTCGAAGGGTGTTCGTTGCGTTTGATCGGTATAAAGGAAGGGTTGTTTTTTTTTGGTGGGTATCGCAATTTCGAAGCTGTGTAATCACGTTTAATTGAATGTTGTGATGCGCGGTTATGAATGGCCGCACGTGAAAGCCTGACAATGAACTAAGGGTACTTGTATCTGCTTCATAGATTCAGTAGATTATTCAAGTAATTAGATTTTTTGATGTGTATTTGATCTTAGTGTTAACGAATAAAAAGATTTAAATTAATTTGCTAAATTTTAACATCGATTACTTGAAAAATAACTTGCTTTTGTAATGTTTAATATATTACTTTAAGTGAAAATTCAAAAAGCTATTGAATTACAAAGATGTATTTTTTTAAAACGTTTCCAAATTATTAATAAATAAAATTAATATACAATCATGAAGATTTCAAGTACTAAAAAAAATTTTCCAATTTTTGAATGCGATATAGAAGATATAAAATTCTTTTTATATTGAAAAATCTTTCGGCAAATGCTATAATTAATTTGAAAGCGTTCGTACTACTGAACTCTTTCATAAAAATTTTAATTACTTATCAGTTAAAAAAAAAAAAAAAAATTTGTAGATAGTAATAAACTGTGCCATTTTTGCAGATAAGAATCAGTCTACAAAAAAATATCTAAATGAAAACGCTTAAAAAAATACATATTTTTTTTTAAATACATAAATCACTAGTTTTTAATCATTATATTTTATACGATAAGTATTTTTTTATTTTTAAAAACAAAAGTTAGTATTACTTCGTTAAAAAAAATCTTGAAAGATAAATTTGAGTAGAATGGAACATTTTTATGCTTATAAATGTTAATGTTTCCATTTATTATTTTAATCCTTTAACATAGAATAGTAAAATTAATAAATATTTGTAATTAAAATTAACACGTGATTATAATGTTTAGTTGAGTAATATGAATTTTTAACCGCATTGTTAATCAATATTAAAAAATGCTTCAAAATTTTTACATTATCCGTTCAAAAAAAATGTCACCTATGATTATCTGCAAAAATTTAATTCATTCCATCAATTAGTCAAACAATTTTGCAAACTTCTCGACCCTCCACGTAACAATTCATAACAAATTCATCCTTCGTGTCCTTTTTTTTTTTGTTCCTCGAGCATAACATTATAAACTATTTTAATCTCTGCAATAAGAAATGAAAAAAGTTCGTCTAGAAGCATAGAGAGAGAGAGAGAGAGAGTGAGTGTATGAGAGAGAGAGAGAGAGAGAGAGAGAGTGAGAGAGTGTGTGAGAGAGAGAGAGAGAGTAAGAGAGAAAAATAAAAAGAAAGAAACTTGCGTCTTTCATACTCTCTCGGATCTTTCGTAGCTGTTGCTCACGCACAATACGCATAATACAACAAATAAATCCCGAATTTAAATCTCATTCTTTACTCTCCGCTCGAGCAACAGAAAATTCGCAAGTGTGCACAAGTGCGTGTATAACACATACGAATCTATGCATATATGTATATACACGCGTGTATGCATACTCGTGCCAAAGAGCCGAAGAAGAAACGAAAGAAAAAGAGTGAGAGGTTCTCTCGATTCTGACGGGCGCGACGTCCGATTGGCCGGTGCCGACGAACCCCCGACTATAGACACACATACGCGCGCGCGCGCATGCATGCACACACACACACACACACACACACACACACACACACACTTTGAAACAAAAAATCGAGACGACGAAAAGAAGAGAGAGAGAGAAAAAGAACACACCGACACGGAGACTCCGGCACACGTATATAATATACACGCACACATATACTCGGAGCGAGTTTCGAGGTTCGCCATGCAATATGCACTCGCGGCCCGAACAACGAACCAAGAGTCGGAGTTGCTGTTGCTGCTGCTGCCTTCTTTCCTTCGCGCGCTGCAGGAGAGAGACATAAAAGGAGAGTACTTTGCTTCTTTCTTTTTCGCTCTCTCTCTCTCTCTCTCTTCTACCTCCCCTCTTTCCCCTTCGCTACTACTACTCTCTTTTTCCTTTCGCCTGGTCGTCCGTCCGTTCGTCCATCCGTCCGTTCGTTAGGTTCTCTCGCTTCGGCGGCAACCGGCTGCGATTCTCAACCTCGAGACGCTGCTGTTGCTCCTCCTTTCTTTCTTTATTCTCTCTCTCTCACTAGCTTTTGAAAACTGCATTTTTCGCAGACCGTTCGTTTATATTACGATGCTTGCACGCGTTGCATCCAGTTTGCTATTAATACTATCGATCCCATAAATCAACTCAATAAAAATCTTTTCTTTTATCATTTTTTTAACGATAAACTCTATTTAGTAACGTATTTTATCAAAAATGTTTGTTGAATTTTAAAATATTTTTAATTTTTACGTACTAAATTTCACGTTTAATAAACTCAAAGAAATTATATCGATAACAAAGCGATCGCAGAAATTCTCGTCCAGCGAGTTCCTCTCTCTCCCTTTCTCTTGTTCTCTCCTTTCAAGAAAGAATAAGAACAACAAAAAGGATAGGCGGTGCAGTCTCTCTCTCTCTCTCTCTCTCTCGGCGCTGCAACGCCGGAATGCGCATCACTGGGCAAAAGCTGTAAGCGTGTATATATGTGCGTATGTACACGGTCCCGACCGAGAGGGCAAAAACTTGACAAATTCACAACGGGTGCAACTGAAATAAAAACGTGAACGCTCGTACGCGCGCGCTCTCTTTCTGTCTCTCTCTTTCTCTTGCAGACAGAACGCCGAGCCCCTGCACTCTCCTTTCAGCGGCACATAGGCCTTTATGCCCATTATTATATCCGTTGTATGCACGCGTGCGTACATATGTGCGTGCGCGCGCGAACGTATGTAAGTATGCATGTGTGTATACGCGCGTGCAATTTTTCCCCCCGCGGGCTTTTCTCCGTTGCAACCGTCGTTGACGTCCTCGTTCTCGGTGCATTCGCCCCTCGTATACACGCGTTCGATTTCAAATTACACATGTGTTACGTATGCGATATTTTAAAATGTACTTCATGCTTTGTTAAATTTATTTTATCGATAGAATTTTTAACCTGCCCGGTACAAGGAAACGCGATAAATCTTTATGTGAAAACGGTTAGACCTTAACCTCAAACGTGAACTTTTAAATACGTTCGAAAATGTGCAATTTCCTGCCAATATCTTAACTTTGTTTATTCACGAGAATAAATAAAAATGAGAGAAAGAGTAAGAATAAAACTCACGGAATAAAGAAGGGGCAATATGCGAGCTTCGATTTTGTGCTATCGCTATCTTTAAAAGCGGCGCGCCGCATGCTCGTGTCTGTACGTGCAAATGTGTCGGTTTGCACGTATGTATACATATGTGTGCGTGTGTGTGTGCGTGCGCGCGCGCGCGCGCGCGTGTGTGTGTTCAGAGAGAATTCGAAAATAGAAGCGTGCGAGGCGCGTCGAAGATAAGAGAAGACGGCAACGAGACGCGAACGAGAGAATAGCGAAAAAGGAGGCAAAACGAATCTTCGTTTACGGCGAACAAAACAAAACCTTCTTTGAGAAATGAAAAACGATTAAAAAAAAAGGAAAGATAAAATGAAGAATCTAGTGAAACGGTCGGGTCTAGATGGAAAAGCCTTTTTCTACTCGGCATTTTCGGCATATCGGCAGGCTTAAGATGGAGTTAGAGAGAGAAGGATAGAGGGAGGGAGAGAGAGAGAATATTCGCGCACACAGCGCGCCGACTCCCGCCACGGTGGCATCGAAGCATTCGTAACCTCGCTCGCTCTAAAATGTACGATATACCGGGTGTCCTATGAAAAAATTATTCGCAAAAAATTTGAATCGTCTTGTTTTTTAATGCAAAACTTTTTGAACAAACTGAGGTTAATTTGAATTTTTCAGTAGTAATGGATTAAATTTTGAAAAGTTGCCATATGAAAAAACGTACGCGAATTAAGAAAGTTTGAAAAAAAAAAAAAAAAAAAAAAAGGAAAACGAACGAAAATAAAAGATGTATTAGATGTACAGGGTGAATTGTGTTATTCCCGTAGAAAAGAAAAACAAACAATGATGAGTATTTTTAAACCTATAAAAATAATCGCGTGTATCCACATGTTAGAAAAAGCAAAGATAATAAATAAAAAAAATACTATACACTGTTAATGTAATGTATAAGATTCACTTTTTCTTCGGGATTTCTCCACGTGTCTAGCTGCACAAATTACGCTCAACTTTTTTAACGAATTAAATCAACAAAATTCATTATCGCACAAACATTAATAAATCGAAGGCAGCGTGTAACCGTCTCGTTCACACATCCGAACTATACCGCGAAAACTCAAAGAGACCGAGTGAAAGTCCATGTGGCAACGACGAACATAAGACGACTGCGACGACATTGCAAAGTGTGCACATATTACAGTACTAAGTACAGTGTGTGCAGCAAGCAAAACTGCATTTCCCTTCAGGCGTGCACCACCCTGAAACGCATGTAGTACATCCATACGTTATGTACACTACGAATACAACCCCATACGTACGCCCGTGTACTATAAACAATCGAAGGAGAAAGTGAGAAAAAATAGAAGGGCACCGACAAAGAGACAGAGGGAGATAGAAAATAAGCAAATGCGAAGGTATGAAGGAACGCGCGCGTACCTGTGGCGTTTGTCCGATACGTGCACGCGCGCTTACGTGTCTCTCTCTCTCTTTCTCTCTCTCTCTCGGTGTACGTATACACGTATGAATGTATTATACATACGTAGAGAGAAAGAGAGAAACAGCCGGCTGCAGTTTCGTGGCGTGCGCGGCTGTTAACTCTCCTTCTTTCCGTACAGTTGGCGCGACCACGAAGAGATCTGCACACGCACGCAGTATCGGCGTGTGCAGATTGTGAACCTAAAGAGGCAGTTATAAAAGTATAGACGAACGGAAAGATAAATAAATAACTAAATTTATTTTCGTACCGATATTTATTCGATCGAGAATAATATATGGATAATTTTTAAATTATCGATGCACCTTTTTTTTACGCAATTTCACAAAAACAAAAAGAAAGGAATTTATCACATTTTTATAAAATTATTAAGGTTATGTATGCAATTACGTGAAATGACAGAATGCAACGAACCTCTCAATCCACTTGGGTAGCTTAACGCGCGCGCTCTCTATCTCTGCACCGTATCAGACCGAAAGACTCGCGAACTGTCTGTCGGTGCGATCGAAAGCGCACGGGGATACGCGCATACAGACACACAGACGCACACAAACAATTCACACGATATGCTGCGAAAGATAGATTCCGAAGGCGCGCGCGACGACGATGACGCATGGCCTCTCTCTTTCTCTCTTTTCCTCTTTCTCTTTCTCTATCTCTATCTCTCTCTTTCTCTCACACACGCACGCGGAGAGCTTTTTCCCTCCCGAAACACGAAGAAGGGAGAAGCGAGAGAAAGAGACAAAAAAAATATATGAGCGAAACAAAGCACAAAATGAATACAAAAAGGCAGTAATGATAATAATAATGGTTAATTAAGGAGAGCGAATAATAAGAAATAAGTAGAATAAAGATAAAAAAAAAAAAATTTTAAGAGAAAAAACACACTTGATCCTGTGGGTCGGCGCACTGCCGCCTCCTCCTCCTCGTCGGGGCCTCGTCTTCGTCCGCGAGGGCGTGCGTCCGCTTCTTCTTCTTCTTCTTCTTCCTTCCTTTCTTCTTCTTCTACAACTACCACTACCTCTACCTCCTCCTCCTCCTCCTCCTCCTCCTCCTTCGCTTCGCCTCGCGTTCGCCTCCTCCTCCCGCGCGTGTTTCACGCAGGTGCAGCGACGGCGCGGAGCAGCAACAGCAAAATGGAAGCGAGGCGCGATGATACCGTGCCTCGCGATCTATATATACAGTTGTAACTATGCGTGCGCCTGCGATTTCGGTGTTGCAATAAAACAATACGCGAGCGCGCGTTTTCGTTTCTTCTCTCTTACAAATTCTCACACACACGCGATAACGCGTTGTATATATGGGAATGCAAAGAAGGAAGCGAGCTCCGCGCGCGCCTCGATGCACACACTAGCCCGGACTTAACCAACACTTTATTGCCATCCGCCGAGCTGCTGTTGCTGGCACCTCTCGTTTTTTTATCTCCACTTGCGGCTCCTTGATTAACGTGCCGCCGTTCTCCTTATTGCCAGTTCCTCTCTCGTCGCTACTTTGGGCTTTCTCGTTATTTATCTCTATTTTGACGTTTTTGATGTCTATGGTGTTGATGTTGATGTTAATGTTGATGTTGATGTTGATATTGTCGTTGTCGTTGTCGTTGTTGTTGTTGTTTATGCAATTTTTTGATTCGACAACAGACACAACGACGTTGTAGGCACTCGCGAATCGCGGACGATCTTTCCGTTGTCGAATGACGGTGCTTTTGTTATTTCACTAATTTCTTTCAACGATGATCTTTTTTTCCAAAAAGATAACGAAAAAAAAATAATAAATTACCTCGTACTATTGTTTGTTTTTGTTTTTGCTTGCACTTTTTAATTTTATTAATTTATTTATTTATTTATTTTTTTTTTTTTTAAGGGGAGCGCGTTCGTTGTCGAAAGTAAGGAGAAAGAGAGGAAAGAAAGAGGAACGGGTGTGGGTGGGGAAGTACTTGTGTGTCTTGACTTTCGTCTGTGTATATGAGTATGTGTGTTTGTATATGTACGTACGTACGAGATAAACGGAGAGTAAAGTTAACAAATCACCAAACCGATTAATTTCGAAACTCCCGGTCACCGAGTGTATATGTCTATATTATCACAAAAAATTTTTCTATTTTTTTCTTGTTGTTTTATCTTCTTCCTTCCGTACTATGATCACCACTCGATCGGTCGTCGAAAGAGGAGTAAATTTATGTTGGAAAATTGGATAAAGGATTGAGAAAGGAATGAGAGAGAGGATAAATCGGTGATGAGAGCGACGACGTTGGTTTATAATATCGTGTTGACGGTGATGGTAGTAACGGTGGTACACTTATGAGAGAGCGTGCGAGTGAGAGAGAGAGAGAGAGAAAGGAAACGCTCCTTCTTTCGAATACTGGTTTAATTTTACCGCCAGGGTGCCGCGCGGCGGTGTGCCTACATAGCCGTAATGCATAAATTGGACTGGCGCGACTCGCGAGACTCGCCGAGCGGTGCAGCGCGAAGAGCCGGTGCAAGAGAGGAGAAAGAGAGAGGTGGTGGTGTCGATGGCGGGGAAACCAAACGCGGTGGTGGTGGCTCCGGCTACGACAGCGCCACCATCTCTCGTCTTTCGAGCGCGCGCGCGTTCCTTCGCTTCCTACATACATCGCCGCACGCAGCCTTATTTTCAGAGCCACCCCTCTGCGTCCCACCAAACCGTCGCGCTCACTACTCGTCTCCCTCTCGCTCTTAGTGTATGTAGTAGTCGCCCTTACCACTACTACCACCACTACTATCGCCACCACCGGCAACAGTACTACCATCGTTGGGATCTATCGTCGTCTCTCTCTTTCTTCGTGTGTCGTCGACATCGTCGTCGCCGTCGCCGTCGCCGGCGGCCACCGCTGCCGCCGTGTATAGAGCTGGTCTTCTTTCTCTCTCCTCCCTCTCCCTCTCTCTCTCTCTCTCTCTCTCTCTCTGTCCCTTCTCTCTCTCTTTCTCTTTCTCGTTGGCAAACCAGTTTGCTTTTCTTTCTCTTACGCTCGTTCGTTCGTTCGCTCGCTTGCCTTCCTTTCTTCCGTCTCTCCGCTTCCCTCTTTTTCAAAGAGACAGAGATGGAAAGAGAAAAAGAGAGAGAGAGAGAGAAAGAGAGAGAAAGAGAGAGAGAGAGAGAGAGAGAGAGAACGAGAGGGAGAGGAGGGCTCCGCCTCGATTCGCGCAGGAGCGTAATACGAGATATTCGCGAGCCCAGCGCCTCGGCTTGTTCTCTCTCTCTCTCTCACTCTCTTTTACTCTCTCTATATGTTACGGGAGGTCGAGAAAGAGGGATGTATGTGGATGTACGGTAATATAATGGCACCGTACAAATATGTATGCGCACACGCCGTGGAATTTTGCGCGAGCGGAGAAAAGATTTTACAAGTGAGCTTGTCTGTATAAAATATTACTACTTTTTCAATTGCTACTATAGCGTTTGAATAATTCTTCAACCTTTTGAGTTTTAATCTTTGACGTTGGTTCTATCGACGGCTGTTATTTTTTCAAATTTGCCTCTGTTTTTAGTATTTCTCTTTGTCATGCACTTTAAGGACGTTTACCTCATTCGAGAAACTTACTTTGGAGCTATCCTAGTCCCCTTTTTAATAGTCTAGCCGGGCTAACCGGGACCTTTTCTACTAATTCAATGAGTAGAAAAGGCCGCGTTTAGAAATATGTTTAGAAAATTTTTAATTGAAAACTGGCAAAGTTGATTATTTTTGTGAATTCAGGAAGTTTCATAATTGTCAATTATTGAATAGTAGAATAAACCTGATAATATAAATGTAATTAATTAAAGATAAATCTGTCAAAAGTTAGATAAATGTAAAAAAAAAAAAAATAATGCTCGTAGCATTTAAAATAATTTCTTTTATAAAACTATAAATTATTGACTCAATGTAATATAAAGACAGTATTTTTTTTGTGTAAAATTTGTTTACATGTTTCCAAATATCTTCGTGATAAAAATAAATTATACGCGATATTTTACGTAATAAATTTTTATTGATATATATATTTTAATACAAATATTTAAATAACTTTTTAAAAATCCTATGACATTCATCGTTTGTAATAAAATTTCTCATAAAATTCTAAATAGCACTCGATAAATGAAAACCTTGTACTAGAACATCACAATTTTTATAAAATTTTCAGGTGCCCTCTTAACAAATTCATAAAATTATTTTCCAATTCAATGCAACAGCTGAATCGGAAGAGAGACATCCGAGAAGCCACCCTTGAGTAAATGAATGCAATGAGTTTTTCGCGCGATACAATTTCGAAGTACATACAGCAGACAGGAAAGAGTGAAAGAGAACGATAAAGAGAATATCCTTTACGCCTTCGGATTGCAATTTGGTTCTCTCAATCGTCGGGGCCCCGGAAATTTTTGCAAAGGGCCTCCTCGACTGAGAAAGAGAAAGAGAAAGAGAGAGAAGAAGCTAACGTAAGTAAGCACGCATACGAGAGCGCTTTCGAGAGAAGGAAGAGAGAAGGAAAGGGGAGAGAGAGAGAGAGAGACCAGAAATTTTTCGCAAAGCAAAAAGGGAAAGAGAGAGGGAGAGATCCTGGGATTTGCAAAAACGGAAGAAGAGAGAGAGAAAGGGAGAATTAAACAAGAAAAGAAGAAGAAGAGAGGGACCTTGAGTGGAGAATGAACGCGCGCACGCGGCTCTCCGCTTCGAAAAAGGTCGAAATGGTAAGAGTAAACGAGAAAGAGAGAGGAGACGAACAGACGGATGGAAGGATAAGAAGAGAGAAAAAGAGAAACGGGAGGAAGGAGGAGGCAAGAGAGAGAGAGAGAGAGAGAGGAGGCGAGAGTTCGTGAACCTTTGCGCGGCAAGCAAGCAGGCGCGCGATTAACCAAGAGAAAGAGCCAGCCAAATAGAGAGAGAAAGAGAGAGAAAGAGAGAGAAAGAGAGAGAATCGGAGCCAGAAATCGAGTCTGTCGTGCTCTCTAACTCTCTTTCTCCTTCTATCCTTCCTTCTTTCTCTATTCCGACGCCCCCTTGATTCTTTCAGTGGACTCTACATATATATATATATATACTTCTCTCTCTCTCTCTCTCTCTTTTTCTCTCGTTCTTTCGTTCTCGCTTTTTTCCGCGCGAAAGGAGTGCCGCTAACCTGCCGCAGCCACCACCGCCGATTCCCGAGTATACCCAGCGATTCCGAGAATAACCAGAGGACTCTATCCCTCTTTCTCACTCTCTTTATTAAAGTCTTTCGCACCGTAAAACTTTTTCGAGCGAAGATTCACTCTTTTCGATATACGATAGACTTTGAGCGTACGTACGGCGTTTTAAGGTCACACCTTCGTTCACTTGTCCCTCACTCCTGCCTTCCCCCTCCCTCCACACTCACCTTCCTTACTTTTGATGTATACTTTACAAGCGTGTCTGACGTACGCGCTATGCAATGCATAAAGACAAGGAATGCAAAATTAATTTCGTATTCCGTACATGGCTAAACAAATGTGATTCGCTCATGAATCGCTTGGCGTTTCATTGTTTCATACGCTGCTTTTGTCGGTGAGCAGATCTTAATCGTAGGTGTTATGGAACTATGCAAGTATAAAGGTTTAAGTTTTAATGAGTATATAATATTCAAAATGAAATTTTATAATTTATAGTTGTGAAAATGTTGAAGCAGAATGTTTTCATAAACTATCTATTCATCAAAGCAGCCAAATTGTTCCAAAATAAAACAAACAACAATTTTAAGAGCATATAGTTATTAATAAAGTATACAGTAAGTTTTTTTTCCAAAAAGCATAAAAGACAGAGATAAGACACAAATCATAAATATGCTCTAAAATCATTATCTCATTAAAACAGAAATTAATCAACAATTTTCCTCAATTGTTTGATAGTCTGCAAAATAAAAAAACGTATAAGAAAAAAAAATAAATAGAAGGTATCAAAAGCCAACCGTTGAATTTTTTCCCAATCCATAAACCTACTTCTTCCCTACATCATATATCGAATTATCTCAACGGGCAGTCACAAGCCCATGAATGAATCAATGGGTTGCGCAGTAGCCAGCGATTGTCACCTCCATACCTACATGCACACACTGTGTCCGTCTACACATACGCGCTTAAATTTTTCGGCTTCTATTTTTTTTTTTACATCGATGATACGAGAGCGCGCGCGCGGGGCATCGGACTGCGCATGTGAAAAAGAGTCGCACGCAACAGGTTCTTCTCTTCTCGTGTATACACGAGACGCAACGCTTATGTACGCAGCGAGTATACTCTCTCTCTCTCTCACGTTGCCATTTTATTTATTCATTTTTTTTTTTCGATCCCTTTTCCAACCCCCACTTCACCATCCAACTGATCGTCGTTGACTTTTCTTTTTTGTTTTCGTGTATTTTTCCTTTCGCTCTCTTCAATCGTTACCGCGTGGTGTATACGAGAAGTTTAGTGCGCGCGCGCAATTGGATTTTCACGAACGCCTTCTCCTTTACATACGCGTGCGCATACGAGTGTGTATATATAGATACACGAATTCGCGCGTGTCATCGAACTCGCGCGCGTTTAGGTTCGTATATATACGGAGAGAACGCGAGACCAAAAAAAGAGAAAAAAAAAGGAGGGACGAGACAACCGATGCACGCGTTCGAACGAGTAACTTATATATACACACATATATGTATATGTGTGTACATATATATATATATATATGTGCATGCGGTTTACGCGTGTTGCGTTGCGCTCTTGCGTATAGTGGAGTTAGTTTCGATGTATTCTCGGTGCTCTTGTCGTTCGATTAAGATTGTGTTATGAAAAATGCAATAACTGCTTGAGATAATTATTTTATCGAGAAATTGTAAGGTTCTTTCCTTCGCATCTCGTATATTTTACGTCGTGTATATTTTATGCAAACGTGTATAGGAAACAAATTATAATAATTTCGTACGAAAATTGAACTTTTTCATTTTATTTTAAATTATTTAACTTTAAATTTAATCTTTGGTAAATTAATTTTATTATTTTCTTTGAATACTTTTGTTAAATTAAATAATGATATTTAAATGAAGACACAATATATTAACATTTTTATTTTATTGTAAAGTTTATAAATTCTTAGTTTTTTATTCGTATTTGACGATAAGAAAACAACATTTATAAATCAAAATAAACTATTATTATTTCTTTTATTGAGAAAAAATGTTTATCTATTTAGTTATTAAATGTGTTGTTAAATAAATAATATTTATTCTTTGTTTTGGTGTTTATCATTGGGTTACAAAAAAAAAATTAAAATAATTTTAATCTTTAAATAATAATACATACGCTAAAAGAAATTTAACGACATGCTAAACAAAAAAAAGTACAAAATTACAAAAACTAATTCAATTCAAAGGTAACCCTATATTCCTATCTACCTAAATCAAATGTAATCGATCGAACGTACACTACCGAAACGATACGTGCACGTAAACAATTGAGTAAACGAGCAATCGGTTGCGAAGTCGGTGAGAAAATTAAAATTCGCCTTCCTATATTTTTAAATAACAAAGACTAGAAGAAATAGATAGATTGGATAGATATATTGTTTATTCGTATAAATATACAAAATAATACTGATACAATTCATATATGTAACACAAAATATTGCACACGTATACAACAGTGGAACTTAAAACTAGATAATGCTGAACGGTAAAGTAATTCAAGTATTAAAAAAAAAAATTTTAAGATATTACAGAATTTTAAAAGAAAATACAAACTAACCGGGGGGAGAGAGAGAGAGAGAGAGAGAGAGAGAGAGAGAGAGAGAGAGAGAGAGAGAGAGAGAGAGAGAGAGAGAGAGAGAGAGAGAGAGAGAGAGAGAGAGGGAGGGAGGGAGGGAAGAAAAAGAGAGGAGGCTTGCACACCTGACTTCGACCGATCGATGCTTTCGACGTTAAACAAGTATTATGTGCCACATATTGCTCACGACGCGTAAGAGGTTACACACAGGCAGGTAAATTTCCATAGCGCTTCTACAAATTGTTGTGCTGAGTACGCGAAAATACTGCTTTTGAACTTTAATTAACACTAGATTGTCCGAAGAAGTTATTTCGACTGTATTTTTTAATTTAGTTTAGAAAAAAAATTATAAAATGATTCAATTTCTTAAAATTTTGAGACTCTGTATAAATGATATAAATGAATTTATTAATAATTAGTATTTATCGCCCTTCTCCCTATTTGTAAAATAATATTGATAATAATTTTAAAATACATTTATTTTAAATTATTTAATTAATTTAAAACACACTTTATGCATTAGTTATTCTTTCACAAAGCAATCGTTTCAACTGCTTTTGACCAATGGGTATAGGTATTTAATAAATTTTTCAGTTTTTCTATAGCGTTAATGTACCACGCACGAGTTGTTTGCCTCTCATTTTCAAAACGGCTGCGCTTTTGTCGTGCATTAAAGTAAATAATTTTCTAATTATTAGTAACGAGGGAAAATTAAATTAAAGTATTCAACGAGTTTCTTAGAACTTTATGGTGAAATCGTAATTTTCGATGTGCGTTCGGTTGTTTAATGGCTGGAAAAAAAGAACGTTTTATATCGTTCATAAAGAATAATTTAACTCTATTACTTTCAGAAGTAGTTTAGTAATTAATAGTATTTTTCAAAACGAATATTCGATTGTTAAAACGCTTAAAAATGATTAACAGTTTAAAAATGTATGCACCGGTAGAAATTTTTAAAATTATAATTATTTAATGAAGCTGCATTGTAATCTGGAATCCCTTTGAAGTTCAAAAACAACTAAGAGTATTTAACTGGTTTAAAAATTTTAAGAATTTCACCTAATGCATCGCATTCTTGTGATGTAACGGTTAAACGATAAAATGGTGTAAACTATATAGTTTTTATAAATATAGTTATATATATATATAGTTTTTGCAATGAGAAATTCCAAAAATCAATTTTACAAAATATAATTTGCGAATAAATATTTAATATTTATACGCAAACATTAAATATTATTTGAATTTCTTAAAATGAAAAATATGCATACATTCTTTTATAACCATAACTATAAAATAATTTTCAATTTCTAAAAGACCATATTATAATCAATATACTAAATATCATAAATAAAAAATTATTTTTTTATTACTATTTTACGCGATTGATATTTCATAATTAATAATTTTTTTATTATTACAAAATACTATAAATTATAAATTGTAACAATAAATTTAAAAATAGTTTAAAGTTATAATGCAATATTCTACGACGAAGAAAGGAGGAAATAACTGCAAACCATAAAAAGTATATCCCGAAAGCAATCTTGAAAGCAAAAGAAGTAAAAACGTGCGATTACAGTGCACGAAAGCAAGACGGAGTAAGAGAAGGAGCGAAGGGAGGGAGGAAGGGAGTGAGAGAGAGAGAGACGGAGGAAGAGAGGTTATCGATGCAATGCACATAGCCTAGGATGGCAACGGCGAAGAAGACGACGAAAACGAAGCCGAGAGCGAGTATAGAGGAAAGCAGTAGTAGTAGCTCGACGGGATAGAACACCCCCGAAAAGCAGTACATCGATGGCCGGTCTCGCGCGGCTCTTCTCTTTCTCTCCTCGCTAGATCTAGATTTCTATGATTCGACAGAGAGCCACGAGCGAGACATATGTGAAATAGAGAGATAGGGAAAGAGAGTGTCTAGCTTAGACCAGACACAGCGAACGAGATGTACGTCTAGGTCCGGGGCGAGCCACAACAGCAGCAGCAACAGCAAAAGAGAGAAAGAACAAAAGCAGCCGGCAGCCGGCAGCGGCGGTGGCGGTGTGCGAGGAGTATAGGAAGAGAGAGAGAGAGAGAGAGAGAGAGAGAGAGAGAATCTAAACGAAGCCCCGAGATTCCTTTCGATTTCTACGCTCCTTTTTCCACGAGACTCTCTTTCTTTCTCTTTCCCGAATACAACATCTCGCGAGCTCGCATTTATATACGCGAGAAACAGACGAGAGAGAGCGAGAGAGAGCGATAGAGAGTGAGAGAGAGAGTGAGAGAGAGTGAGAGAGAGTGAGAGAGAGGGAGAGAAGAGAGAAGGAAGGATAAAAAAGAGCAAGAGAGAAAGAAGAGAAGAAGAGAACGGGCGTGAGTTCGTTCGCATCGCGACCGTTCTCTCTTTTTCTTTCTTTACTGAAGGATGGCGACGCTCTTGCCGTCAGGAGAAAGAGAGAAGAGAAAGATAGCTAGAGGTAGAGTAGAACGGTTATTTGCGAAGAGAGGAGACGGTGGCGACACAAAAATAAATCCGAGGCAGCAGCCTCTCTTTGCCATGGCCGGTACGACACGACGACGACGACGACGACGACGACGACGATGTCGACGAAGACGACGCCGAAAATGAACGCGACGCGCCAAGGAACGAACAAGGCCGGTCGCTCGTTCGTTGCAAGGCCAGGAATACAAGAGAGAGAGAGAGAGAAAAAAAAGAGTCGAACAGAACAGCGAATCCCACGCGCGCGAGACGCCGCCACCGCCTTCCTCACCTCTCGCCGATACGCTCTACTCGCTCTTTCTCTTTCTCTTTCTCTTTCTCACTCACTTACTTTCTCTCTCTCTCTCTCTCTCTCTCTCTCTATCTCGGCCTTCTCTTTCTCTCTTCCTCTTTCTCCATCGTCTCGGACTCGCGATGAACCACGGCGAGCACGACATGGTGACTCCTTTACGAGGGCACGCTCTCTAACTTAAGGAAATGCTTGCCATCTCTCTTTGCTCTTTTACTGAGTGATGCAACTATCGTTATTTTTTCATCCCTCTTCCTACTGCACAATCTGTTATAAATACTTGGTTTCTAATGGTTTTGAAATATTCTGCCGCTAGGTGGCGTCCAACGAAATACCTCGAATATGTGTTTAATTGCGATTACAACTAATTATAGCGACTCGGTGGAAATTCAATCGATGGCAAACATTGATTAACGATGTTTAATTACAAATAAAATTGTAATCAAATACTATGTAAATATTAATTAACGATTTGATTAACTTTTTATAACTTTCCATAAATTAAAACAACCATTAAATTTCACTTTGATTTTTACAATAATTAATTATCAATAGATTGAAAAAATGTAAAACCCGATAAGCGTATTAACTATTATTATCGTTATTTTTTTTTTTTTTAATAAAAATAAAACTTCATCGCGTAAAATCAGCGTCGCTGCACTTAAAATCAGCAACGGTATAGCTCGACCGTATCTTCTTGAAATCGTACCAGCATCGAGAAAACCGAAACATAATTTCACGAAAGTGCGGCAATCAATAATCAAGTAGTAACAGTATACGTATACGTATAGTGCGCTTTTAAGAAAATAGCAAGTAAGAGGAATCAAGGCGAAAAAGTGAAAGAGAAAGAGAGAGAAAGAGAGAGAGAGAGAAATCCAAAGGATAAATCCAAACGTCCCTGGGACCCACCAACTCTCGTCGTACACAGCCACGTCGAAGACGGCGAAGACGCCGACGACGAGGAGGACGATTCGTCGGAATATCGTGCCTGGAAGGCGCGTAGCGTGCAACAGCAGCAGCAGCAGGAGAAACCGCAGCACCCGCGTCCTTCGTGACGCGAGAGAGGAGGAAACGAGTATAGAGAAACGGCCGAGAGAGAGCCAGCGAACCTGCGACACAGAGACACATGCACGTAAGCGCATACGGAGACAGGAGAGAGAAAGATAGAGAAAGAGAGACGAATAGATGGAGGGATGGTGTGAGAGAGGCAAACGAGAGAAAAATGAAACGAAGGGGAGAAAAGTGAGACGGAGAGACGAAGAGACGAAGAGGAGCAAGAGAGAAAAGGAGATAAAGAGAGAAAGAGAGAGAGAGAGAGAGAGAAAGAGAGAGAGAGAGAGAGAGAAAGAGAGAGAGGACTAAGCGAGACAGAAAATTAGCGAAGAAGAGAGGACGATGTGCTTACACAGGCTCTCGGCTCACTCGTTCGTTCGCGTTCGTTCGCTTGCTCGCTCGCGCGCAGAAACCTGTTCCCCGCTCCTATCTCTCTCTCTCTCTCTCTCTCTCTCTCTCTCTCTCTCTCTCTCTCTCTCTCTCTCTCACACACACACGTGCACATATTCCCAAACTTTTCTACTTTCCTGGTGATTATGCTTATAATGGGACCAAAATCCTCGGTGGTTGGTTCTTGATTTTTCTTTCTCGGTAGCCGCGCGACTGCAGACAAACTCACACACGCACGCATACATACGTATACATATGTACAATGCATCACGCGCACTACCTCTCTCTCTCTCTCTCTCTCTCTCTCTCTCTCTCTCTTTCTCTTATACTTAACGATCGTTGGAGAATGCGTACAGTTACACACAGCAGCTGTAACGCGAAAATTTTAAATTTCGAAATGTATGGGGAAAGAGATAATGGATATATCGACGATGGGAACTTTTACTCTCGGAGAATAGACGAATTTTGTTTTTTTTTTTTTTTTATTTCAACTTTTTATTGTTGTTCGTTTACGTTTCGTTAATGTATATGCAATCCTTTATTATGCTTCATATCATTCTATACTGTTGAAGGGTACATTGCGATTTTTATGAAAGTGCCCTATACTCTCTGAATAAATCATTCATTCAATTTACAAGTTTTTCCTTAAAAAAAAAAATTTTATTTTATAAAATCAATTTATTAAAATTCAAGATATAAGTGTTTGGATAAAAAATTATAATGACGTCGAGAAATCATTCATTGATTTAAAATATTATTTAAACGAAAAAAAAAATCAAAAGCGAACATTCTAAATGTCCAAAAAAAAAAAAAAAAATGAATGCTTAAATTATTGCAGCTGTTTTATTTAAATATAAATTTTTTAACGTATATCGCGAACAAAAAACTTTATGGAAAATTGCGCAGAAACCAGTTAATGCATGAATTACTATGAAAATATCTTTTAACCAGTCTAAAACTTGCTCCTGTAACAAACTGGTAATAAAGTCATAACTAAAGAGTTTAATATAAAGTGTGAACTTTCAAAAAAGCATCGGATTAAGCAAAGTTTTATATAAATTTACTTTGTATGTATTTATTTTGTTCACTTTATTAAAAAATACTAAACGATATGTACACTTTTTTCCTAACGAATCGATAAAAATAAATTATGCAACGTTAATAAACAAAGTAAATAAATTATATGACACGAAATTTCAAAATTAAACGCATAATTCCATATTTAAATTAATTCCACGATACGAAATCTTTGCAGCTTCGATGCACAACACACGAGCGCATGATTTTTGACATTGTATCGATTCTTTTTTCATTATATTTATTATAGATTGAAGGTAACAAGAACAAAAGACCGTTTAAGGTATGAGTGAAAAACATCCGATGAATGTTTTTCAACGATAAGAAAAAAAAAAAAAAAAAAAAAAAAAAAACGTCAAACTCATTCGACCTAACGTAGTCGACGGCGAAAATTAAATACCTGTTGAATGCGTTAGCTTTTATTCTTTTAACTTTTCAATATATGACGTGAAACTTTCTTAATTTAAACTTTTTCATTGTTTTGAAGCTTGTGAAAAATTTATTATTTTTTAATGTTATTTTAAACTTTTTATTAGTTAAATTAGAAAGCATTTGAATTTAAAATAAATCACCAAAGATAAAGATAAGTTTAATGTCATAAGCGATATATGTATATGCAATAGAAAATACGTTTCTTCTAAAAATATTTCATTTAAATTGTTTACAAAAATATAAAAACAGCTGTGATTCGTTTTATTATATCAATTTTAAGTTGTTATAAACGCGCGTTTAATTATTTCATCCGAGAGGTATATATTATTCTGAGAAAAGTATATAAAGCTTTGTAATTAATAATTTAATTAATTTAATTAATTTATTTATAGATTAATAAGAATACTCAATTTAATTAACTATTTCACTACAACGGATTTATTTATTAAAATTTTTAATATTTGTTATAAACAAGTTGAATTAATTAATAGTTAAATAAAATAGTTGAATTAGTTGAATTAGTTTATTCGTTGCTTTTACTTATTTAACTTTAATCTGATATCACACTGCAATATAGCGTTACGTAACGAATCTTACTGTTGCTTACATAAATAATATCCATTTACGTACAAGCAATTGGTGATTTAATACTAAATCGAATAGAAAATTTTGAATAGTTATTTTATTGATTAAATAAATCGATATTTATTCAGAATTTAATAATTAATATAGTAGCATGTTTGCTAAAGAAAATAATTTATCTTATTAAAAGCAAAAAAATCTTTACGCGCTCAAATGCACACATACGAAGATAAAAAAAATCATATCGTAAACTTTAACGTGTTTTTAGTAAGAAATAGTAAAAACTTACTATCTACCAATATAAGTATAATGAAAACATCGAAAGCATAATCGAATACAAAGATCTGCAACGCTCATGAGAGAAAAAAAAATGTTACCAGCGGAAGCTAGCTAAGGAAGAAGACAATGGGATATAAAATAAAATGTTTTATTACACCAAAGTAAACTCGTATAATATTGCTCGGGATTCCGTATAGATTCGCGTCTCGCGCGAATGAAAATTCAACGAAATTTCAATCGCTGTCTATATATGTACACGTGCGCACATACAAGCACGCACACGCGTAATACACATTCGTAAAAACCGTCTGCGTACATACACGCGTTCCCTCTTTCTCTCTCTCTCTCTTTCGCGTCCTGCCGACCGGCATAATGCACTTCGAAGCTGTTTTTTTCCTCTCTCTCTTTTCTCTCTATTGCTCGAAATCTCGCTGTATTTCGCTTTTTCTCGACAAGAACGAGTGAGAGTAAGAGAGAAAGAAAGAAAAAGAGAGAGAGAGAGGCTGTAGTCGCGCGCAGCCCATTGTCGTGGGAGGCTGAAATCCGAACGTCGGCGCATTATGTCGAGCTTTGTGAATGGAAAAAGGGGGCAAAAAGGGAAAGAGAAAGAGAAAGAGAAAGAAAAAGAGAGAGAGAGAGAGAAAAAAAGCATCGCGCGTCGCGTCTAGCCCACTTCCGTCCCGCAAGAGTTCGCGAGAGCAAAATGTACGTCTCTCTTTTACTATGTCTCTCTCTCTCTCTCTCTCGTACGTACACATACAAACATGTATATTTATGCATGCGCATATACATATATACATGCATGCGTACATTGACGTGGGCGCTAGTGCATAAATGCGGCCGCACTTTCTTTACTTCGATTCATTAATGTTTCCCGTGTCTCTCTCTCTCTCTCTCTCGATCTCTCTCTTTCTTTCTCTCTTTTTTCCATCTTTCTTTTATGCCCTACCGTTGGAAGTTTATTTTAATATCAGCGCTGGTATTTGAAAACGATGGACCATAGATTGCCACGTTTGATGGTTAAACGAGCGGTTTTCGTCTTTATTGGTATGACAGATACGATCGCCTTGCAAGTTGAGCACGAAAACATTTTTTTAATGAGATGAGAAAGTTCATCGTTAACTTCTTTTTTTCCGTATTATTAAGTTGAATATTTCACGTCGAATGATTAAACCGTGACGTTAATTGTTAATATAATAAACTTTTATTTTGTTAAATATCACGTATAAAATCTAAGATTTTACATATATTGTATAAAAAATTGCAATTTGTTTTAAAAATGAGCAGATATTAAAAAAATAGAATAATTTTATATCAAATTTATTGAATGTATTAAACATTTTGATGATAAATAAATAAAATAATTACAAAAAACTTTTAATTTGAGTATTTAAAGTCGCCGCAATAAATAAATTGTCATATTGTCTTAAAAAAATAGTTACTCATCGTTAAAATCGTCATCGAAGTTATTAAAAAAACCATTAATCTAAAAACTAATAATTTCCGATTTAGAATATTTTAGAAAACCGATTAGATAAAAAAAAAAGCTCGATGATGAATCCAGTTGAAACTTCATCGCAAATTATCGTTGTAATTTTCTCGATTTCTCTCTCACTCTCTCCTTTATTTGTTCTTTCTCCTTCTCTTTCTTCCACTTCCTTCAAACTGCCCTTCTTCCTCTCACTTCCGTTTTTTCGAAGCTCCCGTTGTTTCACGCGCTCGTTGTCGTCGTCGTCATTTCCCCCTTCTGCTTCATCGCTCTCTCTCTCTCTCTTTCTCTCTTTCTCTCTCTCTCTTTCTCTCTTTCTCTCTCTCTCTCTCTCTCTCTTTCTCACTCTTTCTCGCTGTTAGTTTCACCTTTCCTCTCGTACAAGCTAAGCTTGTCTATGTTTGATTGCTGATTAGACAGACGTTTTGTGCCCGTGGTGCGAAACGGAGCTCGGTCTGGTTTGCTTTTCGATTGTCCTGTGGTTTTGGCCACCTTTTTTTCCTCTCTTTCTCTTCTTCTCTCTCTCTCTCTTTCTCTCTTCTCTCGCAATCTTTTTCTCTCTTATATTCCGTCAGCGCGCAGACGGTCGACCGATGGTGCGAAAATAAATAGCGGAGAATGCCTCGTGCGAAATATACAGAAGAGTAAGACAGAGAATGAGAACGCGCGATCTTTCTTTGGATTCTATAAATTATGTGCTTTTGATATTTTGCCGTTTTTTTTTCTTCTTCCCGTTTTGTAAACACATGCTAGAAAGAGAGAGAACTCGCGGAGAACAGCCACGCCATTGAATTAAGAGAAGAGCGCGCGAGGACTTCGCTCCGTGTAAATACTAACGTCATTTTGTATTGTTGCCTATTTTATTAAATGATATAATTGCTTTTATACTGTGCGATCTCTTTTTTTTTTTCTTGGACGGGTATTTCAAAATTATTTCACATTTTAGTAAAACAGCTATTATAAAGAGAGATATATGGGCGGCATTCATATTTTAATTCTCGTATACCCTAAATTTTAATAAGAAAAAATTTTCGTATCGAATAACGGATTAGTCACTGAATTCGAATAATTTTCATTTATTTGCTTTTAAAAGAAATAAATTTATTGTAAAATGGATAATTTTATTCAATCATAAAAAATTTTTACATTTACAAAGTTACTAATAGTTTAACCGATATTTTTAACTGTACATTTATATTTTTAGTTAAATCATTTCTTTTGTGAAAATTTATTGTATTGGACATTTTAATTTACAAAAAAATTTTTTAGTTACAATTTATTTCTAATTAAACCGTCTATTCATTTCACTCGAAATTTTAAATGATATCAAAAAGTTATTTTATTTACAAAACATTTATTTGCGATTTGATAAATTATCAACATATTAAACCGTTGAACAGTTTAAATAACTTTGCAACAAATGTTGAAAATTGTTTCAAATTTAATATCAAAGGGAGATTAAGAAATCGTGTTATATCTATTGCAAAATTTTTTCTTAGAATAATTAAAAGTAAAATGATATTAAGTCGCGAAGTTTTTCCTTATTTTTGTAAACCGATTAATTATTTATCAATTTTTAGATTTGAATAAATACTGGAATAATACGGCTCAAGTTATTTTTATTGAAGTATCTTTAAACTTTGTTATATTATCTAAAAATAATAATATTTCATTTTTAAAACAATCATTTTTAAGAAAAAAAAAATATATATATATATGCTTTAATACGACGTGGTACGTTTCATTTTATTTTAATTATGTGCTTCTCAGTTTAAGATTCAGCAACCTTTCAATGCAATTGTATACATCGATAAAACTTAAAAGTCATCAAATAATTTCAATATTTGTCAAAACAATATAATGTTAACAAAATAAAAATAATACTAATAATAATACTAATAATAATAATAATAATAATGGGAAACTGGCTGTGAGTGGTGCGAAACCCTGCCCAGGGCAAATGTCGACCTTCAAGGTCCAAGCACTGCTTCCTGGGTAACGGTCTCGTCGCGTCGATGCTCTTGCAGCAGCGCAAAAACGAGAACGACTAGTAATAACGGCTAACTAATAGAAAGCTCCGACTTATGAATGATGCATGGGATAGTGGCACCTTGCTAACATGTCCAACCACCACCTCACTTTCACAACTACGAGTGCTCAAGTCTGCACGGTCGGGATCCGGCGGGACGTGGATCGGGGCGCTTCTTAAATCAGGCAACATAGCGTGTGGTGCTGGGGGGCCCTATAAACGGATATCCCTCGGCGGGTCATGGACTACCGGGTCAAGACATGGTATAGACAAATGTGCACTATGCAGTGCTCACCGAGTGGTGATTTAAAAAGCGTTCATCAAGGGTTTCCCTCACCGGACATATGCCGACATACCTTAGACCGGGGTTTGGGTACTCGATACCAAACGTAACGATGACGTCAGACGGTATCTCTTCGCGGATAAGTCGGTGGCGGGTGATCGGAGACTTTTCGGCGAGCGATCACCAATGCATCGTCTTTGAAGTGTTGAGTAGTACCTCGACGCTACGAAACGTACAAAGGGGGGGGGGGGGTCTGCAACCAAAAAGGTTCAACGTCGCGAAACAGAACCATGACCGTTTTAGGGAGGCGCTGTTGGAAGCAGTAGCGCCTTCTGAGGCGGTTTCAGAAGACCTTACGGAAGGCACGGTCACAAGGACTTACTAGATTGTAGAGAAAACCATGACACTGATAACGCGACTGTGCGAGATTTCTATGCCTCGCAAACGAAACATACTGGATAGAAAAACTATGAAATCGTGGTCAGACGAAATCAGTCTCATCCGGAGAGACTGCATCGCGTGCCGTAGACGATTATATCGCGCGCATAGAAGGGAAAACTCTAACGTCGACGAATTATCCGTCGCGTATAAGACGGCACAGAAGCGACTGACGCACGCTATCAAGGACAGCAAAAAACGGTGTTAGCGGAGACTGTGCGCGGATGTAGACGGGGACTCCTGGGGACTGGGTTACAAAATTTTAACCCAGAAACTGGGTAGTTTCGGTTCACCCGAGCGCAAAGACAGAACCACCATGGACGCATAGTGAGTAGTCTCTTCCCGACCCATCCGGTGATGGAGGAGCCCTCAGACTATCGTGACCTAGCAGTCCCGGAATTCAGTGAGGTGGAGCTACTTCAAGCTACATCCTCGCTGAAATCCGGAAAAGCGCCTGGACCGGACTGTGTCCCGGGGGAGATTCTCCGGCAGATCTCCATTGTACGTCCGAGACTACTCTTGGACATGTACAATGCAAACCTGCGGACCGGGAGGTTTGCAGCGTGATGGAAGACGGCTCGATTGGTCTTCTTGTATAAGGGTAAAGGGAAACTCGAGACACCGTCGTCCTATAGGCCCTTGAGTCTTCTCGACACAGCGGGCAAACTTTACGAGACGTTGCTAAAACCGTGGATAACGAGCTCGATAACAGCCGCCGAAGGGCTGACCGATAATCAACATGGCTTTCGGAAGGGCCACTCGACGATAGACGCGATAAGGGAAGTGACCGAATCTTTCCTAAAAACAAGGCGGGTCTGCTACGGCGCGAGACCACTAGTACTGCTCGCAACCTTAGCCCATTCGAGACGACGATTTTTTTTAAACACGGTCCCCAAGAGTGAAATTTTTTTTTTTTCTTTATATTGTACATTACTGTTATTGCACACATGGTGTGCAGGCCGTCTTATAGCTTCGGAAATCAATTGCACACACGGTGTGCAATCGGTCTCGAATGGGTTAGATGTAAAGAACGCGTTCAATTCCGCCAGGTAGGGGAATATCCTAGAAGTTCTGCGGGCTTTTAAGATACCCCCCTACCTGTTGCGGGTGGCGTGAGATTACTTAAAAGACCGAATAATTACGTACGAGACCACGGAAGGACAGTCAAGTAGGCCGATCACTGCGGGCGTCGCGCAGGGATCAATACTAGGACCTGACTTCTGGAACGCGGTTTACGACGGCCTGCTGAGGTTGGAAATGCCAGAGAACACCTCTCTCATCGCCTACGCCGACTATGTGGCGACAGTGATCATTTAGCGTAATCCAGAATTAGCACAGCTGACATTAAGCCGCGTCATGTTACGGGTAGACGGGTGGATGACGAGCCACGGACTAATGTAAATACTAACAAAAACAGAACTGATCCTCCTTACCGGAAGGAGGATACAGACCGTCATACCGATGACGGTGGGGTCGGTGCGGACGCAGACCAAAGGGAAGGTGAAATATCTGGGAGTAACTCTGGTAATGAAGCTGACCTTTTGGCCGCATATACAGGAGACGGCGCATAGGGCGGCAGCGCGGGCCGCCGCGCTCTCCCGCTTTATGGCAAACACTTATAGACCGAGACCGGGGAAAAGACGGTTACTTATGGCCACCACTTACTCGATCTTATTATACGGGGCAGAAGTCTGGGCCGATGCGCTCGAGGTAAAGAAATACCGCAAGCGACTGACGAATGTACAAAGATAAGGGGCTCTGCGAATCGCGTGTGCGTACAGGACGGTCTCAGCGGAGGCCGTTCTGGTGGTAGTGGGTGTAATACCAATTGATCTGCTCTCTAGGGAACGGAAACGGACATATGAACGAAGTGCCGACGTAGAGAGGACAAACGCGGCAGTTGAGGAACGTGACAGGACAATGCGCGAATGGAACGACCGCTGGTTTACGGACGCCACTGCAACGTGGACGAGACGCTTGGTAAGCTGCCTGGGATCGTGGACCGGACGAGGGTTTGGGGAGGTTAATTTTTACCTAACCCAATTTCTGACGGGGCTCAGTTACATTAAACAGTATTTATTTCGGTGTAACAGAGTTAGGTCACCAAAATGCAAATACTGCGGGTATGAGCGCGACGATGCTGAGCACACGTTTTATGTGTGCCGACGATGGACCACAGACAGACTGTCACTTGAGAACGGGCAGCATCACGCCCGAAAATACAGTGACGAAGATGCTGCAAGACAAGGACAATTGAACGGCGATAGTTACCTTCGTCGAAACTGTTCTGAGGGGTGCCTGAAATAGTGGATGGTAGGTAGCATGAGTTGGTGAGAGAATGTGAATGAAAGGATTGTATGAAAGGAATACGAGAGGTTACAACGTAACACAAAACGGACTGACGAATAGACAGAACCTGAAGCAGCAAAGCAATACGAAAATAGTTCCACGCTGCAGGTTGGACAGAAGGTGGATATTCCATCCACGCATCATATGTCTACGGTTTTCCATCAGACATATGCTGGCGTATGGCGGGTTAGACGGTCCCCCGGGTTGCCAATGCCCTTGCCACGGATGTACACGAACAATCAAGTCCATCCGAGGCCAGAGTTGATGCGACTACAGAACCCGTCACACCGGTGGAGCCCTCTGCGTCTACAGGTAGACAAAGGGGTCCTCACTGATGGTCTGGTTTAGGCAGATTCCCCGTTTTTTTACCACCGAAACAAAAAAAAAAAAAAAAAAAAAAATGACGATGACGATGACGATAATGATAATGATAATGATGACGATAATGATAATGATGACGATAATGATAATGATGACGATAATGATAATGATGACAATAATGATAATGACAATGGCAATGGCAATAGCAATGGCAATGGCAATGGCAATGGCAATGGCAATGACAATGACAATGACAATGACAATGACAATGACAATTACAATTACAATTACAATTACAATGACAATGACAATGACAATGACAATGACAATAATAATAATAATAATAATAATAATAATAATAATAATAAATAAATAAATAAGAGATAAAAAAAATTAACGACAAAAGTCAAACTTTAAGTACGCCCTTCTTTGATCTCGCGATGACTCGCGAGTCTTGTTTAAATCAATTCCCCGAAAGCTCAAACTTTATACGTACATTGGCTAATGGCGCTATCATAACGTGTAATCTGCAAGCGTTCGTACATACACTACCGGTATATAAACACCGAAACGTCGTTTGACGAACCGTATAATATTGCCCTCACGGTCAATGGTCTGTGTACTCTGGCGCAATAATTCCGCTGCGCTTTTTGACAATACAGTTAACGCGTACGCGTCTCTGTCTTTATCTCTCAAGCCAAAGCAAGCCCTCGTTTATGTATTTTAAGAAACAAACAGTCTCTCTCTCTCTCTCTCTCTCTCTTTCGCGCGAACAAGTTGAACCCTCCGCGAGGGAAAGTTTCTTGCTTAAGGATTCGCGCGCCGTGGCACGAGTTTGCATTAGCTAAGGAAAGCTTTTAGTTTTCCCGAGTGTTTCTAACCGTCAACTTTTCACGATGTCACGTAATCGTGTTAGCTTTGATCTTTTGAAATTTTATAAGCAACTGAAATGTATAACGTTGCTTTAATGTTGAGTTTAAATGTGTGCTTTAAAGAAAAATAATAAATTTTATACCTTGCGTACGGGGTAATTACATAATTTAAACCTCTCATTCTTTTTTTTTTTTTTTTAGCATTGCGATTGAACGTCGAAGGTTCAATATGAAAATTTTACTATTTTTGTCATGTTAATTTGTATGTATACTTCCATGATTTTATAAGAAATGATTTGTTACCGAAATAAACATCCTTTAAAAACGCAATTAACAATAAAAAATAAAAGATGGCCCATCAACTGGATTGCAAATATATAATTTCAAACTCTTCAAATGATTATCCGCATATAGTGAGAAAAAAGAAAAAAACTAAAGAATGAGAGAAGAGAAATAAAGAACGAAAGAGAGAAAAGATTCGAAATGCGCACGAGGCGATTTCGTGTCTCCCCATTTTCGCCCCTTCTTTCATTTTTTTTTCTTCTGTCGCTTAAACTCGTTTAGAGGCGTTGGACACTTTTGCTTGCATAAATTACAGAAATTAATATTTTATGCATGGTATACTAAAAACTCTAGTTTAGAGCGCACGACAAATTTGAATTATCGGTTTCGTTTCATTTTTCTTAAGGGGGGCGTCAACTCCAACGTAAATTGAATTCAGTTATATGTATTTTTTTTTTCTTTTCTATATATGTCCAGTTTTAACTATTTTTTTTTTTTTATTAATAAATTCATCAACAGTTAAATGACTGATTATTCAAACGCTAGCGATTAATAAGTAAAGTAAAAGGAGAAAAAAAAAGACACGGACGTGATATTTAAAAGTCAAATAGAATAATTTATTAAAATTTTTTATTCGGATATATCGTATTCTATACCGATATTTCAATTGCGTAACAACCAAAACTCCTTGATATTTAAAGTTTTAATTAAGGGGTTACCCCCAGTTGTAGCTCAACAAAAAAGGCCTTTTTCATGAATTTTTTTAAAGAAAACTACAAAACTTTTTTAAACGATTATTATATCATCTTAAAGAATACATCTTGAAGAACTTTCAGTAATTTTTTTATTGCAAAATATTACATTGTTAAGTGGCAAATGGCCGCCAATGAAATAGTGTTTTTATTTATACGGTTTGCAGTGACCAACATTGCGGCAAAGTGGATCATTTGAAACAAAAAATGTGGATAGATTTAGTTAAATATAAGTATAAACTAGACTTTAATCGAAGGATTTAAAAAAATATTCATTTTTCACAAAATGGCGGACAGTCAAAGTTAATGGTTCGATTTTAACGAAAAAAAAAAAATCGAACGATTAAAGACTACATTTTTATGTATTAAATAAGCCTGCAAAATTTCAAGAACATCGGTTTATTAGTGTTCGAGTAATCTTGGTCACCGACTTCAGAAATGCCATTTCGAGAAAAACGCGTTTAAAGTTTTAATTGCCGGTTGTTTACACAACGGATTCTTCTCTTTCAACGCTCATATCTCAGTCAATTTTGTTCGGATCGACTTGAAATTTCCAGGTCATATTCTCAGATACTTATACTTCAAAAAAATGCAATTAACAAAAAATCGATTTTTTCAAAGTCGCAAGTGGGGGTAACCCGTTAATATATATATATATATATATATATATATATATATATATATATATATATATATATATATATATATATATATATATATATATATATATATATATATGTATACGTTTTACATAAATAAACTCTTGAATATACTTTAATTTAAAAATGGGTACCCACATATACACATTAGAGCGCTATTTTGTATTTTAAAGACCCCAAAAGCGAGGTTGGCATTCTCCAAGTTAAATAAAGAGATCGAATAATAGCTATCACAATGTACTAACACTAACCTAGGCAGCTATGTGACATAAGTAGTCATATACCCACCACTCGAGTTGAACCGTCTATATTGGCAATCGAGATGTCCCTCAGTTTTCGATGCTAAAAATTTTAATAATTTGTAAAAATTGACTTTTTCAACCGGAGAGATATAAAAAAATTATATATTCGATCGAAAACATTAAATTATTTTATAAGTATTAATAATTATTTCCATCGTTAAATATGTAATTAATTATTCATTTTTTTAAATATTTTAAACTAACACTAAACAATGGATTCGAATTAATTTTGCTTCGCTTTGTTTTCAATCGCATTACATGCGATAATGTTAAAAAATTTTAACGATTTAATATCTAAATGAAAATAATTTTACGAGGTAAATTTTACACGAAAGTTTCTTTTATCTTTTTTTTTCACCCCAAAAATCCAACTTCCGCAAGAGAGCAGAAAATTAACGAAAAGTAGAAAATCAGGGGAACAAAACAAAAAAAAAAAAAAGAAAGAAAAGAAAAAAAAAAGCAACAAAATTTTTTGAGGGGATATTAAGTATCCCAAACAAGTATAATGTAACAACAGGCGACAAACGTCGAATAGCCCTGAAAAGCCCTGTTCCACGAAATAGCGCGAGAAGGACCAAGAAAGAAGAGGAAGACGAAGAATAATGAGAAGAAAAAAACCGCAAAGTACGATATGCAACAGCGTATTTTAAATGGTGGTAGTAGTAGCAGCGGCACACCGGCACGTACGCGAGAGCACAGCGTTAAGCGCGAGCGAGCGCACGATAAATGAAAGAAATGACGCGCGTCATAGTGTAAAAGTACAAGTACGTAATACACAGCGGGTAACTCGCACACTCCTCTCTTTCTCTCTCGCTTTCTCTGTTTCTCTCTCTCTCTCTTTCTCTCTCGCTCTCTCTCTCTCTCTCTCTGTTTCTCTCTCTCTCTCTCTCTCTCTCTCTCTTTCGCTCTCGCATGCGACGAAGTAAAGCAAAGCGCGCGATCGCGAAAGAGAATAGAGAGAGAGAGAGAGAGAGAGACCAGGAAAGGATGAATTACGCTCGATCTGATGCACAATCACAATGCACCTACTCTCTCCATCTCGCTCTCTCGCGCTCTTATTCTCGCCTTCCTTCTTCCTCCTCCTCCTTCTTTTTCTTTTCCTTCTCTTTCTTTCTCTCTCTCTCTCTCTCTCTCGCGCGCGAGCGCTCGTACAGTTTCATGAGCTATATACTGCAGCGATATACACATTAAATCCGCATCTGCCGCTCGCGCCGTTTCCCACGTAAATATTGGGAGGATCGTGCGCTCCGACGCACATGCATGCTTTAGCCGCTTATATAATGCAACCAGGAACGAGAGCAAAAGAGTAAGGGAGAGAGAGAGAGAGAGAGAGAGAGAGAGAGAGAGAGAAGAGAAGAGAAGAGAAGAGAAGAAAGCCCGATAAAGGCTTGGAAAGAGAGAGGAAGAGGGAAGAGACCAAAGAGACAGACAGACAGACAAGAAGAGCGAACGCATAAGAGTACGTAACACGCGAAAGAGAAAGAGAAAGAGAAAATGAGAGAGAGAGAGAGAGAGAGAGAGAGAGAGGGAGAGAGCGTGCGTGGATACACCGTGGAGCGAGCGGATGCCGGAATTTTTCTCAGGATGAGCCGGACGCAGGAGCAGCAGCAGCCGTACCAGCGGCAGCCTGTGTACGTCCACGCATTTTTCTTACTCTCTCTTTCTCTTACGCTTCTCTTCCCCACCTCCCGATACGAGAGATTCTTTCTTTCTCTCTCTCCTCTCTCTCCCTCTCTCTCTCTCTTTCTCTTTCTCTCTCTCTCTCTCTCTCACTCTCTTCGGCCTATGTATATATACGATCTTTAAAAACGAAAGGAGATGGAAGATGGAAAGGTGAAATGGTCAAAGTGAACGGATATAGCATTAGCGTATACCGAATGACGACCAGGAGAAAGAGAAAGAGAAAGAGAGAGAGAGATAGAGAAAGACACACGGGCGGACGGACCCCCAGCGAAAACCTGTCTCTTCTGCTATATATACGCACTCTATGAGAAAATTTTTTTCACAAGTAAACACACACGCGCGCGCGCGCTTACGAAGGGATTGACGCTTAGGTGAACCTGTCCCGGTGCCTCATATGTATACGGCTATCCCTTATTCTCTCTTTACCGCTCGGAAGAATAAGAACATGAGGGGGGGGGGGGGGGGGGAGAGAGAGAGAAATGAGAGTAAGGGAGGATGAGACCCCGATCGCGTGCATGCGTGTACCGTAAGATGATGTGTAACGCAAAGACACGAGAAAGTTTACCAAACGATTATATATGTATGTATATATACGTACATAGATACATTATATATACGCATGCCACTGTGCGTAATTTTTTCGAGCCGCCGACCGAATATTTTTTTCGGGGATATTGTTAAAAATGAATTAGGCAAGAAAAGAGAATAACTAAGAGAGAGAGAGAGATTGTTCACTCTTGCGGTTTTCGGGGCTACGAGTAATTTTGGATTTTTTTTCTTATGCACAAGGCGGCTATAAGAGAGAGAGAGAGAATATGAAAGAATGAGAGAGAGAGAGAGAGAGAAAGAGAAAGCATTGACGTGCAATAGAAAGGGGGGAGGAGGAGGGTTTAAGGTCTGGCTCGATTCTTTGTCCATTATTACCGAGAGGCCGCCGGTATTTCTCGCTTCTCGTTCTTCGCGAATTTCTTTTCTCGGTGCATCTCGGGTTTCTTTCGATTCGAATGCACAGAACGTTTTTTTTTTCTCGGGCGTTTGATGCCGCGATTTTTATTGAGACTCGCAAGAGTCTTCCATCTAATCTTCGTCCTACTTATGCAACAGTATTTCCAAGTAAGAGGAAATCGTTGTTAGAAAGTCCTAAAAATATTACTATGTCCATAGTATAATAATAGGAATAAGTAGATCGCGCAATCGTTGCATAATCCCTTAGAAAATTTATTTTCTGTACGTGCAATCCCAAAAATCGCTCAAAATTCAACGGGTATATAACGAACTTGAGCACCTGGCTTTTTTTTTTTTTTTTTTTTTAAATCAAAAAACTCGAGCGCAATTTGTCGTTTTTAAAATCAACAGTGAAATTTCTTCGTATACTTGGCTTAACTTATCGTTCGGTAATTTTTGAAAGTTTCATTATTAGAAAATAATTTGTCGCATACAATGAGCCAAGAGAACGAAAACAAAACGAAACAAGAAAAAAAAATGGAATTTTTCGTAATTATGAGAAAGTGTACGTACAACGTACACGTTTATAACACGGGGACGATCGTTTTTGTTTCTTGGGAAGTAATTAACAGCAAAAAACGAAAAAAATAAAAGAAAGAAAAAAGGAAAGAAAAAAAAATAAAAAAATAAACGTAAACTAAGGGGAAAAGACGGACAACCCGCGTAAGAGTAAAAACTTCCTTCCACGGGGTACGAAGGCAAGCGCAATGGCTTAATAATGTTACATACTCAACTGGTTCGCGGCGCAGCTGCCGTCAAGTTGCGCCCGAGAGCAAGGGGATCTCTCTTTTTCTTTCCCTTACTCGGTCTTTCTCTCTTTCGCGTAAACCCCTCTTCGTTGAACTGAAAACAACCGTAGAAAGAGGAAGGGAAAAAAATATATACATGAAAAAGAGTTAAATAAAAATTCGTCGTCGATTCGGAAATACGTTTAACTGTTCAATTTTTTTTTTTTTAAATAAATTAATAAAGTTAAAAAAAAAAATTATCAAAATAAATATCCATAACGACGATGAATCGACGTAAAAATCTCTCTCCGATCTTATTTCATCTCCTTTTAACTAAAAACGTTGCAATATACTCTTTCTCTGTCCGTCTCGCGTTGGTAACACTACTGACACATCTCGCACACACGTGTTTCATCCACGTGTGCGGCTCGTACGTGGCTTGGCTGCCGTTCTTCTACTCTCTCTGTCTCTCTGTCTCTCTCTCACTCTCTCTCTCTCCTCCTTCCATTGGAGCTTTCGCGACATCTGTGCACTGCGCCCCATCGCAGGCGCAACAAGGGATAAAGCGAGAGAGAGAGAGAGAGAGGTGTACTTGTTGCGGCTCTTGCGGATTTTTAGTGGATTCTTTTTGCGTTTATTTTGCGCGCGTTCAAGCTGCATCTTTGTATACGTGCGTACGTCTGCATGCGCGCGCGTGTGTGTGTGTGTGAATAAAATTGTGAGAGAAGGACATTTAAGAAAAAAAAAAAGATAGAAAGTTTGTCGGATGCACATACGCACACAAATTTATGTACTCACGCATACTGTAAAGGGTTGATTGATTCAATATCGTTTTATCGATGTCTCTCTCTCTCTCTCACTCTCTCTCTCTCTTGTTTGTCAAGATTACGGATTTTACAGCGACCAACTACAAATGTGGCTGATTTCATTTACTAAAATCTTTTCTCCTCTTTTATTTCTAGATTTTAGAAGAATTTTACACTTACCAATATATTTACTGAAAATTATGTTGAATATGTTTTAGATAAAGGAATACTGATTTTAAAATTAATTTTGAAAATATGATTAACGATCATTGAGTTATAATCATTTGCCTTTTTTATTTTGTTGGATTATAGATTTTTTAAAATTAAATATCAAATTTATCTCATCCGATTATCTAGATTAAATTTTAGTAATTAATATTAATCGATACATTTTCATAATTCGTTAAAAAACTAAATGTTTTTATGAATATTTCATAATAACAATAAAATTGAAAAAAGCAATAATTAATTACTGATGCAGTTTGTAAAATAATGTTTAAATACCTATCAAAAATTTGCAATTTTTTATTTATCATAAAATTATTTTATTAAATACTCGCAAGTTTAATAATAAACTAGAAATTTAATAATTTTAAAATAAAATTTAAAAGATAATAACCGATAAAATAAGTTTGTTTATTTTATGCTTTTTACAAAATAAATTTAAATACTGGGTTTGAAGTTTAATACTTGGATGTACATTAATAATTTAAAAAAAAAAAAAAAACGTAATAGTTCAGCAATAAAATAATTATTACACGATGTATTAAAAAGGTTCTTCGTCGTAAAAATAACTCTTATTTGAAGTAATAAATAGATGAGAAAGAAAAAATAAATGAAATAAATAAATAAAATTGTATAAGTAACGACTTCTCTACAATGAAGAAGGCACTCTTCGGTTTTATAGGAAACACCTGTTAAGTTTCAACAACTAATGGTAAGTACTTTCGATATTTGATAAGTTTCACCTGCTCCTTCTAAATAAACGGTACCGCAATAATGTCTAAGATTCTTAAGGACTCTCGTCGTCGTTTTTTTTTTTTTTTTTTTTTTTTATTAATTTTTAAAAAGCATTCCAACTTTTTAAACGATTAAATTATTATTTATAATTACAAAACGATATTTTATACCTACGCCATTGGGTAATTATTATTAAATATATTTGTTACCAATGACATATATTCTATAATTCTTATTCAATTTCATAAAGATCCAGCTTGGCCTTAAATATTTAAATTTGGTTTCCACGATAACAAAAAAAAAAAAAAAAAAAAAAAAAAAAAAAAAAAAAAAAAAAAAAAAAAAAAAAAAAAAAAAAAAAAAAAAAAAAACAGTTCTCCATACCAAAAAATATACATAACAATCCAATCTGGTTAGAAGAACAAATTTTAAAAAATTTCATATTTGCAGAACACGCGCATATTCAAACACAAAAGCATATGTACGAAACCCAAAAATTCACCAGGTGCATGTATAATAAACAAAAGAAAGAGGATAAAAAAAGACCAAAAAACCAAGGTACATATTAGTCATTATAACACGGGGCCATCGCGTATAACCAAGGTTTACTTTAACACTCGATTTTGTGGCAAGTCATAGAAGAAACTAGCACAGCGGCTCGTCGATAAAAAAGAGAACAAAAAAAAAAAAAAAAAGAAAGAAAAAAGAAAGAATGGTGTATTTGAGAGGCCCGCAAAAACTAGCGAAACCTAGTACCAATTTAACTAGCCTGACGCGCGCGAAGCACGTGAAGAAAAGAAGAAGAAGCGTAAGAAGAAGCATCGGCGAAACATCGAAAAGCGCAACATCGAGGGTATAAGGACTAACATATACACGCATATACAAGACGCTACCGCCGCGAGGCTCAATTTCCTCGATTTAAACAGAGACGGCCAGCGAACCACGGCTAGACAAAGCCTCGCGGGGAAAAGCAAAGTTAAAGCAGCCGAGACCAAAGGTGAGAGTGAGAGAGAGAGAGAGAGAAAGAGAAAAAAGAGCGAGAAAGAAATAAGACGAGAACATATACCTCCCTTCCATAGGTGTGTACGCGTGCGCGCGTGTGAATGCGTGTATAGGCATAGGTAAGAAACCCGTATGCGCGCGACAGAAAAATATCTAGAGAGAAGAGCGAGTATAAGTGTACAGGACCGAAGGGGGTCCTGCCTCTCTCTCTCCTTCTCTTTCTCACTCGCGCGAGAAGGGAGAAAGCCAGGAACGAGGAGGTCGCAGGGGGTCGTTAGACCAGGGCGCTATCTAAATTACCATGATAAAGCCCGCCTCAATGTTATGTCCTATTAAGTCACAGCTTTGTTTTCCTCCTTTGCCTCTCTCTCTTTTTCTCTCCCTGTATGCATTACGCGTATACCCAGTGTCTCTCTCCCTCTCTAATATTTTTTCGTCGTGCTATGGGGTGCACACCATATTTGGGGGCAGGAGAAGAGCGCCTTCGATTTTTTTCGTCTCTTTTGCACTCGGCTTGGCTCGGACGATGGGAATCGCCAGAACATCTTCTCTCCTTCGCGGCGCGTCGGTCATACAACATACGTGGGGTAGAATATATATATATATATACACACACACACATACACATATACATACATACATACATACATACATACATACATACATACATACATACATACATACATACATACATACATACATACATACATACATACATACATACATGCATGCATGCATGCATGCATACATACATACATACATACATACATACATACATACATACATACATACATACATACATATACACGATCTTGGCACTAAGAATGAAGGGTAAAAGAAGATACCTAATGCGCTGATACATCTCTTCTCGTTTTCTCCACGCTATATCCGCTACTCTTTAGCTCTTTCTCGCTTCCTCCGTTGTCTAATTCTTCGGAGTCTTCTGCTTTGCTAGCGCCTAGTCTCTAACTTCTCTTTGTCTATATCTCTCCAAAGATGTGATAGTCGTAGCAGCTTCGTCTTCCTTCGTTCTCTCTGAATTTCTTTCGTTCTTTCTCGCTCGCTCTTTATTTTTTTTTTTTTTTTTTTTTTTTTTTTTTTTTGGTAGAGGGTTTGCTCTCTTAGATGTACGTGTGTATGTGTGCTCGATATAAACGGGATTTTACGAAAAGCGAGACAAAAGTAAGGAGATTGCGGTCAAGGATAAAAGGGTTGAAACCCTTAGCTGATATCCGCGAATATTTTTCAGCTCCGCCTGGGGCAGAGCACTTGAAAAACCAAAATTGCGGTTCACTTCGTTATCGAATCGTATACGTACGTGTTAAAAGTTTCGTCGAATTTTATTCAAAACTTTATATTTTCTAAGCCAATTTGCATATTTTTATTTTTCGAAAAATTCGTAGAAATAAAATTATTTGAATACGAAAGTTTACACGAATTATTTTTCATTATTGACAAATTTAATCTGCATTTTTATTAAGCTACAAAATAAAAAAAAATAAAAATGTTGATGTATAGAATCGATATTCTCAGGTTTATTTAATAAGATGTCCATAAAGATCGGAAATATGAATTTTTTTCTACAGACTATTTTTATATTATATTTGAGCTAACACCGATTATTGTCTGAAAACTTGCAATATAATTAGTTAAAAATTGTGTTACAAAAAAAAAAAAATTATTAAATTAAAATTACTTTATATAGTATGAATGAATTATACATAAATATTTTTTGCATATAAATATTTCACATAAATCATACAATGTACTATACTATACGTTTTTCAATTGTAAAAAAAACTCTTTAATATTTTCTTTAAATTTTTTGGAAAAATTAAGCACTCAATTATTTCTCAAGAAATTTGAGATTGTAAAATACACTTTCAAGAGAAGAAAAAATAATTTTTCGCTATTCAAGGCAAAAAAAAAAAATATATTATAAAAATATTTATTCAACAATTTTTGCGATTTAAAAAAAAATACGATCTTAAAAGAATAAAATTAAGAGTCAATGTCTACATATTTCGCTAACAAAGAACAATTGCAACATCACAAATTCGTCAAATTCAAAATAACCTACTTTTTGCATTTTTATTTTCTGTAAATTTCAATAATAATATAATATATAGAGATAAAAATAAATAAGTATTGTTTAAATTTATAGATTATTCGTTGTATTCTGACATATTAACAATAATAAATTATAATTTATTTCTATATTTAATCTCATATATAGCAAATTAAGATTGTAAAAAAAATGGATAGAAAAAATTATAAGATAATCATTTAAATCCTATAATAGTAAAAAATTTAAATAAATTTATCAAATGTTAATTTTTTAACTGCTGCCTATTTTCTTATATACTTGCAGTAAAACTAATTTATCAGTTCAATCAAAAACAATCATTATATCACTTGATCTTATATGCTTTTTTAATTATATATTTATATTAGATTTTCATAATTACATTGACTTTCTTATCGAAGCATTATTAATTATATGCTTAAGTATATTATAAAATCAAATCAAATATGTTTTGCATATTTATATTTGGCAAAATTGAAAAACTTAATAGACCCAATAGGTTTGTTTCATAAATGTTCAATTTTTTCAAGTTAACTTCTTAAAAATATTACTAAAATAAAAAACCACATTTTTTAAAAAATAATATATTTAAATCCAAATTAATAATAGCCTGTATTTACTCAAATGGATAAAATGGATAACGATTTTAAAGTGGTAAAATCACGTGTTTGTCGCGTAAGTAGTAAAAGACAAAAGTATAATCCCGAAATAAAACTCGTATCAAAGCATCGCTAAATTAAACACAAACAGAAAATATTTGAAATTACAAAAAAAGCATGCAACGTTGGTGATATACGATCGCGCTAAAAAGAGTTGCTAAACGATACGGCGATTCTAATTAAATTCGCAAAGCTCGAACACCTATATGCACGTTGCGACTTGGCCGTGAATCATCGACTCCACGTTTTCAATTTCCGTTCGCGAAAAAAGCCTCTTGCTCATTGTAATCGTATAAATCGTACCGGTGTGCAAAACCGAGAAAAAAAAAAGAACACACAGATATATATATATATATATATATATATATATATATATATATGTTTATAACGAACATTCTCTTCGATGCCGTGCCACCAATAGGGAGCATCCGCGGGCGGAAATTATAACCTATCCGGATGGCGCTCTTCTCTCGTTGTCTTCTTCGCGAAACTTAACCTCATTTTTTCGCGAATGCGCAAAAAAAACCTCAACCTCGCCGATTTTATCCGAGCTTTCGAACCATCCGATGAAAAAAATTTCGCGTCCATATAAAAGGAGACAAAATAAGGCGCACAATTATGCAGAAAATAAAGGCAGAAAATGAAACAGAAATAAAAATACCTGCTAAATACGGAGGAGATTCGATCGCCCTCTCTGTCTTTCTCTCTCTCTTTCGATCGGCAAAAAAAGTCCTTCGGCCTACGTGTAGATATGGCGAGAGCGGTTTATATCTATCCTCTTGATAAAATTAAGACAACGCTTGCATTGAGTGCAACGGAAAACCAAAAAATTCAAAGTAAAAAAAAAAAAAAAAATTAAGAAACGCGAACGCGAAACTCTCGCGAAACTATGCGGTGAGTGTGTCCGTGTGCGTGCGCGTTTTGGATTCACTGCTCCGGGCTTTCGGCGATTTCCATGCTCTCTCTCTTTCTCTCTCCCTCGGGAAATGTATATATGGACGACGCGTGTACGTACGTGTGTGCCGCCACCGTTGCCGTCACCGTACTCACTCGCTCTTTCTCTTCGTGCCCTCTCGGCCTCTCTCTCTCTCTCTCTCTCCCTCGTCGTAGTCGTCGCCTCCTCCTCCGCCTCCTCCTTCTCTTTATCCGCGGCTCAAGTCGCGCGCGCGGGAGACGAACGCGAGCGTACATGCTGACGTCACTGGTGCGCGCACCAGACGCCCTCTCTTTTAAGCTTCTCTCACAATGTGTCACAGCTCGACGCGTACGTGGAGATTTTTTTTTAATTTTTTATTTTCTTTTACCGGGCTTCTTTTCGATTTATTTTCAGAACGCAAAAACGAAATAAGCACATAATTATAAATAGAAAAGGGATGGAAAATCGAAACTACCATAGCTTCTAGAAGTTTAGATTGTATACAGGGCTATTGTAAAAGTGCTGTTGCGAGGATTGGATGCATCGAAGCAACGGTTCTTTACCGGTATATCATTTAATAGCACGATGCATTCCTTATTTTTATCAGAATTTTCTGATTTTAAAAATTCGCATATAATCAAATAATTTTTCTAAAGTAACTAAGTTTATTTTTTTTAGAAAAAAATTACAAACTTGTTAAAAAATATTCTTTAAAAGAAGAAAAACATGTGTTCCAAAATTCAAATTCAATTCAAATTAATTTACTTGCTAACAATACATTTTACAATAGTTATATCTTGTTTATATAAAAGTTTTAATTGAATAAGTAAATTGTACTAAATACAAAAATTATTTTACAGAATAGTGAGACATTGATAATGTGAAATTTTAGCAAAAATTTTTTTTAATAATTATTCTATTGTTAAAATAGATTTGAATAATAAACAAGAAACAAAAATCATTATATAAAATTGATATTTATTTGGCAAATAATTTTATGATCAAAAATGATTTTTATTAAACCTAATGCTTTTTCTACATTATTTAAAAATGCAATTCCGATAAAATTTAATTTTTAGCCGTATACCAGCGACTATCTAATCGCAATAGATCTCAAAATCTCTAAAACTTTTAAGTCTGATAACTATAAGGGTGCAGCTCGCATGTATTTAGACCGTGATTCATTCATTAGCTTAACCGATACGTATGCTTGTTTTTCCAAGCATCGAAAGTCGACGTGTTTGACTTGAAAAAATATTTTCTATTATATTATTTTTACTTTTTCATAAATCGTTGAATTGTTGATCTCGTTTTGAAATTAAATATTTAACGTAAATGTGCACTAATAATTTACGTCATTAAAAATATATTTTTTTCTTTCTACATAAGTACAAATATTATAAATAATAAATCATTTGTTATCATTGTTTAGTAACATTTGAAACTAAAACTAATTATAGTTCTAGTAAATATTTATGTTAACAAAAATTATTTATTACATGGAAAAAAGTTTTCAAATTTTTAATAAACTCCATAATACGAAGGTAAATCCGGGTCACAAATATTATATGTATAAATATATACATATATATATATATATATATATAAAATTAAAAAAAAAAAAAAAAAAAAAAAAAAGAGAAGACACGGAATAACTTCTTTTCAACTTGTTGATACTGCATCGAACAATGCCATGCACTTCAGAATCATGTTTTTTAGTTATAAGAAGGCTCGCACGTGTATTACAAACAAGTTCGAGCGTTCTCAGCCAAAAAGAAATTCTGAAGTGGTCGGTATTGTCCTTCGAAATTTCAACAAGTGAAAGAAAAAAAATAATAATAAACGTAAGTATTTTTACCTTTTTTCATTATGTATGACATCGATCAATGTTAAATATTTTTTTCGGTATTAATTTTCGAGCGTTACAGCTATTCATAAATATTATTTTTTTTAATTTCTATGAATTTATTATTTTACGATCGAAAATGAAAAAATTTTATTAAAAAAATCTAAATAAAGAAATTTCTAACGAAATACAGATTGACTATTCGACAATGAATCATTATTGGTTAAGTTTTCTAAACGAGTAACGTTTGCGAAAGGTGAAATGTATTCTATACCACAGCAACGCACAAATCGAATTGAACACAACGGTCGATTTAAAAAAAAATAACCCCTGCTTTAAGGCACAAAATACAAAACAGTAAAAGCAACGTACTTTACAAAAGTCTCGTCTCAAGTCAAGACTCTCGATTGAATGCGGAAGTTTAGCTTCAACTCAAGCATGTCGACTAATGCAGAAACTCTCCAACGTAATTTATTGAGAAACTTAACATAAGCTCCTATGATTAATCAATTGCTTAGAAATATATACAATGGCGTTGATAATTTTAAAAATATAAAGCGATATACTTCGATTTTAATTATTCGTTAAATGTTTATTTAATCGAAAATAATTTGATAGTGCTTGTATTTTACAAAAAAATTATTTTTTTTTTCAAAATTTTGTGTAATTATTGAGATAAAACAAGATTCGTTAACATAATATCTAAATATGCGATTATTTTCGCTATAAAATAAAAATACAATATCTGCTTATATTAAAGTACGAAAGAAATTATAATTTATTTTTCGATATTATTTACAATTTTAACAACAACTTATTGAAAATACGAATTAGAAATCTTTAATAATGATTACGAAATTAAAAAAAAGCCTCGTATGCAATATGTATTTCAAAACGATAAAATAAATTAATCAAATTAATATTTTTTTAAACTAAATCTTGGAAATAATATTTAGTATAATGATTTAATATTAAAGATTAAAGATGCGTTTATTACTAAGATAAAAATTCCAAGAAATATATTTAAACGAGATAAGTATTTGCATTTGAGCACAATTACACTTGTTAGAAAAAAAAAAAAAAAAAAAAAAAAAGAAAACAAAAAGAATACTAAATTGCGAACGAGAAGGCAAAATATATTTTAAACCATGATTATATCATTTATAAAAATAAGACACGTAAGAAGTTCACAGTAATCTATTGACACAGAATTATTTCGCAATTGTTTGCAAAATATTTGTTTCTTTAGGCATAGAAAATACGATAAAATAAGTTTAAAAAACGCATCAGCGTACATATGAAAAAAAAAAGGAAAGAAAAGAAAACAAAGAAGTTCTATGTAAATGTATATCGGACTTACGGCATTGTATCTATATGAGTGACGATTTTCACGCACACAGTAGGCAAAGGGTACTTGCGGGTCATCTGTATCAAGTTTAATCTTAGGGTAATCCGAGGAAAAGCAGATATGGTACTGTGTGGTAATGCACGACGCCAATTTTTGATGGATGCGCGCACGGGGCGTTTTCTTATGCGTTAGTAAAAATTCTACACGCATAACGCGTTAAGCGTGCATAGATTATTATTAGAAATAGTTACCCTAACATGTATACAGATTAGCTCTTAATCGGATACGAGCTAATAGAATAGAAATCACATGGGTTTGAATTTTGTGCATTTTTAGCAGCTTTATTTAAATTTGAAAAATTATTTCGTTGTATACTAACGTCGCAAACTTCAGACCCATAGAATCACGAGGTTTGTGGCTAATTTAGGTTGAGTTTTTCCAAAATAAATAATGTTTATCAAAATCTTTGGAAAAAAACGTTTCATCGTTCACTTTCTTTTTTATTAGATAGTTAATATGTTGCTATTGTTGACAATCTATTAGGTTTAATATGCGGCGCATATTTATTATTGAATTTCTAATGTCAAGGTCGATTGGTATCGCGCGTATATGAAACGTGCATTGGTCGTTTTAATTGGATAAATGTCGTGTGATTTTACTTCCTATAGAATTTTCATACTTTAAAATAATTAATTTTACATTAACTTTCTTATATTTTATATTATTTTATAATTTAATCTGAAAATTTTAATAATAAAATTAATATTATGCAATTAATGAAATGTCAAATTTTATATGTGATGAAAAATTATATTATATATTTACATAAATCATTGTTATTATTATACAAAGTAATTATTAATAAAAATAATTGACAAATTTTTTACTTTGCTGATGCAATTCAAACATAAATTTTTAATCAACCATTTTTATTCAACCATATCAAAAAATTATTCTTGATAATCATAATTGCTGATAAATATTTTATAATTATATACTGTACTATTTAAAAGTTTATCAATATGCAGAATATGCCGGAGGTGATTTGACAACATTAATGAAATATGAAAGGCTTTTTATTTTAAATTTTATCTATATTAAAGAAGAATATTAAAAACTTGAAACAACTTCATAAATAATAATAACATTTCAATTATCTTTTCTAGATTGACAAGTGGAATAGCATCACGATTTGATATGTTATCTATAAAATTAAAAAAAATTATAATTACACTTATCTTTCTGCAGATCATTGAAAATTACGATTTATTTCTTGATTTACCTTAATTTTTTACTGACATTAATAATTAAGTAATTATTATTTGTTTACAAAGAGATGTAAATCTACAAATAATTATTTTTAATAAATTTATTTGTCCACAAAGTGTAAGAAGATAGGAACTCTAAAGCAAAATTAATCGTTTGTCAAATAAAAATAAAATTAAAATATAAATTAAACGAATTTTATTAGGTTTTTATTTACTTCAATTATTTTTCTTAATTTTAATAAAATTAAAATATCAGAAATGAAAAAAATATTTTTTTTGATAAATGAAATGCGTTTGAAAATAATTTAATGCTTTTTTTTAATAATAATAATACATTGCTGTATAAATATTTGTATTATTTCAACATTTTCTCAGCAATTTAAAAATAAAAATACCTGAAAAAGTTAAATCAATCAGTCATAAGTGAATAAAAAAAAAAAAAAAAAAAAATTATTATTGTACGTAATCATTCATTTGCAATATAAAAAAGCATTGCAGCCGATAACGTTTTGTCAACAAGATGTTATTAAATTCAACATCGATAAAAATACCGTTTATTTTAAAATTCTATGTGTTTCTGCAACGTCTTTTACTTTCATTGGAATAAAAGGTGGAACACTTGGTAAGGTTTCATGCTGAGAGTGGGGGAAGCCTGCACCACTCTCTTTCTGTAAAAACGTTCGAATTGCTTTTATAAGAGGGTGTGAAAGTCGTAGCTTCATGGTTGCTTTATTATATATATATATATACAACCACTGTATGATGCCAAAAATATTCTTATAAAATTTAAACGATGCCCTTTTTTATTATTAAAAGCAAATTAAAATCGTTGTAATAAGTTTTTAATTATATTATTACAAATTAAATTTTTTCTATTTAAACTAGAAATTTAAACTTTAAATTTTTAAAACGATAAATAAAGAATAATTAATTTTAGATTTTAAGCCTATGTAAATATTATTCTTTTTTGTTTGCAACAAATTATTCAGCATTCCAGTTAGTCATTCAAAATACATCCTTCGCACTGGCGCAATTGATTATTAACATATAAAAATTTATTATAATTGATGTTTTTAATAAGACATATATTGTGAGCATAGATACAATTTTTTAAACTTAAAAAAAATTATCAATTTTCATAAAGCAATAATTAATGTACGTTCTATTGTATTTCTGCTTTTGCACTTTCAATAACTTCACAGTTAAAGAATAATCCTTATACATTATAACATTAGGGGAAATGAAATATATTACGAGAGATACAACTTTTAAATTTTAATTACGAGTTTAGCTACGCTAAATGCTAATTAGTTAATTCGAATATCGATCAAATTTAACAGCTGTATCAAAAATTTCTAAAATATAAGTATACTCATTGTAGAATGACTAATTTCAAGACTTAATTTACAAAACTATTTACAAAATTTCTATCTTCTTTTAATGGTTAGCCCACATGAGATCAAGTCTAATTTCCTTATTCTATAGTTTCTTAAAACATAGACTGGGGTTTCCTATTATGAACATTTGAATGAGTCTTATATTAAAAAATATTTTGTCCAAAATAAAAATTTTACATTAATTTTATGTATAATTTTGTATAAATTTGTAATTTATCACAACAACATCAACAATTTATAATAACGGATTTGCTTTTCATTTTTCCAATACTCTTAAAAAAAATAAATTGCTAAATCTATAAAAATTTGCATTTTATTTTATTTTATAATTTATTATATCTTGCATTAATTATATGAGTTTACTAAAATTTTATTTGTTAAATAAAAATAAATTTATTAGTTATAAATCGATCGAATAATTTATTTAATTAATTTTGTTAAATTTAATTTTACGTTTTTATTTTTATTCAAACGTAATTCAACTTTATTAATTAAACATTTGTATATATTCATAAGTGATGCGTTTATTCATTAGATCGTACTCAATCAAAATTTTAAATTAATATAAATGTAAAATCTTTTTATATTTTTACGTTTCACTTTTGCTTTGTCTAGTTAAAACAATAAATGATATACGATTTAAACAAAACAGTACAATTTATTTTATATATTTTATTCATAATTGAAATAATAAAATTCTCAAATTGAACGATTCTATTGAATCACCGATGTGAAATCGGCTTAATATTCTGCTTCATGGGCGTGTTTGTTTCTCTCTCCCACTCTTCGGTCTCTCTTACTCACGCATCGGCGTGTGCTTCGTTGTACGTTGGGCGGTTGCCTACGCTTATACACGCTCACAACTTGATCCTTTAGTTTTTTTCATTTATCGTCTAACGTGTTGATTCCTAGACATTTTCAGGCAAAAGCTACAACCAATACGTCGTCTATAATGTGAACTCGTTTAGATTGAATTTAATTTCTTCCAAAGAAGTAATCAAAACGAAGAGAAAGCAATACGATGTACGAAGGACGAAGCGTTGTTGTGGCGCTTGTCGCCTGCTACCTGTTGGGCGTAGTCATGACCCAACGAGACAAGAAAGACTTCTACGAGACCGATGAACAGGTGCCACCGAACTGGCTGTCGCGCGATGCCTTCGACGAAATACGCCACAAAATGGACAAGGTAACTATGGATAAGTGTCAGGGTCAACACTTAGACGATCTCTTCCTACCGTCGGACAGCGTGTCTCATTTGCCTGACATCAAAGAGATCAACATCAATCCGATTTTTCCTAATAGAACGGCTTTGTTACATCTGCACAATATGGCTCTTACTAGGAGTTTCTATTGGAGTTACATACTTCAATCAAGAAACTACAAGCCACCGATCAATGATACATATGATCCTGGCATGATGTACTACTTTCTATCCACTGTAGCTGATGTATCAGCTAATCCTTACATAAACGCATCTGCCATTTACTTTGCTCCAAACATGTCTTTTTCATCATCGTATAGAGGATTCTTTAACAAAACAATGCCTAGATTTGCACCTAGAACTTTCAGACTCGATGACTTCAATGATCCAGTGCATTTAGAAAGAATATCAACTAGAAATACATTCTCTGTGCAAGATCTAGGTGCTTTTCCTGCCAGTCAACTAAGCGAGGATTATACAACCGATTATTACAGAATAAATGAATGGTATTTTGATTTTATTATTATTTTTCAAATATTTAAAAAATATTTAAACTTTTTTAACAATCATAAAAAAAATTGATTGATATTGTTAAAATAAAAATTGAAGAATATTTTTAATAAAAACATAAATTAGAAAAATTATATTAATTTTATAGATTTATATGAAATTTTCAAATTCAGATTTATTCAATTATTTGTAATTCAAAAGTTCATTTTTATATTCAATTTTTATTAAATAAATAATTTTTGCTATCACATATGCTTATAATTTGAATCAAAAACAGCTTTTAACGGTTATCAATTTTTTTAGGTATAGAAAATGGTTGCCAGATGATCCAACAAGACATGATACTAAAATGACATACCAAGTAGAAATCCGATATGCGAACAATACAAACATTACTCATACATTCCATGGACCCCGAGGTATGTAGTACAATACAGTTAAATTGAAAAATTTGAAAACTTACAATTTTAAAAAATAAAACTTGAATTTCAGGTGCTCACGAGGAGGATGGACCGGTGAAGTGGATAAGACCCTATTTTGATTGTGGACGGTCAAACCGTTGGCTTTTCGCAGCAGTTGTTCCAATTGTAGACTTGTATCCTCGCTACACAGGGTTCAGACACATTGAAATACCAAGGTAAGATTTTTCCAAAGGGAAAGCATTGATGCAGCTATGCAACTGCTTGCATTGAATTTCAATATTTTTCAAAAAATTGCATTGTACAGAGAATGCACAGAGAGATGTTAGGGGACGATTGCTCCCTCATTATTATTATAATTTATTCAGATCCTTTTGAGATCTTCCAAGAGGGTGTGTGCCCGATCTATACCGGTCAAGCAAGAATGTTCTTTCACGTTGCTCACGCGTGTGAAATACGATGGGACGATAGGATTAAAGCACTTAAAGGATTAAGGAGGGCCTGTAGTCAAATTTCAAAAATTTACACTTTTTAGAAGAACCATATAAAATTTGTAACAGAGTTTTGCAAATGATAATAGTTTATCTCTAGTACAGTTTTATAAATATTAAATAAATATTTTTCAATTGAAATATGAAATAAGATAATTAAATAATAATTCTATTTATGATAAAAATTAACTTTTGATGATTTAAAAAAAATAATTATTGTAATATTTATTTAATTTACATTTCAACAAACTATTAAAAAGAAAGAAAACAAATTAAATAAGTATATTAAAATTAAAATATTTGATTTTTATTAAAATTCAAAAATTTTTTAAAATAATCAAATAGATGTTATAAATTTTTAAATATAAACCTATATACCTATATAAAAAAAATTATAATATATTTAAATGCAATTATTTGAATAAAAATTATTAAATTTTAATACTTGAAAGTTAAATAATTCATAAAATGTTTGTAAATTTTAGATACACAGCTGTGTCAGTTATTGAAATGGATTTTGATCGGATAGATATTAATCAATGTCCCAGAGGAGAAGGAAATAGAGGACCTAATAGATTTGCAAATACTGCCCGATGTAAAGCAGAAACAACAGAAGTAAGCTACTCAATTGTATTAATATAAAATAGTTTATTTTCAACAAAAAAAAAAATTTTAATACGATTAGTTTTTCAATAGTTTAAATAATTGAATAATTAAATAAAAGTATAAATAAATTTTTTTAAAATAAAAAAAAATTTATTCAAAAAAATGATATGATAATGTGACACTTAACATTTATTTTAAGAAAAGGTCCATTACATTATCTACAGATTTATATTCACGTTTACAGTGTGAACCGCTACACGGATGGGGTTTCCGAAGAGGAGGATACATGTGCAGATGTAAACCGGGCTGGCGGCTGCCGTATGTGGTGAGACGACCCTATCTCGGTGAAATCATCGAAAGAGCCTCGCCTGAACAATATTACAATGGTTTTGACTGCTCAAAAATAGGCTGTAAATATTTATTTTCTTTTATTTTATACATAAATTTTAATTCTCAACTATTTTATTAAAAAAATATGTTGCTACTTTAGGGATTCAAAAGAGACCAGCGGAATTAACAAAAGCATCAAATTATACAAGAGAAAAATATCTAGAACAGTATTATGAATATAAAAATTATTCAATTGGACCAGATTCACTACATGATGGCAAAATGAATATAGATCAAGTTTTGAAATTTATTTTTAGCGTTCATCCAAGTAATTGCAAAAAGTATGTAAATTTTTTATCATCAATATAAATTTAATTTTCATAAACTTACATGAAAATATTTGAAATTTTCTTTATTCATTTTTATAACTTTTACAATTAAATATTAATTTAAATTTAAACTTTAATCTTCTTCAAACGTTATCAAATTTAAAATTGAAAATGGCATTCATATGTTACACATATGTACATATCTATTCTCAATTTAAATGATTAAGTAATTTAATTAGTTATATAATTGGTTAACTAGTTATTCACTTCGATTTAAAAAAAATGTTGTTATTTTTCTAGATATACACGAGAACAATTAAGACTTCCTGGAGACATAGCATTTGGAACCGACGAGTTCTATGAGAACGAAGCAAAAATGGCAGCACGTCTAGCAAATTTCATCAGTTCATTCTTACAGATATCCGATCCGGAGGAAGTCTATTCTGGAAAGCGAATAGCCGATAAGCCTTTGAACGAGGATCAAATGATCGCGGAGGTGGTTGCTTTGCTATTCGGGAACGCAAGGATTTGGTCAGCTGGCATTTATTGGGACCGCAACAAGTTTACTAATAGAACGTACTTTGCACCCTACGCTTACAAAGAAGAACGAAATGCATTGAAATTAAAAGTGGAAGATTTGGCTAGATTAAATAATACAGGTTTATAATTTATAATCATTCAGTAAATTAAATTTATTTGGCAAACATTTTTTAAATCAAAATAAATAATTTAATCATGCAATGATTAATCACAATAATTTTAATGCTTCATAAATGTGAAATCATTGTATTAATTTTATCAAAAGTATTAAATTTAAAAAAAATTAAAATGAATTTATGCATTATATTCTTTAAAAAGTAAAAATGAATTGTTTTTATTATTTTATTAAATTTATCGCTAAAATTGATTTATTTAAAACAAATAAATAAATAAACATTATCTTTCTATATTTTTATCATATTTAAAGTAGTAACTGAAATGGCATTATTTTAGAAATCATATGTCTTTGAATAAATTTTTTTTTTAGCTTTGAATTATTAAGAAATTAAAAACTAAAAAAGTAATATTCACTAAATAATTATTAAATAAAAAAATATAAAAATAAAAGAAATGAATAATCATACACGTATATTCCAGATGAACTTTATACGAACAACGAATGGTTTAAACTTCTGAAAAACCGTTGGGCGGCAAATCACGACGATCTCGAAAATTACTTCCTAAAAATGATGGTGCGCTACAACGAGACCGGAGAATCCTTGAAACAATACGAGCGCTACCCAAACTCCTATAAGTAAGTTTCCAAAGCCCTCCTCTTTCTCTCTCTCTCTCTATTTCTCTATTTCTAGCTGGCTCGGCGTGTTTACGGCTCTTTAATAAATTTTTGCCCGAAATAAAAACATCCGAGAAGGAGAGCTCGGTCTCCCGTACCTATCTCTCATTCTCTTTCGTTCTCTCTCTCTCTTTCTCTCTCTCTCTCTCTCTCTCATTCCTCCTTTTCTCTCCGTAGTAGACAGATTTTTGTTCAATGCCGCGCTTGAACTTTCCCACATAACTCTTTGCAAATAGAGGAAGCCTCGCCGCAGAGGCGTCAACGACGACGACGACGAGGACCAAGTGAAAGAGAGAGTAAGAAGGTGAAAAGACAAAGAAAGGGAACGATAAAGGGATGAGTATAACACAGAGAGAGAGAGAGAGAGAGAGAGAGAGAGGGAGAGAGAAAAAGAGAAAGCGAGAAAGAAAAACAGACAGAGTGAGGATGCTCTTCGCGGGGGGTTATCTGCGCTCTACGTGTAATTTATTTTAATGCGCTTGCGGATGAGGAGGGTCGAGCGTCTCCTCCTCTTCTTCTTATTCATTCTGTATCTTGCGTGTTGTCTGTGTGTAGGGCAGCAAACCTGAACCACGGCTACTGGACGGTCCCTTACTTCGATTGTAACGGCAAAGTGAAGAAATGGTTAATTACCTATGCATCCCCCTTTTTCGGCTGGGACAGCCTCAAAAACAAACTGGAATTCAAGTAAGTATCCGCGCTTATACGCCCGTGCGCATCTGTGTGTGCTCTCGCGCGCCTCCGTCGTCGAGTGTGAGATAGTTGGAGCGAGGAACCCGTTCTCCTCCTCCCGTACTTTTCTAATTCTTCTATCTCTCACTCTCTCGCACTCACTCGCCGCGGAGTCTCGCTCGTGCGCTCACCGATGATCAAAAGGAGGGAGGTTAAAGGAAGATCATATTTAACATTAAGACACTTACAGGGGTGTCGTAACTGTGACCATGGACTTGCTACAGCTGGATATCAACCAGTGTGACGATAAATTCAATGTTCCCAACGCGTTTAAGGGGACGCACAAGTGCGACAAAAAATCCTCATACGTAAGTTCTTATTCTTCTTATTTTACTCCTGTTATTTCTTTCGTTCTTCTTTTTTTTTTTCTTTCTTTCTTTCTTTCATTCTTTCTTTCTTTCTTTCTTTCTTTCTTTCTTTCTTTCTTTCTTTCTTTCTTTCTTTCTTTCTTTCATTCTTTCTTTCTTTCTTTCTTTCTGTCTTTTCTCTTTCTTTCTCTTTTTTTCTTTTTTATATTATTTTTCTTTCTCCTTTCATTGCTGCTGCACATCTCGCAATGTATCTCTCTATCTCTCTTTTTCTCTCGCTTTTCGATGTAGCGCTTCCTCCGCGCGCATTGTCGCGCGTATAAACGCCTCTAATTGTACTAGCGAGCGCGACCTCGTCAAAGCGAGAGACAGAGAACGAGATGCGAGTAATTAATGGCAAACGCGGCAAACATAATGGAGACTTTCAGCGATGGCATTAATCTTTACCTGTAAACTTTATTTCCCTTTCTATATTTTATTTCTATCTCTTTTCCTCTCATTCATCCCTTCGACGCAGTGCGTACCGATATTGGGCCGTGGATTCGATAGCGGAGGCTACAAGTGCGAATGCAAGCAAGGTTACGAGTATCCACTCGAGGATCTGATAACGTATTACGACGGTCAGCTGGTCGAAGCAGAGTTCAATAACGTCGTTGAAGATAAACTTACTAGGTAAATTTATTGTTTTAATATCTTTCGTAAGAATTTTTAAATTTTATTAAATATTATTCAATTTATATATCACCTACTAGTCACTTTAGTTATTTTTAAATCGAAGAATAATGAATAAAAGTTTGAACGAAAATATTATATTTCATTAAAAATATGTAAATACGTTCAAAATTATTCTACTTCTATAAATAATTCAAATTTTTATTAACGACACTTATCTTGTGAAGGTCGAACATAATAAAAATAGTATAAAATAATTTCAGTAATTTTCCTAAGTATCTAGTAAAAGCTGTTTTATAAAAATACCTTAATACGTAAGATAAAAGTCAAATAAATAATTGCTTAACAACATTAATACGTACATTATCATTGTTTCAAGCATACGAGAATTGTGTATTAAATTCAACTGTAATTCTGATTACATTTATAAACATACAAAACGCGAATTTTCAAGCGTTTATAGTTTCTATTAATTAATACATTTATTATTATTAACGAATTGCAATTCATAGTGAATTTTTAAAAAAATTATGTTTCTTTAAATTTTCAAAGCATTCTAAGATTCATTTAACGAATTCTTCAAATTAAAATACGGTTTATATAAAAATTTTTTTTATTTGTATAGACTTATTTATTTGTGTAGATTATTTTTTATTTGTATAGATTTTTTTTTATTTGTTTTTTTTATTTATATGTAACATGTAGATTATATTTAAAAATTATATCGAAACTATAGCACTTTAAAACTTTAAAAAATATAAAAGTGCAAAGTGAAAAAGATGTTCGTGAGAGACACCTTTTCCCCTATTATATAGAGGGTAATTCATAGAGGGGATTAAATGTCGCAACGCAGGGGAGCATATAATTAAAGACAGAGAAAACAAATCTTATACTTGATAAATGGACCAAAAATCTTTAGTTCAGAAATTATATATTTTATTTGCTTGATTTTAATAATATTTATATATAATTACAAAAAATTTTTTATAAATTATAAATAATAAATATATTTCTAAAGAAGACATCATTTTATAATTCAAATGAGTTTGACTGACTAATTTTTTTAATTACTACTGCAAATATCGATTAAAAATTCAACGCGAATACGGCAAACTTAAATATACTTAGTAATATTTAATTTTGTATACCTTTAATAAAACACTTGAAAAAAAATTTTAAATAACTATTTGTAGCTATAATATTCTCAAAATTGTCTATATTTTAATTTTAAAAAAATTTTATTTATAATAAAAAGATTACTATTTATAATAATTTTTCAAAAATGTATTTAAAGAAATTTGACGTAATTTTTATACAACCTGTTATAAAGCGTACAAGGAATAATTTAACCCTTATCGGTCGTAAGTCACCTCCCACGTGACGTACTACGTAGTAGTACATATGACTTACGACCGATAAGGGTTAACAACCCATTTACTTCAGAACGTGAAATGTAATATAGTATCGTTAGCCTTTTATCGATTCAAAAACACGTGGCTATGATTTATTTATTCTATAATTAAAATTTTCAACCAATCATAAATTTCTTAAGTTAAATTAAGAAAAATCGCGTCAATTAATTTGTTATTGTAATACTATTTTTATCGTAATAATTAAATATCTGCACGTATTTTTATAATAATTAAATATCTGCACGTATTTTTAAAGTTAATAGTAAATGCTAATAATGATAATTTGTTTTCAGGTACGATATATATAAATGCCGTTTGGCAGGTGCTGCTTCCGTACAATTCAGCTGGGTACTACTTTTAATAAGCGTAGCACTATTTTTTCCATTTAATCGTAGATAAAATGCGGATCTGATATTTTTTTAATGAAAAAATTAACTGCTTTTTATAAAAAGTATTTTTATTCATTTTTATAAGTAGCATAAGATTTTTACCACTTGAAATAAGTACAAGAAAGATTTCAAACAAATCTCAAAGTCATTTTAGACTTACGTATCCGTCCATGAGGAAATGATATTTTAGAGATAAATTTTTATATAAGCTTAGTTTTAATATGCTATGAAGCATTGAAACTGCCTTGTTGTGTAGTCATGTAGATATTTTAATCGGCAAATGTCTATTTGCATAAATTTTACATTGCAGGTATTAAAGTCATTCGCAGTTTGGCTTTATTTTCAATAAAGTTATAAAATATTTTATAAAATATAATTAACTAATTCACAGAGTATCTCTGTTATAAAATTTTGTTGCAATTAAATATTATCTCTGCCTTATAGTATAATGCTATTTTATGCAAATAGATATTACCTTTTATTATTAAGTGCCTTTATTGAATCCAAAGCACTAGTAGCAAGATAATATTACTCAATTATTAATTAAATTTTTTATATATTTTTTTAATAGAGTACAAAATTGTATAAAATAATGCCATGGAACTTTTAGATCTAAAACATAATAATGATATTAAGTAAATTCATTTACTATTATTACTTTGTTCCATCCATTGCAATAAAATATGCAGCATTTACTGACTTATATAAATTTTACTTATTGTCATAAACTCACTATCATGTAAAATATTTATATTTCTATTGAGAAAAATTATTATTATATTATTTTTAAAATTTATAACTTATGCATTCCGTCCAACATAAGTACATATCTATGCCTTGATAATTGTATCGCATTCTACATAAATTTATATATTCTTATTTGTATTAAAATAAAAATTAAAGAGAAATGAATTAAATTTTTTTTATTAAAAACCATGATAACTAAAAATATAATTCTATACTTATTGATATGCATTACTGAAAATAAAGCATAAAAGAATATTGAATATCCAAATTCCATAAAATATGTATACAATGAAATATAGTATTTTTTAAAATACTATATTTTTTTAAAAATAGTTTTTAATTATTTTTAATACTTAATAATTATAACAATAAGCACAATGTATTAGAGTTTTAGGTATACAAAATATTTTTAAAATATTTTTTTTAATTTAAAAAATGTTCGGATTTATTCGTAGAAAAAGACAAAAATTAAAAGCCGATAAATTAATTTTGTATTTTAACCGCGACTTCTACAAAATTTTATAAAAGATTTAATTACAATAGTTCATCAAAAAATAAATTTTTTATTCGTTTTAGAAAATAAATAAATTCCTTACTTCGTATTTATAAAAATATATATATACAAATTAAAATTATTTTTAATCATTCAATTAACCTTTGTAATGTCATACGCACTTTAAAATTTCATTTTTTTAACTTACCGCTACACGCGTCGACAGCGAGGCCATTCTCTACGTAACTCGTACATTCTGTATCCTCCTTAGCCGTTGAAAAAACCATTTTTATTAAATGTCAACGCTAATGCCTTTTTGACTTTTCGTAAAACTTATGATGTTTAGCCGTCAATCGCGAACGAAAAACAATTGTGTGCCGAGACTCGTTGCTATTAATTTCGCTACGATGACGATCGTCTTTGAAATCGTGTTGAATTCTGGGAATTGCCGGTAAGGCCGCCCTCAAGGAAATTATGCTCGAGCCGATCTTGCAGATATAAAAGTAAAAATAATACTGCTAGGCACAGGATAAGGAACACCGAAATGTAAATCTTGAAGAAAAATCTCATCACCAATTTCATTAAATACGAGGGTTTTATTAACTGCTTTGTACTTCAAGTAATATTTAACTTATTTTTTATTTTTTTTCTCGAATTTTCAAATAATTTACTTTTAAATATATTTAATAAGTAAAAATTAAATTTAGAATTTGTAATATTGTTGAAAAAATTTTACATTGAAAATTATTTTTACAAAGAAGTTAATAAAACCCTCCTAAAAATTTAAAAGGACATCCCGAACTTGTGTATTTTGAAAAAGTAATATGGCTTCTACCACCAAGTTCAAAATTATGTATTAGCCATTGGCGCGAATCAAAATAACAACTAAATATTAATATATTTAATCTAAACATAAACAAAAATTAAAACGACTTATTTTCTTTTAAAAACAAGTTTTTATTTTTCATAGTAAATTCGAAATATAATTAATGAATTAATCTAATATTTTCCCTATTGCACCAAATTGACCTAAATTGATGGCTAGGTGCAAGGAGAGACATTGCTCTGATAGTCCCATACACCTGTTTGTTAACTTTATGTACATTTTAATATTTCTAAATCAATATGTACCCGTAAATGGGGTAAACTAATAGAGTATATGCACTGTTCATCTAAAAGACTTGGATTATTCAGAATGAAATAATTGCACCTTGTGCATGGTTATGTTACATACTGTTTTTTACAGTATCATTAATCATGTGAGGAGTGCTTCCATAGCCTCTTTGGCAGTTACAGTGACTTGATTGTAAAAAGGAGATTTTTTTCTTCCACAATTATTCTTTTTTTGATGAATAATTGTATTGTAAAAATCTGTAACCTTGTGTCAGTTGTGCACATTCATTTGTAAAATGGCAGGCGAAAAGCAAAAGATTGCGTGGCTGAACTCTCAATGAAAATCTCATAAAACAGATTGAGTATAGGCATAAAGCTAGAATGTTATTACAATAATTAACTTAAATGTAAATGAATAAAATAAATGATTATCAATGTTGAATAAATAAAGAATCATGTACCAAAAGTCATTTTTCCACTGATAAATTTAGGGTCTCTTTTAATATCAGCAATAGCAGCAATAGGTATTAACCAATTGGCGGCAGGACCCCAAAAGTGTGTACTGTGAATAACGAAAATGAGACAGCAATAAATAAAACTTGCTTAAATTTTTTATATAAAGAGAACTTGGCACTATTTACCTCGTAAAATATTCACGAGTTTCTTTGCTAGCGAGCAATTTTCTTACTCGATTCATTTTCGCTGATAAATTGATTGCAAAACTTTTCAAATAAAAAGTCAATAAATTTTTTTAAACGATTTTAATATGAAAAATACGGTACAATGCTACCGTGTATCCGTGTAGAATAATTATTCGAATAAATTATAATGTAGGCTGTACTTTATAGTAAAGGCAAAAAGCGTCGTCTGCCTATCACGTGTCCAATGCGCGTGCGCAGTTTTTCATTTCAGCAGAAAGAAAATTTTAAATTACAGATAATTATATAAAATTTTCAACGCTAGGTGATGACCTCAAGCTATAGCCAAAAGGTCAAAAACAACTTATATAAAAAAAAATATGTAAAATTTTCTTTTTAATCTACCTTCTTTCGTAAATCCATTTATTTATTATAATTAATAAAGACATTTGCAACTGATAATTGTGATGATAAAAATTATTATTTGAAAAAATAATAAGTCTTTTTTTATTACAATAATTTAAAACAATATTGAAATATAAACTTTCATTATTTATAAAAAAAATGTTGCATTAAAAAACTAAAAATAAAAGACACATCCATATCTCATAATATCTTAATAAATTTATAGCTTGAAAATATTTCGATATAATTTTATGCACTTACAGTTGAAAAAATTATTAATCATAAGACATTTCAAACATGATAGATAACATTTAATTTATAAAAAATAAACCTTATAATTTTAAGATGAATTCACAACATTTTAATTTTTCAAAAATTATATTAAATTTACGTATTTTCTACTTTTCCTCACATTAAATTTTACATATGGGATAACTGGTAGTTTTGCATTTACATAGCAAACTAACTTATAATACACAGCACGTATGATGGGATGTAAAAAAATTTTGCTATACTTACGAATATTTTTGGAAAATTGTATAACAAACTGCAAGGTTTTATAAATAAAGATTGCGTTAATATTATAACAAAACAGCATTATAAATGTAAGGTAGCTAAAAAATTTAACAATTTAAAGCATTGAACATACTTTTAATTTAGAACACTCATCCAAAATATTTACACAAGTTCGGTAATATATTATAGTGCCTTAGAAACTAAGCTTAATTCTCGCTAATCTCTCGCTACCGTTTGTTTTGCATTAATTACAATTGGGAAGGAGATATTACAAAATGTACACGTAGATCGAATCGATTTTTTGCTTTGCAACAACGTATCGATTTAATTTTTTTTTTTTTTTAAATTTATTTTATATATCAAAACAGATCTCACTCTCACTCCCTATTTTTACTATCACTCTCGCATTGTTATTCATTCATTTATTTAATAAAGTTTGAAAAAACGAAGCAGTATAACGTATCAAGCAACATTTTTCAAAAAATAAAAATTTGTTTAATGTGCAATACAAAAATTCTTTCTGATTAAAACATTCACTCTGCTCACTATGACATTCGATTGACAAGAAAAAACTCGATACGTTTTACTGCTTTGTTTAAACGTTTATTAGGCGATGTAAACATTCAATTTCGTAGAATATAAAATCTTATAATAATAAAAAAAAAAAAAAAAAAAAAAAAAAAACTACGAAATTTTAGTTTATTCGCAAGGCAGCTACGGCGTTTGTTCGTTATTTATTTTTTTTTTTTTAGAAGGCAATATCTTCGACATTCTTAACAGTCCCTAGAAAAAATATTCTCTTCGCAACACAAATTGAAAATAGTAAAATTGCCAGACAGTTTTGGCACTGAATCTATCAAATAATATATATAAATGCAGGTCCTCCGATAAAATATCGAAAAGGCCCCATCGAGTCTAACTAGAAACAAAATTACATGCATTTTTTCACTGGACCATTATTCAGTTATAATTTATATGAATTACTTATGGATTAATCGGGACTAAAAAGCCAACGCTTACACAATTTTTTCCTAAATTAATTAGCGTTTTGCACCGTCCTATTATTTCACATATTTAAGCAGCACAAAAAAAAAAAAAAAAACATGTATCCTTCTTTCGAACAAATATCATTACGCTCCGATAATTTCTTCGTACATTTACATGTGTTATGTATATATATATATATATTTATGTATAGAGTACTCCATTTCTTTGCTTTTTGTACATAGTACATACAAATGTTAAAAATTCGATATCTCGTTTTTATATATTTTATTTATTTATTTATTTATTTTTTTTTTATTAATATTATTATATAAGAGCGCTTTCGAGGTTAACGTAAACCAATCACTATCGAAAATAAGAAATCTAAATTTCATCTAAAAAATAGTGTGACGTCTCAATAGAAAAAATTGAAGGCACTAGGATGCGCGTCTCCCGCTTTAGGTATACGCACGTTAATTCGAATTAACATTTCACACCTTTTATTGTATATAGCTTATGAGTGTTTTCGAACGATGTACATTTTATGTACACGTAGTACGCGATTCTGCTGAAGAAGTCTTATTCAAACTTCACGATGATTTAATAAAATGAATCATCGACAACAAAGAAGCAAAAATGAATTATTATGATAAGAGAAAAAAAAAATACGCTCTTACAAAAAAGAACCACTAGAACTGATCTGAAAAAAAAAAAAAACGCTCTTTGTTGCATGAGTTGTTTTAAACGAAAACTCGTCAAGAGTAGTAAACAGCTATCCTTTGTTGTTTAACATGCAATCGCTTCAATGCTTTTTACATAATTTGTTTCAATAAATAAGGTATTGCAACAGGATAATTTATTAATAGTATAAACTAAAGAAATAGAAGACTCTTACTCCTTTTTCCTTTCAATTGTCTGAAATTATATCTTAAATGAAAAACCTATCGAAGTTATACTAAACGTCGCACTCAAAATGTATATGTATATAGGTATATCGTATAGTGCGGAGCAAGTAGGCGTTTGCGAGAGAAGGAAATGAACGTTTACAAAAAGAAAGCTGCATAACGCAATATGCAATGAACACATTACATCCATTCACAAAATTTATACAAAGACGAAATGATGACAATACGATGATAACATGAACATAGTGAAAATGATAATGATGATGGTAATAATATTAATAATAATACAATACAGTACAATATTATATAGTATAATAAAATTATAGATGAATTAATCATTTTATATAAAAGAAAAAAAAAAAAATGTTAAATAGGACTGATAATGATTATTATTATTGTAAAGAAAACGAATGACATTAGTCCATAGATCCTCTCGAAATTATTGGTCGATTTGCCAACATTAATAATCTAAATTACTTAGAAAAAAAAAAAAATTACAAATAATATAATTAATAAGCCAGATTATGCTACTATCTGCAATATCACAGTACTTGCTGAAACATACTAAAAAACACGCGTACTTTCTCCGTACTGAAAGCCAATTCAAACAAATGAAAATAATGGCAAGCTAAAATTATAACGAGAAAAAAAAAAAAAAAAAAAATTATAATTAAAAAAGTAGAAAGAAACATTCTCAGCAAACGCCAACGGCCGATACGCCCATATTCGGCCGTATTTTCAAGTCTTATGAATTTTCTTCCTGGGGCGTTTTTAATAGCTTTTCATTCCGCGCGTGAATTATATCCATTTTTTTTTCTTTCTTTCTTTCTTTTTTTTTTTTTTAATAATAGTCCTTTAATTTTCTTCTTTTTCATATCTTTTTTACGTACATCTTTCTTTAAATAAATTTCTTTACCTCTCGAGTATATTGACGCATGATTTTTAGGTAGACGATTGTGTTGAAAATATACAATAGTACGCGTGCACATAAATTAATAAGCTGCTTCAACAATTTTTCTATTTTATAAGAAGTTTTATAAGTATAGTTTTATAAGAAGATTTTATAAGTATTTCATTAAAAAAAAGAGAGAGAAAAAATCAATATGATAATCAATTTTTAAAATTCGATCACTAGAATATAAATATTACAATTGTAAATATCGCCAGATTCAAAATAAGCTCATTAATTTATCAATTTTACGAAGCAATTGATAATTTTTTTTTTCTTATCAAATTTATCACAATGAAATAAACAGAACAAATGACATAATAATTTTCAATTTATATATAAGATTTGTAACTTTTTTTGGATAATTAATAATTGACATTGAAGAATTATAATTCGATATTTTGCCATTTGATCTGCTTTTTAATAATTTTCAACAAAACCGTCTCACCTTGACCACCAACATTTTTCACAACGACGAACTACTTTAAATTAAAAGAAAAAAAAAAAAAAAAAAAAGTAAAAATCACACATAATCTGATAACGCGCGTGTGCCGACGAACGCGCGTCACGCGGCCTAATGTCATACGTAGACGGGCCCTTGATTGTCGTTGTCGTCCAAGCTGATTCGACTAGGATAGGCGGGCCCACCGCCGTCATCAAAAAAGCGCCTGAACGTAAATTCGAAGAAGCCATGGAAGGGCTTGCCGTTATCGAGTAGCTCGTCGGACTTATTTGAATCCGAGGACTCGGAATTGCGAAGTTTGTCGGGATCGACGGGATCGAAGTTGCTCGTATCCGTCGGGTATTGAATGCGAGGTATGTGCGGCGCCACCTGGCGACGCAGACCCTTTTCGAAATCGATGCTGGCAAAAAACGGATGGGACTTGACCTCGTCGGCGTTTTTGCCAAGTCGCCGATCAGCGCCCACGCACAGTTTTAATATCAGGTCCTTGCCCTCCGGCGAGAGGTTGGCTTGTTTTGGGATGTGCAAGGTCGTCTCCCAATTGATAACCTGAAATTTACAAAAACAAAAAAAAATAAAAAATAAAAAAAAAAAAAAACAAAAAAAAAAAAATCGTCCGTGAATTACCATTCATTAAAAATCGTGTTTTACTTAAAATATAATTCTTTCAGGTACATTGACATTTTTTAAGAAAAATAGTAATACAATATTAAACTATATAACATATTAAACGGTATAATAAGTAATTTATACAAATTAAAATAGAGAATTAAAATAATATAAGTATTAAAAATTTGACTACTGAATCGATTCAATTTATTGAACTGTGGTACCGAAAAATTCGATTAAAACATGTTTCTATATTAAAATAATTTTAATCAAATTAATTTTAAATTATTTAAAATAAGAAAAATCGATGATAAATTTTATAATAAAAAATATAATATTCTTTAATTTTTTTTATTTTTATAATACTTTTTTGACGCAGTTACTTATTCTTCAATTTTAAGGAAAATAAATTAAAGTAATTTATGACTTTGTACTATAAAAGCATATTAAAAGGCATGAATTTTACATGTAAGAATTTTGCGAATCTTTAGAAAACGAAGAAAAAACGAAAAAATCAAGCGAAGTAAATTTAATCTGATTATATTCTACATTTTACTACCGATTTAATTACTTGCATATATGTAGATATAATAAATTTTCTCATGCTATGTATTATCATATGTATCATTAAATCCAATCTTATTTTTCCCAACCTCTTCATAATTAAATATGATATTTATTTATGTATTGTATTTTACGTGAATAAAAAAACGTTAGATTCTACACACGAGTTCAAACACTTACGGAGCGTTTAACGTCGAATCTTAATTTAATGTCAAATCGTTGATAATTTTTTTTATTCAACTATTTCAATTTATTATACAAAATTATTGAAAATATTATTTTTTTTTATAGTGTTAAAAATTAGAACAAATTTAAAAATTATCCAATCAATCATTTTTTTTTTTTTACGAAAACTTGTAACTGGTATTGAAATAAATTCATTTTCATTTTAGAACGATAACAATTGAATAATTTTAATAACCTTTTTTTATCAATATTTTAGATCACTGTTAAGCAATAAAAAACATCAATTAAAATTTGATGTTCAAATTATTCAATGTAAAGAGTAAAGTATAAAAATCCAATTATAATAAAATAAAAGTTAAATAATGAAATTATTTAGAAAATTTATAAAAAATAAAAGAGAAAAATTATCAAAAAACAATAAATTTAATTAAAATGAGCGGAATAAAATTGTAAGATTAAATGACTAACCTTGTACTGTGTTTCTGCCGGTGTATTAGCTAAAAATGGTGGAGAGCCCACCAACATTTCGTATAGAATGACACCAACGCTCCACCAGTCGCAAAGTTGCGTATATCCAGTACGTTGCAAAACTTCCGGAGCTATATAATTGGGTGTACCGACTAATGAATGGGCTAGACAACGTTGATGTTCCCTATGCCGCCTTCGTTCTAAGGGCTTCAATTGTATGCAACGACATTCGTTGTTCCAATCGTCAGCTGGATCCATTGAATCTTGCTTACCGTGACCTGTTAAGAAAAAATTTTAATTTAATTAAAGTTAATTTTTTATTTTACAATTATTATTCTATTTCAATGAAACTAATATGAAAATTTTAGTTTTTAATTTAAACGATAATTTTTTGTTTTAATTTATTCAATCTAAAATAATTCAGTACGTAGCAAAACTTCCAAAGCTATATAATTGGGTCTATCGATATATTTACATATTAAAATTTTTACTAAAAGCAAAAATTCAGTTACCATTTTGCTGATAATATTTCGAATTATGCGTCCAGCGAAAGCCCGTGCAAAGTCCAAAATCGGTGAGCTTGATGTGTCCATCCCTATCGATTAATATATTATCTGGCTTGATATCACGATGAATGAAACCCATTTTATGAACGCTCTCAACTGCACAAGTTAACTCTGCAATATAAAACCTTGCCAAAGGCTCCTTGAATATTCCAAACTTAATTAATAGTGACATAAGATCGCCACCGGGTATGTAATCCATAACAAAATATAGGTTATCTTTATCTTGAAAAGAGTAATAAAGTTTAACGACCCATTCATTATCCGCTTCAGCCAAAATATCTCTTTCAGCTTTCACGTGAGCAACTTGATTACGATTCAATACATCGGCTTTCCTCAGCGTCTTCATAGCGTAAAATTGATTTGTATCTAATTTCCTTACTAACGTCACTTCGCCAAAAGCTCCCACACCAATCGGTTTGATTTTAGTGAACATGGATTTGTCCATTTTGGCTCTCTTCAACCTAAAGTTATGGAATTATAATTTTATTAAATAAAAATGCAGATACGTAAATTGATTTTACTTTGATTTTATAATTACAAACTTTTTAATAAGTAATCTTTGCAACAATAAAATGGTTAAAACATACCTTATGTAATTAGATTCTTTCTGCGAAAGCATCTTACGCATTTGACATTGAGCCTCGGCGCTTAATCCAATCTTTTGCATTTCGGTCTCAAGTTGGAAACGCCGATAGAGTCTTTGTTTATGCGACTTGAGTACATTCTCTACATGTTGCTCCATGAAGAATTTGAAAGCTTGCGGCGAATAGTTGCGTACCTTGCAGTCGCGTCGTTCTTCTTCCTTCTCTTTACTCATGTGCTTGCGTTCCGGTATAGGAGACTGATGCTTAATCTTGTACTGGTTATTGCCGGTGCCGCTTCCTTTTTTGTCGCCGTCCGGCAGCGACGAGTGCTGATTGTTATTGTTACGTTGGCCACTCGAGACGGAGCTAGAAGCCGTTGGTGGCAGTGGTGGCGTCTCGGAAGGATGTTGCTGACAGCCTTCACCTACGACTACGGCAGCTGGCGAATATTTTCTTTGTAATGGTGGATGATGAGCCACGGGTGACGAACGAGGCGCCGAACTACTTTCTACCGTTGAACCCTAAAAAATTAAGCGATGCATTAAAAATAATGAATCATAATAATTTCGACATAATGATTTGTTGCAGTTTGTTAGACGACGCGATAGAAACTTAATTGCAAAAGTAAATTTTAAAATTATTTTACAATTATAATAATTAAAATATCTTACCATAGCCATGCCACATGATTCGTCGCTTGTAGGTGTTCCATATGGTGGAGGTGGCAAAGGATGATGAATGCCTCTTTGAGCTGCAAGTGCTTGCATGGTGGTAGCGTAACTTGGTGGCTCGGTCGTAGGTACTCCAACGGGAACTCCCATATTTACAGCCGCACCAGCTGTCGCACAAACTGCGGGACTATTACCAACTACCGGTGGATACGCCGGCGGTGGTGGTTGTTGTTGCTGCTGCTGCTGTTGTTGTTGTTGCTGTTGTTGAGCCTGTTGAGCTTGTTGTTTTTGCTGAATCGAGGACGCGTACGACGGAGGTGGAGGCGGAGTGCTACTCGTTGTCGAAATAGGCTGTGGCGAAGTTGGAGCTATTGCCGTCTGAAGAACGGGTTTCTGCACCTGAGTACTCTTAACCGATTGCATAATAATCGGTGGTTGAGTTTTGGCTTGACGAGCGCCCCAAGCCTGGAGTGGCGTGGGTCGCGCCATCGACTGGGATTGACTATTGGGTGACATCGTTGAAACGGTAATGGGACTGGGTGAACCTGCCGAAGTTGGCCCTGAATAAATGCCCGAAGACGGGCTTTTGCGATAATCCTGCTGCGACTGCGTAGGGCTCTGTCGATTTTGCATAGAAGCGCTGTAGGAAGGAGGTTGCACAGGACCGGCCGAAGAAGAGGAAACTATTGGATATGGAGGTGGAGGTTCCACTTGATTGGAATTTGCACTATTACTAGATTGATAGATACTAAGTGCTTGCATTTGTTGTGAGAGTTGCTGTTGTACCTAAAAATAAAAAAACTAACGTTATTTTAAATTCTACATTTAAAATATAACTTGAATCTTAAGTAAATTTATACTATGATTATTAAATTACATTAATAATTGATTAAAATTTAATTTAATTTTTGATAAACTAATTATACTTATTAATAATAAATTACTTAGTAATATAAAAATTGGTGAATATCTAATTATGAATGATATTTAAATGACCTTATAAATATACTAATTATTTAATTGAATTGAACGATAAACATTTTCACTTTCAACAAAAATAATTTAATTGTAATACTGTAATACAACTTTAATAATAAATACCATTAAGAATATGTGGTAGAAAATATATTTAAAAATAATTTATATTTTGAGAATATAAATTGCAAAAAATGTTATTGTGAATAAGCTTTAACTAAAATAACGTTATTTTTAAACAAAATGCGTCCTAATAGATTAAAATAGCTTCATTGGTCAAACCTAGATTCTGTGTGAGGTCAAAAACTGCTTGAGTAATATTAAACAGCTTACACTTGCTACTATTTAAATTTGATGTCACCAAGTTATATCACCAAATATTTTTAAATACTACAACAATGCACATTTTTTCGCAAAATATTGCATAAAATTTTTTTGGTAAAGTTTTATTTACTTTAAAAATAATGTATATTTTTTTTTTAACCATTAGAAAATAAATTAATATACAATTTATTTTACATTAAAATAATAAAAGAAACTTTTCTAAAAATTATAAATAAAATATCACCTGTGGCCCATTTTGTACAATCATCGGTTGTCTTCCGGCCGAATTTGCGTTAGATGTAGATACGGGACTTGTTCCTCTTTGAGGCATATTGACGGCCCCGGATGTAGAGCCACTACTGCCAGGTGCAGTAAGCGGTGCTCTGCTGGGGACTACAGGTGCGGGCGACATTCTTTTGAGCATCTCCTGCATTTTGGTGGGTACATTCGGTGGACTGTATGGGGCATGAGGCGGTGGGGGTGGAGGTGGGGTAGAGCTGCAACGAGGAGGAGGTGGCGGGGGTGGCTCTCGTTCCACGAAACCGCTCGGTGAATACTGCCGGCTGAGTTGAGCGTGGTGAGGGCTGAGGCCACCTTCGGCAGGCAGTCGGGGACTGTCGGAGCGCGAGCTGCCCGCACCACTATCTAGGGCTGGTGAACCCCGCTGAAGCGACAGCTCGCGCTCCAAACTCGGTTTACGTATCAGCTTCGTGTTGAGCTTACTCAAACCGTTAAGGTTCGCTCCGTCGACTTGGTGACAAGCTGCAGTTTGCTTTAAATAGTCAATCGAGGCATCCAGACGCCAACCCGTCATCTTTAATGCTCTTACGCTAAGCTCCTGCAAAAAAAGTTATAATAATTATTTTTTAAAGTCAAAATATCAGTTTACATTTTATTGATAAAATTAATTTTATTTATTGTGTAAGGTAAAATTTTAACAAATAAGATTTCAGATTTATTGTAATTATTCTTAAACTAATGTAATTAAAATTCACAAATTTTAGTAAATTTGAATTTAATTAATATTGTTTTAAATAAAAATAGAAATTATAATAAAATTAATAAAATGCTATATTTTGAATGAAGTCACTATTAATTAATTATAAAAGTTTTTAAATATAAAATATTAAAATAAATTTCATTGAATGCTTCATATTTTTAATTTACATATTTTATTTATTCTTTATTATATTTACTTTCTTCATTTAGATAAACTCAACACTAATACATTTGTTCTAATGTGTCATTGATGATTCATAAAAATTTTTAATAAAATATTGACACACAATAACACGCTATCATTAAAATAAAAAAAGTGTAACTTTTTAACTATTATTAAACACTTTATTGGCAAAACAACAATTCATATATGCAAAAACATTTTATTTTATCACACTCCAAAAATTATTAATAAAAAAAATAAAAAAATTTTCATTAATTTTTTAATATTAATAAGAATTAACAGTAATACAATACTTGTAATTTAAAATATTATAAATAATCTCTATAAATAATATAAAACAATAAATTTTACCTCTGTGTAACCCATTGCTACAAGTTGTGCTACAGCTTGACGTTGATCTGGTTTTTCTGCAATAGATCCGGATGCACCAGACAAACAACTTAGACCCGAAGCTGAGCTAACACCACTAGTAGTAGAAAGTGTTGATATTGTGCTTGCAGCGCTGGAACCAACTTCTCCTGTGCCACCTATAATTTTTAATTGAAGATAAAATTTTAAATATAAATTTTATATTTTTATATGATTTATATATATTTAAAATTAAATTAATATTATTTCTTATTTAATAATGACATACTATTCAAACAAGCTTTTTTATAGGAATTAATATAAATTATTTTTAAAAATTATTAATAAACATTTCTATAATTTTTATTCAGACAGATCAATTTTTTATACTTTACATCATAACTTATGGGAGTTTTAAATATTTAAAATATTAAAGTTAATTATAAATTTTATCTTTAAATATTATATTAAGAAAATAAAAAATATTTAATCATAAAAGAATAAATATATTTTTGTGATAAAGTAGTAAAAATATAATTTATTTTTACTAGTAAAAAAATTTTTTTTTTCCTGACGTTTTATGAACTGCAATAGCAATTAATGTTATAACAAATAAAGATTATCATTCTTTTAAAAAATATCAATACATACCAATATTTGCAAAAGGAAGAAGTGAATTACGGATCTCAGCTAGTGCCTTCTGATGGTATCCAGAGGAGCGCGTGCTTGACTTGCTGACCGCAGGTGGATTCATAGTGGCCCATGCTAGGCCCTTTGGGACCTAGCTTTAATTTGGCAAAAACATAAATACACCGCTGATGCAATACGCACATTTAAGTCAAAGCAAGAATAAAAACTTTTTTTATATCATTAAAAACTTCTTATATTAAACAACATGAAACTTCGTAATCTTCATCATCAAAAATAATTAACTATAAAAAGTATTTTTAAATCCTTAATAATGGTAAAAAGTATTTTTATAAGGCACTTATTAACATTGTTTAAAATACAGAATTTTTGTTGTAAATACTCAAGGCACAAGGAGTTACGAGAACATGATAAATGTATAAAATCTCTGTATTAACTTGTGACAATTATCATTGTTTCATCATCCAGTTTTGTTGATACGATCAAATTTTGTTAAATCTTGCTAGTCCATTAATAAGTGTTTCAAATGTAGAAGTAAGTCTATTGAAGTTTAGCAGCTGGTTTATAAAATTAAATTCGAATATCTTTAATACAATTAGCATTTCTTATGTTTATGCACTAACCTAGCTTCTTTTTTCTTTTTATTCAATTCTTCAACATTAAAACAACTATCTAAAATGAATTTTTACTCTTCTGTTTCCTTTTTTTTACATTAGCAAATAGGATTAAAATCCTCTTCGCGCTTTTCAATGTACAGTGCAAAAGTTAGCGTTCTCCTAAATCATTAATAACTGCTTTGTAATACCAGATCTACGACACGATATCTTTTTCAATATTTGTGAAATCTCCAAAACTGATAGTTCTGAAAAATCCTGGCCACCCTCGTTGCTCTGTTTCGCTCAATTTTGGCACTCGCTCGATCGCTCGCTCTCTTTCTCTCTCTTTCTTTTTTTCTGCCGTCGCCTAGACCCGCTGACGACGTCGCATATTTTCCGCGCTCCGTTGCCTTTAAGGCAGCTGCAACGAGCAAGAGAGAGCGAGAGGGAAGAAAACGACGTGTGATCGTAGCGTTGCGCGCGCGCAACGACGACGACGACGACGACGAGACAACCGAGACACACCAGCAGCACCACTACCACTAAGATCTGACTCCGTCAATCCTTGACTTGGTCTTGTCGCGTATCCTTCTTCACTTCCTCTCCTGCTTAATCATCAAAGTCAACGTGAACGAGGATATCGGAGACAAGGACAACTGGCCAGCTTACTTAGTCGGGCGCAACAACGAGGACACACGGTGGAGGAGTCGAAGCAGCAGCTCGGTCGTCGGGGTGCGCGCGCGCGAGACAGAGAGATTGGCCCCGAGAGCCTCGATACGGGGGTGCGAGGGAAAACACCCGGGCGCACACAGGGACACACGTAAGACGTAGGCGCAGCAGTGTTGCTGCAGCTGCGATGCAGCGGGGCGATTACACGGCCGACAACAAAGAGAGACACGGCCGTAAATTACTAAAGTAACTGGCAGCCATTTTGAAGTGCCACATTCCTGGGGACCGACTTGACACTCGCGCACACTCGCTGTGCTCTCTCGCGGCCGCCGCGCGCTCTGCGTGCTGCTGCTGCGAGCTGAGCCGAGCGGATCGCTGCTGCTTGCTGCTACAGTACTACAGTACTGATTGCGGCTCTCTCTCTTATTCTCTCGATTTGTCTTTGTTGCACTAGTGCCTACTTCTACTTGCTTACTCTCTCTATTTCTATCCTTTTCTTGCTTCGTTTTGCGCGCACAAGCCAACATACGTATATATATATATATGCGGATACTAGCTTGTGTGGTATGCAGTGCAGCTGCTGTCTCGCTTCTCAACTTGATCGCGGGCTCCTTTTCTCTCTGCCCATTCTATCTTTGTTACTCTTACGTTTGCGTTACGAGAGTCGCCGAAGGCACGCGCGCCTTTGCGCTTAGTGTTCCTTAAGTGTAAGCGAGATAGAGAGTGGCTGCAATCTTGCACGTTGTATATACATACATAAGCATGGTGATGCTCTCTCTTTATTATCTTTTTCATATGTTTCTCTTTTCTTTTGCTCTTTTAGACGTCTGCGAGAATGTATAAGTTCCGAAACACTTCTTTACAAATTTTGCTAAAATCTCTTTCAGCATGTATACATGTCTTTAAATTAGAATGCTTTTTCAAACAAATAAATTTTAACAAAAAAATGTCTTTTTATATTTAAAAAAATATCTAAAAATAATGAATAAATACAATACTTTAGTTATATTAAAAATTATTTATATTTAATTAAATTATTAATCATTAGCAGAAAGAGAATAAATTAAAAAATATTACATTATTTTACTAAATTTTGCTAAAGAAAAATAAAAAAATTAATTTTACTTCTAGTGATATAAATTAAGAATTTTGTAAATTTTTTTTTAAATATATTTATTCTTGAAAATATGAACCTTTTCTAATGCCTATTAATTCGTAAAAATATTAACTAAATATTTATTATTTATTTGATAAAATTAAGATAATTTTTTAAAATTATCTAAATTAAAATTTGGCGGTTTTTACTAAACATAGAGACATCTGGTAGAAATATTGTCAAATCACTATTACAACTGTTTAAATTATATCGCGAATTGAAGGTCGGTAAAAAAGATATCATTTATAGAAAATATATAACACATAACCTCAAAAAGTACGTGTAAAATCATGCGTGGTATCTTCAGGATTAAAAATTGTAAAAAATATGAATGAAAATTATTTTTAAAAAAAGTATAATCATTATGAACACATTTTAATGTTTGTAAATTAACATTTTAGTATTTAAATGATATGTGACATTTTATTCTATTGCTTAAAAAATTGTTACGAATATAATTGATTAATGGGTTACATAAACTAAAATTACAGAATTAAAATAAAATATTAATATGGGTTCTATTTCTACAAGACTTTTACGACCATTTAGAAATTTTAATGTTGAAGAACGAGCTCACAAAGTTATTTCAAAAGATAAACCAGAACGTGCACCAATTTATGAGTCGATGAAACGGCAAATAGAATTAGTAAATAAATGTAGGCTATTTTGAATATTTAAAGTTGATAAAAGTTTGTTTGTTACTGATATTAATGCTTTGTTTTTTTAGTAGAACCAGATTATAAAGAAAAAGCAAAACTTAAAAATGTTAAACTTGATGAAAATCTTAAACATGTTTACGTTACATCGAATACAAGTGAAGTAAGTTTATTTATTTATATTTAATTGATAAATCTAAGTTTCATTTAAAATATTAATATGTTAGATTCAAGAAATAGATAGTAGAAAAAATCCTGATCGACCGTTACCACAAGACAAATATAAAGCTGAAGAATTTGAATTTGGATTTTATGAATCTGAAGCAACAACGCTTGGTAAAATATCATTGCGTAATGTTTTAGAATGCATAGCTGAACATTCTAAGGATCCAAAAACATATACTGCAGAAGTATTAGCTGCAGAGCATAAAATAGATTTAAATCTTATGGGTATGCAATAAATTCTGAATTATTAAAAAATTTTAAGAATTTACAATTTATTTAATATTTTATTTTGTTTTTATAAAAAAATTAATAAAAATTGAATTTAAATAATGGTATTTACAAGATTGAAATTATATAAAATTTAAAATATTTTATTATAAAAGATTCTTAAAATATTTATACTTTATTTCAGCTGATATATTGGAATATTATAAACCATTTAAAGTTATCCAAAATAAGTTTACAAAAGAAAAAGAAACTAAGTATGTGCCTATATCCACAAGATCAGGAATAATGGTTAAACATACAATAAAACAGGAAATGAAAAACTATGGAATAAAAATTGAAGAGAAGAAAAAAGATGAAATCAAAATTAAAGAGAAGGAAAAACTTGATGAAATTGGAGAAAAGTAAATTGAAATTTTAAAAATAATTTCTTTTAAAGTTATGAATTGGTTGTACATAATATATGTAAAAATATGTATTCATATAAAATTAGATATTAATAAATAAAGTTGTTTTATATTTATTTGAAAAATTGTTTTGAATTTATTAATCATTTTTTTTAATACAACTTTAAACTATATACATATAATAAAAGTTTGTATAGAAATCAAAAAGAAGCTTGAAGTTTGACCAAATAAGGTCAGAAATTCGGTATAGCGTGAATACTCAAATTAATTTCTTAATAAAAATATATTAGTAAAGAGTTACATTTTCAATAATTGGCATAAAAATTATTAATTCTAAAATCTTTCTTTTTTTATATGGTGTCCTTAAATTAATAAGTACAAATGTTAGATTAGAAATTGAGTCACCTTCACTTTAGCCGGCATTTAATTATTCGTGAATGGTATAACCAATCAGAAATTCTAAAAAAAAGACATCAACCAATAGGGTTGCACTTTTAGTTGGTAAAGGAAAGAAAATCTAGGAGGTGCAGCATGCGACAGAGGAAGTCGTCCATTGTTATTTATACATTGTACGATTGCACGCGGTTATATTTTTCTTGGCGTTGCCTTTTTCATTGAAAAAATTAACATTTCTAAAGAGAATATTTTGTCGATTTTAAAAAATGTCGACAGTAGCAAGTGCTTTGGCCGTTGGTGGTTCTCGACAATCTGGTGCCTCGGTTCGAACACAAAATGGTAAATCTCTCTAACCTAAATCTCAACCTTTACTCCAAAATTGGTTATTCACTATTTTAATTTATTCGCTATTTGTATCATAAAATCGTATTTTTTTTTTTTTTAACTTTTTAAAAGCGATTTCTTGTGTTAAACTCAATTGTAGATTCAATTATATTTATTATTGATTGAAAAATAAATTTTATATATATTAAATTTACAATAATTAGATTTAATGTTCTTAAATTAAAGAAAAATAATTTAATTTTCTTAAAAATAAATTATATTTTAGTTTTATAATTCAATTTTATAAGTTAATTACACAAATATGTGTTTCTTACAAAATAATCTTATTAATGTTTATTAAAAAAAAAAATGTATAAGTTTTATCTTAAGGAGAAATCAGCATAGAGGTTAATCATCAATACATGTTTAATATAATTAATTATAAATATTTTAATATTTTATAATATATTAAAGTTATGGCTGCATCAGCAATTGCCAACATAGTTAAGAGTTCTCTTGGACCTGTTGGACTTGATAAAATGATTGTAGATGATATTGGAGTAAGTTGTATATACATACTTAAATATTATTTTTGTATTATTTATTAAAATCAATTAACATATACAAAATTTAAAAGGATGTAACAATTACAAATGATGGTGCAACAATTCTTCGATTATTAGAAGTTGAACATCCAGCAGCTAGAGTACTTGTAGAACTAGCACAATTGCAAGATGAAGAAGTTGGTGATGGAACCACTTCAGTTGTAAGTTTTAAAAGAATACTTTATAAACAATTTAAAAATTTCACATTTCTTGACAATTTTTCATTTTTTTAATATAGGTAATTGTGGCTGCTGAATTATTAAAAAATGCCGATGAACTTGTCAATCAAAAAATTCATCCTACATCAGTGATCAGTGGTTACAGATTAGCTTGCAAGTATGTATAATTTATTTAAAAAAGTACAAAATTTTTCGTTTCTATCAGTGTATAGAAAAAAATTATTCTAAATTTTCAGAGAAGCTTGTAAATATATACAAGAACATTTAACAGCCAATGTTGATGAACTTGGTAAAGAATGTTTAATCAATATTGCAAAAACTTCAATGTCCAGCAAAATTATAAATGCGTATCCTTTTTAATCAAAATTTAAAATTTTAGAAGATGCATTAAATTTATTTTTTATTTAGATAAAAATAACTATATGTTTTAAAAATTAAAAGATATATTTTCTATTTTTCTTACATAAAAAAATTGTACAGTGATGCTGATTTTTTCGGTAATATGGTTGTTGATGCAGCAAATGCTATTAAGATAAGCGATGGTAAAGGTGGATTTTTGTATCCTATAAAAGCTGTAAATGTATTAAAAGCACACGGTAAAAGTGTACGGGAATCTATCATTATTCCCGGTTATGCATTAAATTGCACAGTAGCTTCACAGTTGATGATCAAAAGAGTCGCGAATGCTAAAATAGCTTGTCTTGATTTTTCATTAATGAAGACTAAAATGAAATTAGGTGTTGAAGTTCTTGTTAGTGATCCAGAAAAACTCGAAGGCATTCGTCAACGTGAAATAGACATTACAAAGGAACGTGTACAAAAAATTTTATCTACGGGTGCAAATGTGATATTTTGCACGGGCGGTATTGATGACTTATGCCTTAAGGTAAATATTAAATTTCGGCTAATAAAGGTTGAATTGTAAATTATTGACTTAAATAATTCATCATGTATTGATATAATTACATATTTGATAAATTAAGATGTCGCCAAAGTATATTTAAAATATTATTAATAGTTCAAAGTGATACATAATTATATTTTGTTAAAGAAAGATATACTTTGTCTATCTGTAAAATATTTTCTTTTCATTATCTAAAATATTTCTATTTGAATAAGTATTAATAGAATTATTAATATTTACTCACACAATATTATAACCAACATAATCGTACTAGTATTTCATCGACGCGGGGGCAATGGCTGTACGCAGATGCAAGAAGGCAGATTTGAAACGTATTGCTAAAGCTACTGGTGCACAATTTTTAACATCGCTTACTAATATGGAAGGTGAAGAAAGCTTTGATGTTAGTTATCTAGGAGAAGCTGCAGAAGTATACACTGAATCGGTCTGCGACGATGAGCTCATTATTGTTAAAGGGTAAGGTTCTTTTTAAAATTATCTTATAGAACGAACGGTATTTTTATATACCCTCTGAAAACTGTATGTATCTTTTTAAAGTAAAAATTAATTATATTTTCAAGAAATTTTGTAATGATTATGTAATTAAAAAGACAAAATTATAGTTAATTTTTCTTTAATGTAAATATATTTTTTTATGTTAAATTAATAATTAACTTAAAAACACTTCTTTCAGACCAAAGGCTAGAACAGCAAGTTCTATCATTTTGCGAGGACCTAATGATTATTATTGTGATGAAATGGAACGTTCGATTCACGACGCCTTATGTGTAGTAAAGCGAGTTCTCGAGAGTAAAACTGTAGTTGCTGGTGGTGGCTGCGTAGAAGCAGCTCTTTCCATTTACTTGGAAAATTTTGCAACCTCTTTGGTACATATAAAATTATTTTTATTTTATTAAAATGTAGTAATTAATAATTTAACAACATTGAAATTATACTATAAAAAAAATTAACAATTTGCAACTATTTTAACTGGAAAAAAGATTTAAAATGATAAAAATAAATAATTAACCCTTTGCACTCGAGGTGACTATCGATCACCACTTGATTTGAAGCAACAATTCGAGAAATGTTAAAATATAAAAGTTTAAAAAATTAAATTATGTGTAAAATAATTTTAATTTAGTTGTAAGAAATTCACCGTATATGTAGTATATCGTCTCGAGTTACTGATTTGTACACATAAAAAAGGCCTCGAGTGCATAAGGGTTAACATAAATTGTAATATTCGTGTAAGATAATTTTGAAATTTATTTTACTTTAAATTTAACATTTAATTATTTTATAGAGTTCCCGAGAACAGCTTGCAATTGCTGAATTTGCTCGATCCCTTTTGGTTATTCCTAAAACTTTGGCAGTCAACGCAGCGCAGGACGCACTAAATCTCGTGTCCACACTTCGAGCATATCATGATTCTAGCCAAACTGTTGCAAATCACGCTGATCTAAAATGGTATGTATATACTAATTTTTGCGATAGAAAAAAAATTTTTAGTTTTGAAAGAAAAATTACAGAAGTTAGATTTTCATAAGAAAATAAAGGAAATTTTGAATTTCTAATTTTTAAAATAATGTTAACTTCATATATTCCATAATGTTTAAATAAATATTAATTGTATTAGGATTGGACTGGACTTGCATAAAGGAGAGATAAGGGATAATAAGACAGCAGGCGTTCTTGAACCAGCAATTTCAAAAATAAAATCTCTTAAATTCGCTACTGAAGCTGCCATCACTATATTGAGAATTGATGATATGATCAAACTTAACCCAGAAGATAAAAAACAAAAATCGTACAGAGACGCTGTAGAATCTGGAGAACTCGAAGGTTGAATTTAAATCAAATGTATTAATTAATTAATATTATTTAGATTATTACGTTGCTCACAGACTGTTTTTTATAAACCATTTTTTATAATAATAATTAAAAGCCGACGTCTCAGTTATAGATAATTATTAAAGTTTGGATAATCGATGAATGTTCGGTAATATGGCCTTACAGTACCAAAAAAATTTTTTTTGTAAACTCCACGAACAAGTGAATTATGAATGCAATCGACAAATGCTTGTACAATGCGATCACATTAATTATAAATAAAAATTCTAAATAAAGCTTTTTTCATTACAAATGAATCATTATTAATTTGTTTATTTTATTTTATATTCTTATCTACAAACAGTATAATTAATTTCAATACGGGATTTACAAATGAACTAACGAAAGATTTAGAATAGAAGATAAAAAAAAAAAGGAATAAAAATGATATTCACAATAATCCCGTCGCAATATTATTTCAATTTTTTTCTTTTTTCCTCGACTTAATATTAATAAAAAATCGCGCAGGTTCGCGAGACAAATATTTTGCCGCGCTTTTTTTTTAACACAATATATTACATCATTCGATTCTTTCGACAATTCTACAACAATAGTATAGATCGTCCAATTAAACTACATTTCTAAGAACGTAACATTCGTCACTCCACGTCGCACGTTTGATATAGCGCAGAATAAAAATTTCTGCTCGTTTGATCTATTGGAATTCTGGAAAACATCCAAAATCCTTGCGTACGAAATACTTATAATGAAATCGAACAATGTTTGATGAACTTTCAATAATGCACGAAAACATAACTAAAAATTATGATCTTCGTAATGACTGATTACAAATACAATAATGAATTTCTCACTAGTTATTTTTTAAAATTTTATTTTAAGAGAAGACTATAGTCAAAAATAAAATAATTTTTAGATATATTCCCATATTTAGTAGTTACAATTATATAACTTTTCACGATTCAGTAATTCTCAATAAATATCCTTATAAAGCTAAAGGCATTTTTTTTATGTTGAAGCTATTTATTCTTTAAATTTTATAACTTGATTAATGTGCGTCTTAGTGTATAAATTTATAAATATTGTATAAGAATTACTGAAAAGTGATGCCATGCAGCGCGATTAGAAAAAACTTGTAACAAATTCATAAAATAAACTAAGTTTAGATTTTATGAACAAGTTAAAAGTATTATGATTTTAACCATATTCTTCTCTTAAATATGTATTATATATTTTTTGAGTTTTAACAATCACGACTTATAAATACATCAGATTAATCGTAACCGATCAATTTTTCGGATACAATGAATCCAAATTTTCGAATTTGTTAAAACCCAATTTCTGAAATGTAATGAATTTTATAAAATTTATTTATTTATTTTTTTTTTTTTTTTTTTTTTTTTTTTTTTTTTTTTTTTTTTTTTTTTTTTTAGCAATCTTTTAAATAAACAGATATGCCTTCCTTCTTAATTTTCATAATCATTTTTTAAAAACATTTATAAGAAGTATTCGAATATGTAACACTGTAAAAAATCTGCTTTGAGATCGCATAAAAATAAAATTCAAAACGGTTGTCTTACTATTTAGCATCTAACAAAGTTTGTGTAGAAATATACTCTTTCTTAATCTTATTTATATAATATATGCTTATTTACCGAGGTAATTTATAGTGGGAAATAAATACTTGTGATCTGATAAATTACGTAATCGTCGCTTATTTTGAAAAAGAAAAAGGAAAGAAAACCATGCCAATGTGTAGCTATTATACGCGCAAAACGTGAAAAAATTCATACAAGATAAAAACGCGCATTTACAGCGCCGGATTGTCGAACTTTGGGCCTTTGGTAACGTAAATGTCAGCATACGAACGTTCTTGATTTATTTCCAGGACTTGGAATTTTTTCAAAACTAACAAAGTATAGAATTTCTGCGCCGCCTAAAAAAAAAATCATTTTTCAATAAAAATAAATAACATTCACTTCATTGTTATATGAAATATCTATTTATATCAATTTAATAATTTAAATTAATAACGATTTTTCTTAATCAATTTTAATTTTAAGTGATGAATTTCTGATTAAATTCTGCCTTTGTATATTCTTTATCTCATATAAAATTTGAAAATTAATGCTTACCTGTTTACGACTATTTTTGTGGGTCATTTCTGATAACGTTAAATTATCCCGGCTACCTAATTTATTTTTGATAACATGATACATGTGTGCTGCTCGCTTATTAAGAACACGTTCCTCGAATTGTTCGTATGTTTCATCCATCTGCTGCTCCTCTTGCTGTAAATTTAATAAAACGTATTAGATAATTTCAAACAGATAACCGTATACGTATATAGTTTAAATTTTGCAAAACAATTATTGGTCTTACCGGTCCAACGGAAGGTGGAAACTCGTAATCTTCGTGGTTCCATGGTGTGGCTGGTCCCCTTTCTGAAATAGCACCTGGAGTGTGAGCTGGAGGATGATGTTCATCATATCCCATATAGGATACTGGAGGTGCATTCTGAAACATAAATTAATATTTATGTTTATAACACTGTACTTTAAAAATTTATGGATAAAAAGTTCTGACGATATTGTGCACCTGATCATATCCCATATTTTCCATTTGTGGCATATCATCGGTTGGTGTCGGTAATGGTTCTTCTTGATGCGGTTGTGGCTCCTCTGCTGGTTCTTCAGTCGTACCGAGTAAAGAGCTGACCTCATTCGGAGGAATTTGTGGCATCTCCATGCTCAGAAGAGGATTTTCCACGGGTGTAGTTCCGTTCATCATATCAGACTGTTCAACAGCAGATATGATGCTACTTATATCAGGCACTGCGGGCTCTTGTGGCATAGATACTTCGGGTTGAGGTACCGGTGATGGTGCGGATGAAGATTCTTGAACAGCCTGCATACTTGGAGGCTCTACAGGTTCCGAAATTATTGAAGGTTGTGTGACTTCCGGTTGTGGTGGAGAAGATGGTTGCTAAAAGAAATTTTTAAAGTTTTTTTAATTTTATAATTTTTTTAGTTGTACGAAAATAATTTTTATATTTTTCTTAATGTTAAAAATTGAATTAACTTACTTCTTCGTCGGCAGGTGCTTTGCGTTTTCGCGTAGATCGGCGAGGCTGAATTCCACTCTGTTCCAACACAGGTTCAGGTTCTTTAGGTTCGTCTCTCATTTGTTCTAGTGGCATTGCATCATCTTCACCGCCACCTATTCTTCCAAAATCATCATGATCGTAAGTTCTACTTGTCAGATGTCGTTGGTAATTCTACAAATAATTAAGATAATTACAATAATTGAAACGATTGAAAAGAGATAAAATCAATATAAAGTAATAAATTTTTACTTTGAATAAAACTCTAGCTGGGATTGGCCTAGCAGGTAAGGCAAAAAGTTTTTCTACTCCTCCAGTTTCCTTCCAGTGCATTAATCTTTTTGTGGGTGGCGCCAAGTCCAATGTTGTAACAATATCACTGGTATCAGATAATTGTGCTTTCATTTCTTCACCAGAAATATTTTTGACTTCGTCAACAATCAGCTTCCTTTTACGTTTTGCCTTCGTAAATCCTTTAAAATATTATATATTAATTATTAGATTTCTTTAAATTATTCGAAAATTATTTTAAATTTTTTATTTTATATTTATAAAAGATTTTTTTACCTTTAAGAGCTGAGGCATCTACTGGTGCTAAGGCAAAACTTTCTTCTTCATCGTGTAATAAAGTCGTTTGTTCTTGCAAAACAGGTTGCTCTTCGTGGCCATCCATAGCATGATCATCTGCTGCAACTTGTGGAGCTGGAGTAAAACGTCGACTGGCTACACTTATTCTACCACCCGCAGAATCCAGTCCTGTTACTGGTGTAGTTGGTCTCGAACCATCCGTACTATTGAAAATAATCTTTTGTAAAATAATATTTTTAATTTTATAAGATTAAAAAAGCTGCATATACCTCATTCCTCCCATTGGTGATGGTGGTCCTCCAAAATGATCACCCATATCTTCATCTGAGTCATCATGAATAGACGGAGCTACTGCTGCTGCATTTGGTTCTTGCTGCTCACCTATTGAACTAACATCAGGAACAGGAACTTCTCCCATTGGTGCTTCATCAAATAAACCACCTTCAAACAATCCTCCAGCTGTAAATGTATTTTTTTTATAGAAAATTTCATTGTGAAAATAAAATTGAAGTCATAAAAATTATGCATTTACGGAAAATACTTACATATCATGTCTTGACCTAAATGCCCACCAAAACCATCATCTCTTATAGGTGTATCTATATCCATTGGTTGAGCTGATGTCGACGTACTAGCAACAGCTTCTTTTTCTTGTTCCAACGCAGCCTCTATGCCTGCACCATCATCAGTAAACAACATGTGCCTCTAAAATAAAATTTTTACTCAAGTGAATAAAAATTATTTATAAACGTAAATTAAAACGTATTTACACATACTTGATCTAAAGGGGCATCTATATTTGATGCATGCCTTAATAATTCTGGTGGTTCGACATCGAAGCTCATATCACCAAAACCTTGATCATGGGTAACTAAAGAAAGACTTCCATAATCTTCCCTCATAGTAATTTCTTCAGCTCTCGATTGGTTTAGACTGAATTGTGCTTCGATGTCAACGTCTCTGTACAAAGTTAAACTATGATCCATAAGTCATAAAAAAGTTACAAATTTTGGTGATTTCGATAAGAGTATTGAGAACTTACTTTAATTCAGGCATAGCAGTATCAAAATCATGAAAGACTTCTGGTAACGTGATGGCATTAACTTCTGCTTCTCGATGTTCTTCAGGTAAATCCACCATTCCTGGCCTAAAAGCCATTTTAATTTTAACAAATGCTTCATTACAGTCTGCGAGCAAGTATTTGGCTTTGCGAGAATAAATGCGAACAACTCCCAGCAACAAGTGACCCGAGGTTCGCAATGCCATTTTAACCTGAAAGTTTATTATTCCATTAATTATATTCAATAAATTTATGTATATTCAGTTTATATTAATTGAAATGCTTATAAAATTTTCATTATTAAATATTAATAAATATTAATTAATATTACTAAATTATTAAATTATCACTAATAAAAATTTTTTTAAAGTAACATGAATGAAATTATCACAATAAAAAATATTTTTTTGATATAACAAAAATATAATTTATCGAAACATTAAAAAAGAATTTTAATTTCATAACTCATAGTTTCAAAATTAAACTTATAAAATAAAAAATTTTAGAGATTTTTACCTTAGGTTGCAAAATACCATCCACAGACTTCTCGATATTGGTTTCGAAAACATGAGCTTTGGTCAATTTTTTGTCCCAGTGAGCTGCCAGCCAAATTCGGGCCAAAGGGCCCTTTTTGGCTAATACAAAGTGAGCATAAAACATGATAGATCTCTTTGGTGTTCACACCTTAGTCTAAAATAAAAAAAGAATTTATGTAAAATACACAGTTATTCCCATAATCTTGTTCTAACTGCAAATCATAACTGTTAACGTGATTATGAAGAGAGAATGTTTATACAACCAAATTAAAAACTTGAATTAAATGAGACTCATTTTTTTTCATAAAAAATACACACATGGAACTAAAAAATTTATATAAATTAGTTTGAATTATTGAATATAATTCTCTGACAAAAAAGATAGTGCGAAACACAGAAGGTAAAATTGTCAACAAAAACGATCAAGATGGCGTCGGATCCGTGAGATTTTGGCGGTACTCGGGCGATTCCCGCCTTTCATTTAGATTTTCGCTTTCCCAGTTACTGTCACTCTCACCTTGTTAAAGAACTACTTCCTAGCCTCTGGCGTACGGCGATCGCATGTTTTCACGGAGGCGCGCCGTAAAATCGCCTCGAAAACTTCTTTCAGGAAAGCGACGACGTTGACATACGTACGCGGTAGAAACACATACAGTATATACGAACTTTTAAGCGCGTCGCTTCTGCGCCGAGAAACAACTTGACTCGAACTCCTTTTATCCTTTTCTATTGCATAGATTGTATGTGGGTTCTCTCGCTTTCTCTTCGTCACGATTATTGTTTTTTTTCGTAGCCCCCACGTCGTAACCGTTATCCTATGCGTTCATAAAAGCATCAATTCTTGAAATCTAATTCAGCTTTCTGATTGGACGAAAAATAAGAAAATCAAAGTACGTGTGGTTTACTGATATTAAAATACTTAATAAAAATTTATAAATTACTTTTGATTGTTAAATAATTAATTAGTACTTACTAGAGATTATTACATAAAATAGAATGAAATGTTCCTAAATTGTAAATTTAATTAACAAATTTTTTAAATGAATTATTAAATTAAATTATTAAATAATTTATCATTAAAAATATGATAAATATTTATTCAATAAAATTAAAGTACAATTTTAGATTTTGTTTAAATAGCAATAAATTTTCATTCATATTGAAATTTTAACTGTAAGAAATATTTTTTCTTAGACGTATATATACATAAATAATCATATATAAATAAAATTGTAATATGAAAAAGGTAAATTGTAGAAAAAACTTTTTTTGAAATTAATTTATTAAAATTAATAAATATATTACAATATCGATTTTGTATGTACAAAATACTAAATAATTATTAGTTTATTAACAAAGCTTTTCATCATATAATTTCGCTAAAGTAAAAAAAAATGATTATTATGAACTTGGTTATTATGTTTACTAAACACGTTCCCTGTCGCGTGGGGCGTATACGCCCCACGCGACAGGGAACGTGTTAATAAAATAGTAAATCAATATTTTTAATATTTTTTATACAATGTCATGAGGCATAAAGTTATTTTTTTTTAATACAGAAGTGATTTTTTTGTGTCACCTAAGTTGAGCTTTTGATTTCATGATATTTGGCTTACTTCCTCTACATTGAGGACAATACCACTTTCCTTTTGGTTTTGTTGTCAATGATACACAAGCAAAATGAAACCATTCAAGAGAACATGAATCATTATCACACATAATCATTTTACCAAAAGATATTTGATTACAAATACAATATAAAGGTTCATCGGGGTCATCATCAACCGGTGGACTTTCTTCTCTACTTTGATTTTGTTGACTGATGGATGATTTTCTCTTTTTCTTTTTACCAGCACTTGTAGTACTTGTTCTTTTTTGAATTCCATTTGATGTACTTGGAAGATTTGATGATTGATTTTCTGATAAAACATTAGCATCTGCAACTGGAGCTGGCTCTACCAATGTATCCGTTCTAGTCTTTCTTCCTCGTCTAGTTGATCTTTCGTTATTGACAACTGTATTACTTTTTGAATTCGAGCAAACTGAATTGGAATCTGATATAATAAGTGGTTCGTTATTTTCTTGCTCCAATCTGGGCCCTATTAAAATTAAATGTTGATTATTTTATTCAACCACACAAATTTTATTATAAAAAAGGAAATACATACTTAAATTTCTGAAGTCAATATCTAACTGCCTAGCTTTTTTCTCTATAAGATCTTGAATGGTTTGCATAAGTTGTAATTTATCATCTCCGATATCTTGCATAATTATTAATGCTTTTTGAATTCTTGTAAGGGCTTTCCTTCTTGTAGCAGCGTCAATATTGCCTGTAGCAAGGATACTTTCTTGTTTTTCAAATTCATGAATGTATCCTACAATTTGTAAATATTTATTAATAAATATTTATTAGTAAATAATTGATAAGATTAAATTGTACTAAAATTGTTGACAAATATAAAAATACGAAGAGATAAATCAAAATTAGTATTAGTCAATAAATTTTAATTTAAAAAAAATAAAATATATTGATTACAATTATTATTTTTATTTTGTTGAAAAATATGTATTTAAACATTTTTTCAATCGTTAATCTTACATATCAAAAATGTTAAAAAAATATAGAATATATAATTTTTTTCTTTCAAAAGCTGAACAATTATTTTTAAACCAATTTTAATGACTATTTTTATCTTAAGAAATATTAATCAATTTTTCATTAGTTAACAAATTTTCAATATCAATATCGGAAGATGACAGTGGCGAAAAAAAATTTTTACAATTGTCATGAAACTGCCATTTTCAACTTACTTTGACAAGTAGCATCTAGTTCCAACATGCGGGTTAACTGTCTTTGCAGATCGTCCGGTAAATTTTCTACACAATCCAAATAATTTTCGAGATATTGCACTGCAGGTAATTCGTCATCGTCTTTTGCCTGATTTACCATTTTAAGAATTTAATATTTTTTCATTCACCGATTGTTTACTTTTGGAAAAACACTTCGTTTAAGATAGCAGTATATTTTGCTTCTTTTAGATATGTATGTGTAAACACTTCTGGTACTCACGTTTGTAACTGTATGAGTAGTATGTTGACAGATTACTGCACGATTATGGTAGTGATAGTGGTAGTGGTAGTGGTAGTGGTGGTAGTGGTGAGGGGGGGGGGCTATGACGATTTTTAAAAAATTTAACTTCTAAATTCAACACTCGTAGTGCTACAATCGAGTTTACCAGCAGCTTAAATAACGGCTGTATATGCCTGTTACGTATACACTAATTTTATACGCGCGCTATTTAAAATAAATAAATAAGATTAATTTGGATAAGAAATTTTTTTTTCTATTATTATTGTTTTAAATACCAAGGAAAAATATTAGAGAATTTTAAAATTGTGCAATATTAATAATAATATTTACATTTTTTTAGATAATTCAAGTAAAAAAAGAACACGCACTTATTCAAATTTCAATTTTTGAAAAATACTTATTCATGTTTTATAAATTATTATTTATTACTTTTAATAATAAATAATTTTTATTGTTTAAAAAGTGGTTCATAATCGGAGATTGATAATTGAAAAGTTTAGTTTTTCTATTTGAAATTTACTTAAATTTTTTAAAATAAAAATTAATATGAAAATTTAATCTTATTATAAAGCGATTTATTTACTAAAAACAAGTTTTAACAAAAAGTTAATAGTAAAAGAAGAGAGATTAAAGGAATGATAAAAATAAGTGATAGAACAATATAATATATTTTTAAATCTATGTATTTTTTCTTGAAATTTCATGTATATTTCGTACATATGATGTGTGCCAACACTCGTTTCTACAGTCCATTGATGTAATGGCTGCTCATTTATTCTTGTGTATCATTACTATTTACATATTACAATATCTGAATCTCGTATTATTATTTATTTATTTATTTATTTTTTTTATTTTAATTGGTGCAGTAAATCTGCATTTTGCAATCAGTATAAAATCATAGAAAATATTGCCGAATGTACAAAGGACGAATGCTGACAATCAAGAAGATTATACTTATACACTTTTAATTATACACACGCAACAAGTGATTGGTGGATTCTTTTCGTTTCTTTTTTTTTTTCATTATATGCGCAACTATAGAAATATATTCATGATGTAAAACAGTGTATAACAGTTCGTCCGCGAAGAAAAAATCATTTGATATTTTCTTTAGTATGTTTTTTTTTTTTTTTTTTTTTTTTATCTTTTTTCCCCTTTATTTTTCATCTGCATCGATACACGTTGCGAGGTTCATTAGTACACAACTCACAGTCACAGTTTAAACGGAATGTCGGAATGAAAAAACGCGTGTACAACTGTCTATGTAACAATACGCTTCACAAACGTCATGGTACAATAATAATTACAATAAAACGAACGGAATAAATACAAATTTATAATTAATAATAATTCATACGAATCGCCTAATCATTCTCCTCTTCTTGCTATATTTTTTTTTATTTATTATTCATTTTATTTTTCTTTTATTGCGTTACACGCTGTGCTCGGCTTGATTACATTATTAATTTTTTTTTTTTTTTTTTTTTACTTTTTTTTTTTTTTATTTTTTTTTTTACTTTTTTTTCATTATAAATATTGTTGTCGCTGCTCTCTGTAGTTTAGGATTATAGCTACCACTACCCTTAACGCTAACTGTTTAATTCATTAAGGTCCAAGCTTGCCTGGAATTCTCTTAAGTTTTCAATGATCGTTTTGATTTTTTTTTTTTTTAACGGTGAATCGCAGACGAGTTTGGACAATAAAGATTTATCTAAGACTATTGCTGCTGCTTGTTTTTTCATTATACTTTTTTATTCATTCCTTATTTACGACTTGTTTTTGCTAATAGTGCAGTGTATAAGTAATTAAATACATAATGTACACGAGAAATAATACTCGGCGTCGACGGTGTAAGAACCGCGTTACCCATTTGCTATTTTTTTAATCTTTCTTTTATATTCTTGTTGGTTTTTTTTTTGTTTTTTTTGTTATTTAATAATAAAATTGTGAAGTGTTTTTTTTGTTGTTTTTTTTTTTTTTTTTTTTTTTTTTTTTTGTAATGTAAAATGAGATTTGTAAACGTGAAGACATCGTTTTTTTCTCTTCGTGCAGAAGTTGTCTTTGATATTATATTTGAAGTACAGCGGTATTATTGTGATTTTTTTTTATTTATTCGTTAGTCAAAAATGGTAATACATATGTCATAACGACAACAGTTTGAAACAATCGAGTAATTGGTAATGATTCTCTCTCTTTTTTTTTTTTTTTTAGTACTGATAGAATTACTGAATAATGTCAAGAAGATTCAGCTTGTTGATTATACACACATATTAGACTGGTTAGTACTACATTAGGTCACAGTAATAACTTCTTTTGTTTTATAGAATAGAAGACGTTGTTAGTTTTAATACTGATGCTTTATTTCGTCGCATACTTTTTTTTCGACAAATTGCAAGAGATTAAATTTGTCGACTTTTATGAGATTCCTTTTTTCTACTTACGCACTTTTTTATTTATTAATTTATTATTTTTTTTCTTTTTTTCTTTTTTTTTTTTATATCGCTGTCTTTAGATTATTTACTGTGAACTTTCGAGTATTACACGATTACGAGATGACATTGAGCCAACTTTTAATATATTTTTTTTTTTTTTTTTTATTCTTACACCGTGTCATAACGCCTTACAATATGAGATAGGTTGTCTTATCGTTTATAATTGAGTTTCTTTCTTTTCGTGACGAAATGCCTTTTCAAACGGCTACTTCACTCAGGCAATTTTTTTTCTCTTTATATACGCGGTAATGTACATGAGAGGACGGGTTTGAGGGTTTATTATGGTACATGTATTACAATGTTTTGATAAATGTGGACTGAGCAAATGTAAAATTTTTAGCAAGACTCGGAAAGGTTTTTTACTGATTTTATTAAATTATTTAAAAATTCAATTTCTTCTCTCATCTTTCAAATAAGAATTTTATAAAAAAAAAAAAAAAAAAAAAAAAAAAAAATTCTAAAGAATAGTGAGTAATTTTTAAATCAAATCATTTCAGGAAAATAATCATGCATTAAATATTGTCAAATATAAAATTAAAATATTTCAAGTTAATTTAAAATCAGCAAATATCTTCCTCAATGTCCGTTAAACAAAAGGATAAGATTTTTAACGGGAAGCGATAATCTTGTTGTATAGAATTCCTCTCTCAATATGTACCTGGAATGTCATTCGCAAGCAAAGTAAAAACTTTTCGAAAGTTGCTAACATGACAATAAATCGTTATGCAGTGCTTATTTTTGTTTTAGCTCTCTTTTTTTTTCATATTCCATTTCCTTTTTTTTTGTTATTTTTTTTTCCCTTTTTTTTTTGTTTCATTTTATTTTATTACACGCTCGTTGTGATTCGAAATTATCGCGCGCATTGAAAATTCGCAGCAAAAGCTAGACTAGACTAATGACTAGTGACTAGATGTGAAAGCAAGTACTCGAAGTGATCAAATAGTCAGAAGAGTTTTTCATTTATTTATTTATTTATTTTTTTGTTTTATCCCTTAACTTTTTTTCCTCCCTTCTTTCTTCATGTTTTTTTTTTTTTTCGTTTTTATTTTTTAATAATATCGATAATACTTTCTTCCATTTTTCCGAGAAAAAGAAGAGTTTACTCGCACAAAACTTGTATATAATAATATAAGTTAATTTTTTTTTATTATACGACAATACGCTGTGTTTATTTCTTTTTTCCTTATCTTCTAAATATATGTATATATATATATATATATACTTCAATGTGTATAACGCAATCGACACTTATAATTTAAAGGGTGCGGGATCCTTTTTTATCCATTACAGGATTTCAACTCGCGCTTACAAAGATTTTCTTTCGTTATTAGTTTATTATTTACAATGTCTATTTACAATAACGTATTGACATGTTAATCGTCGAGGTGCACACAGGTATATATTAGAGAGATCCACACATACGCATATATACGCACGCGCGCGCACAATTTGACATTAACATCGAGGATTTATCGACGATCGTATCGTTCGCAATTTATTATTACTTTTTTCTCATTCTTTATCGTCTTTGTTTTTTACTTTTATCTAACAGGTACTTAAACACAAACAATTATATTAATAATAATAATACAGGGTGTATCGGAGAAAAATTCATTCGCTTTATAAATAATCGTATATTTAGTGAATATATAAGTATATAATATATACTTGCATACGTCTGTAAATAAATTCATTTCGTAAAAAGTTTATCCTGGCTGTATATAATTTATTTTGTTTCGTTCCTTATTTTTTTATTTTATTTTATTTTATTTTATTTTATTTTATTTTATTTCTTCAATTATTTTTTTCACTCGTCAATGGCAATGCTTACGTACTTGGATGGCCCTTCGACAAGTTAATGCAGCAGCGCTGATTTTGACATTCGGAAGGATAAAAGTAATATGTTTTATTTTTAGCCGGAAGAATTAGAGAAAGTGGATAATACTGACGCGTTTACATTGTACACAGGATAGTAAGAATTGAACGATGCACTTTCGTTGCGATGGCAGTGCGAAATTGAATTGTTACGAACTTTCTTCTAGTCGTTTGGAGAGGCAACCGTTGAAAATCTTTTGGTGTTATTTGTTTTTTTTTTTTTTTTTTTTTCTTTTTGTTCTCGTATGAGAGAATTAAATCGTTGTGATTTTTTTTTATTCGTAAAGTCGAAACAAACATTTTTCTTTTTTAAAATTAACGAAATATATTCATTTATAATGAATAAAATAAATACCTAATAAATAGTAAAAATTAATTTCATATAAAATTTGTTATGTGTGTATATATATATACGTATGCAATTCAGTTCTCAAGTAAATATTTACTTATATTACCATCGAAAGGAAGATTTATCTACAATATTCACTTATTCTCGCAAGTGCGAAACTACGATAAAACGGCGAGCAATTTTCAACGGCGCTTTTATAAAATCACGGTGCACTGAAGAATGGAAGCGCAGTTCCTTATTCTTTATTTTTTTTTTTTTCTTTCTTTTTTTCGTTTTATATGTCCTCGCGACTGCTGCATTTTATTATCTCAGCCGGGTAAAGATCGTTCCTCTCTTTTTTCTTCCTTTCATTCTCTTTTTCTCTCTCTTGCTTTGTCTCACACACACATACACACACTTTATTCTTTAGCTATCGTATCGTCTAATCCTATAAAAATCGTGGGACCGGATAAAAATCAAACGGCACGACGACATATTATAAATTTCAGGAAAATTTATATATGAAGGGTTTAAAAGCGCCGAGTTGCAAGGCTCGGGCGCTCGCTTTGCTCAAAGTTTTCTTAAAAATGATTACGACTCGTCGCGTTTCTCTTTCATTTATATCTCATCAAAAAAAGGTCAAAAGAGAATTACACGTAATTATATACTTTTATTTATTTAATTCTTCTTTTTTTTTTTTTTTTTTTTTTTTTACTATTTACAATATCGCGTATTTTTTATTATAGTATTTTATTTATTCATTCGACGTGAGTGTTCATTTTATGAAAATGCGTAATAATCGCGACAATTTTATTTTATTTTATTATCGAGGGAGAAAAATTATAAAGAAGATGATGCGCGTATATAAGAAGTTGTTTTCTTTTATAAAACATTAAAATTTGTATTTAATTAAAAGTTATTACAGTAAAAGTTTACGTCAATAATAAAAATAGTAGAAATCTTAAAAATGTATTTACTATATATTATATAATTTTAATAAATTTACGAAATTTTCACTCACTTTAATAAAGTTAATTAAATAGTTAAAGTTTAATTCAAGCATGTATATTATTTCGAAATCTTCATGTAACGTTTTTTTCTTTATTAAATAATAAAATTTCTTTATTAAAATGAAATTTTATAAGTCGTTCATTGAATATATTTAAGAAACTCCTTAATTGAAGTCCGATAAATCAATTCGATAAATTTAATTGAAATGAATTTTTCAAATTTATTTTTGAGATTAATAAGAGGAAAAACAACAAAAGTAAAGTGACCCTTCGTTATACAATAAAAAGACACGAAAAATTCTCCATTGAAAGCCATCCACCCGGTCAATATATAAATCCGCGCAAGACAAATTTTCCGAGCGCGCGAGTGCGAATTATTCATCCGAGTGCGAGCGCGCGCGCGTCACACGAGTTGAGAGCTTCATTTTTCAAAGATTGCATACCTCATATACCGTATAGTTCCGGCGCCTCGATGTTATAACGCGAGAAGGAATTCCCTCGTATTACTCTTTTCTTTGCTCAGTTTCTCATTCTGTGTTTTCTTGCATATAGATGTATGTGCGCATATGTTTGAGCGTGTGAGTTTGTGAGCGCATGTGTCACTATCACCGAGAAAGCGTGTAATACTCTCGCGACCTCTCCTAGCTTTTTCTTACATTCTTTCTTACATTTCTTTTTCTCCATCCTCTTTTTCATCTTCCTCTTATTCGTTTTTTTATCTCTTCGCGTCTTTTGGTCCCTCTTTTGAGAAGAGTTCGATCACGATATGTATATATACACACATGTATACATATATGTACACATACGTATATCGGGCCGGTACGGAACAAAGGAGAAATTTTTTTGCGCCGGCTGTAAGTGAAGCACCGGAATTCAAGTTATTCGTCGATTTCGATTCTTTTAATATCCGCGTGAGTATATGTGAAGTTTGAAGTGTTCGGTTTTGTCCTTTATTTTTTTTTTTTTTTTTTTTTTGGCAATTTCAAATTGACTTCGGTGTATGTGTGTATCGATATGACGTGGTATTTTATTTTGTTTCGTGTCGCATCTAGGCCTTTTCTTAATTTTTATTTATTTATTTATTTTTTTTATTTTATTTTATTTAATTTTTTTTTTTTTTTTACCGAGAAAATCTAATATTTTTCGTTAAAATGTGAAAGATCGGTAGTTGATAAATGAGCAGTCGATATTTTTGTTATTTTATTGAACGCGTAATATCGTTATTTAGATTGTAAATAGGTTTATAAAAAAGTTTATGTAAATAATAAAAATATGTCTATTAAAATTATTTTTTTACCGAATAGTAAAAGATGGTGATTTTTCTATCGTACGTATATATATTTTTTTCTATATCAATAAAATTTTTATATTATACTTCAATTTGTGTGGATGAAAAGAATTCGCTTTATTGTATCATTACGTTTTAAAAAAGTTATTTGTATTAAAATAATATTTTCGTTTTGATGAAAACATCTTTCATTGATTATCACGAAATTTCAACCAAAAAATTGGCCTTTATTGGTTTTTTTTTTTTTTTTCTATTATTGTATCAAAAAACTTTATATTAATAAAATAACCGGCACAGATGTTGCTAAAATTCTTATATAGATACGATTTCGAAAATATACATGTAAAAACTCAGTAATAGTTAGGAAAGTTTTTAGTAAAAATATACCGTTTCATAAAAAAGTTTCTGAAAAAAAAAAAAAAAAAAAAAAAAAAAAAATTTTTCTTTTATTATCCTTCTATCGATTATTATCGATCGAGAGTTCAATGTGTATATGAAAAAAAACGTACATTAAGAGCTTCGTAAGAAAAAATAAGAAGGTAAAGCATACCTTCAAAATTAGGGGGCAGAGAGAAACTCGGCACGATCTCGGAGAGAGAGAGAACAAACTAACTGGATACATAATCTGTGCGCGCGAAAAAACGCTCGGGAAACTCTTTAAGGACTTGGGAGGAAAGAATAGCGCTTTTTTTATTCTTCTATCTCTTTTTTTTTTCTTTTCCTACAGGAGCCACGATACCGAGCCTCGTCGCATGAACTTTCCGATAGTTAGGGGGAAAAGAAGAAGGGCACGAGTTTTTGCTATCCTTCGTTCCGTTATATTCGCTCACAACGAAGACGTTAACTGCGCGCTGAAATGTTTTCATGATAGTTCCTCGCACCCTCGACGTCGAGGGAAATTCTTCTGGATAAAATTGATGCGTTTTTTGGAATTTTTCGATAAAACTTTTTATAAGATTCTTTTCTGTCGACGTATTTCATACACTTTGTAGAATTTTTTTTAATGATTTTTTTACATTTCTTACCTTGTAAAAATGGCTAATACGTTTTCAAGCCTTTTAAAGAAAAATTGCAAATAAATTTTATTTAAATAAGTCAATTAAAGGGTAATAAAAACAATCGTTCCTATAACTTTTTTTTATAAGAATAAGGTAAAAATTAAAAAACTATTCTAAATGTAAAATTTAGATAAAATACATTACGCTACAAATATTTTTTTAAAATATTACAGCGTAAGCTAAAAACAACTTTAAACTCAACGTAATTTATTATTACGATTTTTAGTATAAATTCAAAGTCATTGATCTACTTTCATTGATAACAATTATAGTTTTTAAAATAAATTCATTCAAATTTTTCAATTCTACTACCATAAAAACATTTCTTACAAATTTTAAATCAGCGATTTTGTTCAAATCTTTTTAAATAATAAATAAAACAAATAAATAAAAGTAAAAAAAAAAAACAAAACCGATCTCAACAACGCTGAGTATACGCACGCATTCGCTGAAAATTCACGCAAAGAGCAGCTGTTCCTTTTTCTCTTTTTATCTTTCACGCAACGAGTCGTTCTCGCCTTTATGGCAGCTCTTTATTCGACTCGTTTTTTCCTCGCGCTACGCTCGAGGCTCTCCTGCGTATACGACCTCTTCTTAGTTCTTTCTCTTTCTCTCTTTCGATTCGCTGGCAAATATTATTCGTGACGATAGCTCAGCTCCTCCTCGTTTTCTTTTCGGCCGTGACATGCGTGAGCATTTTTTTTTTCTCTTTGCTCTCATCTTTCCTCTAGTCTATTTGTCCCCTCCTCTCCCTCCTCTCTTGTTCTCTGTATCTATATCTTACTTGTTGTTTTCTTTTTCTTCTCAATATCTTTCCCAGTAGTTAACGCACGTTGGAGTGGCGCATTTTCACTGGCTGCTTAGCTCGGATCTGCGGGATAAAAGAGAAGGAAAAAAAATGGTAAATTAAGCGCGAGTAAAGAGAAGCCAAGGAATATTCGTGCCGAGTTCGATCGACTTTGTTTTGGATATTTTAAATTTTTACATATTTTATAAACGTAAATATTTTTAATTTGATTCGAAGGATTCGAAAGGCGCGATAAAATGTAACTTTGTAGATTCGCAAAATAATGAACGACTTTATGAATATTAAAATTATTTAATTTAAATAACTTAAACCTCGTAAATCTACTTACTTTAATGCTTTATATCGATCTTTTTCATGATTGTTGTCTGGTGGTTCGCACTCGAATGATGCCAGTGCCAAAGCTATGGAAAACAAAAGATATAGATTATATTTCATATACTGTAATATATTACACTGATATTTTAATATATTTGAATAAACTTTCTGATCAATTTAAAACAAAAATTCTATCGTTTATAATTTTATAAGCTTTGAAAAAATTGTGTCTTCACGACATGGGAAGAAAAAAAAAAAAAAAAAAATAAATAAATAAATAAATAAAAGAGAGGTATAAAGATTTCCTAAACGACGATAAAACGCACCATTTTCCGTAAGTACCGGACTGGCCTGAAGAAAGGCGATGACCCGCGGATTTTTCTCGAAGGGACAGGCCACTTGTTTCCAGGCTATGAATTCCGTCACTTGTTTGGCGAGTTGCCAGAACTTCTCGAAATTAATGTGTCCGTTGGGTAGTCTGAAATCATAAAGGCGCGTTTGTGTGTTATGCTCTTATGTGTTATGTGTATATATGCATTCGTTAACTCCTTAATTTATGAACGATGGGATTGTATGATAATTTTACAAAGGGACTTTTTAATTGAGCAAAATATGCCTTAGCGTGAGCTTTTGATCTACGGTTTATTAAGATGCGATTTAACGAAAATTTATTTGCAAAGTTATTGAAAATTGAAAATTCGCATATTTATTAAAAAGATATTGGCAATAAGTGCTCAAAGCAAAGATAAAAAAAAGATTCTCATAATGGTATTTTTCAAAACTCGCGCATAAAACTTGAAACTTCTTCGACTTAACCAAGCTACTGGAATTTTTTAATCCATCTTCTAAAACGTCTCCCGCTGAAAACGACACTCGAAGATACAACTCTCTCTCTCCTATCTTCGCGAACTCGTGGACTCTAGAAACGGAACCTTTTGAACGCGAGACGCGCAAAAGCGGTCGTCTTCGTCGTCGTTGAAAGGATAAGGAGAAGATATAGCATCGAAGTCTCGAGTACTCTTTTTTTTTTCTCTCTCTTTCTCTCTCTCTCTCTCTCTCTCTCTCTCTCTCTCTCTTTTCTACGCGCACGAAAAGGAATAAGCGACTATAAGCTGAAGAGGATGCGATGCACGGGGATAGAAATCCCGTTTCAACTTTCGTCATTACAAGTTTAATAAGTTTACACGCCCCTCTTTCCCCGTATCCTCGCGCAATAGCTACCTCGTACTCTTCTCGTATCGGTGTGTATTTCGCTATCCTCTTCTGTACCGTTTTCTTCGAAAAACTAAAATCGTCGCGTCGTATCTCGCCAGACGCGAGGCTAATTTTGACGATCGGAAATTCTACGTTATTTATTTTGTTTTGTTTGTTTGTTTTTTTTTTTTTAACGATTAATTATTATGAATTATATATAAATTCATGTACATTTTTTACAATTTTTTTTTAGATATTTTAGACTTGAGACTTCAGTCATCTTTATTACATTCTATATTTTGAAGTAAACGAATGCCTTGGATTTTGAGATTTCTTTGATAACTTTATTAAAAAAGCAAATATTTAATGTTGTGAAATGTTTTTTTTTTTTTTTTTTAAGTTTACCCGAAATAAATATCAGTTTAATTTTCTAAAAGTAAATTAAGAAATTCTTTTGAAAGTTGATATTTATTTGGATTTCATTTTGTGAGTAAACGCTATAGATGAAATAAACACGAAATTAAAAAAAAACAAAATAACAAAAAAAAAAAAAAAAACACAATATATAATATTCAACATCATAAATGTAAATTATCCAATAATATAAATAATTTTTCATGTAACATAATCATTAAGCAATGAAAAAATCGATCAAAAGCGAGGAATTTTTTTTTTTTTTCTACTTACTTGTTACTGCAGCCCTCGTTGAGGAAATAGAGATCCTTGACGAGGAGACTGAAGAAGGGAACGACGATGCGCTGTCTCTCGTCCGTAGCGCCGGCGCTACGCCACATCGCCGCCTTCAAGGTGCTCCGGTAGCTGCTGAAATTGCTACTCGGATCCATTTGGTGCTCCAGAATCGAAAACTTGGCTGACTGTACCTTTGACCACTGATTTTTTTTTTTTTTTTTTTTTGAAGAAAATACGAAAAAAAACGATTAATTTTGAATTTTATTTTTTGTACGAGAGATATAACTGTATTTATTTATTTTTATCAGCAATTAACGGTAATATTTTGAAAATAACATTGAAACTCACAGTTTTCTTCAATCTGGATATTGGCGACATGTTAAGTCCAGCGATGATCGCCATCAACGAGTTGAAATTACCGATGTTGAAACATTCTCGAGCGGTTTCGATCCAATATTCGACAACTCGAACTCGCTGCTTCTTTTTGGCGTGCTGAAACGTCAAAATTATGTAAATAAACGTCAACGACCTTTCACATTATGATAAATATTTAAAAATTATAAAATTTTAACGAACCTTGCAAACTTCGGTCGCTACGAAATAACTAAGCCTATTGAACCATTGTACGTAAGATTCGAGGTTGCGAGTTTTCTTCATGTCTTTGAACGACGTCTCTAAGTGAGGCGATTCCTTAAAGTATAAAAGGAACGATTATTGAATAATTTTTTTTTTTTTTTTTCCTTTTTTTATAAATGAAGTACAAATTATAGGCGTAAAGGACGTAGAAGCAACTGTTTGTAAATCAATTATATCCGTAAATTTAATAATTGATGTATTAAGATAATAAAGTGCGCTGATAGAAAAATTTCGGCGAAAGGTCGAAACGATCGATGACATCAATAAAGCTCTCGGAACGAATGCCATCACTAGCCCATTACTTTTTCATAAGAATCGATAAATAAAGAGTCCGATATTTTTTCCCTTCATCCTCCTTCCTTGCTATTAATCTTCAAACGGTTAACAACACACATATGTGTATATACTAGTATATATATGCAAACGATAAATTTAGCGGGTGAACGATTATTAACTCGTGTCGTTTTTAAAAAATAAGAAAAAATAATAAGCGACGACGACGTAAATAAAAATAAAACGCAAGGCGTCGTGTTATAACGGACGATTTTTCTCCTTTATTCGTAAAAAAAAAGAGAAAAAAATAGCAAACATGAGAGAAAGAGAAAAAATATGAGTTTACCTTAGCGAACGCCTGAACGAATTCCTCGGGGCCGATGTAGGAGAGCCGTTCGAGCTCTACGTGAGTCAATTGTTGCGCCAGTACAGTGGCCGAGGGACACAATTCCGTCACGTCCACCTGAAACATATAAATACACGCATGTTTATATATATATACAGGTAAGTAAGTATACACATAGTAAAATGTACGCTTGATTTGAGGTTACAGCAAGTAGGAGAGAGTAGCTCCCCTATGAGTTCGCGTTTCGCAAGGGCAACGTCGATCGCTTTCTCGACTCGCTCCATTTGATTTTCGACGATAGAGGAGTAGCGCTAATTCTCGGCTCGATTCGTCGTTCAGATTTGACGGTTCGTTTCCTCTTTTTTTCTTTTTTTTTTTTTCTTTTTTCATTTTGTGTATACGTTTTCGTAGATTGGCCGTTTTCGGAGATCTTTTTGAGATGCATTTTTTATATCGAATGTTTATTTTTTTCTTTTTCTCTTTCTTTCTTTCTTTCTTTTTTTTTTTTTTTTGTGGTTTTAAATTTGTTGTCGGATTCTTTGTAATAATTAGCTTTGTAATTATTTTAAAGAAAATCATCGAATAACACGTAAATTGTACATTTGCATTGCCTTTATTATGATTAATCATTTCCATTGATATTAAATTAACGAGAAGATATTAGATATTATGTAACGGTAAATTAATTAAGCATTTATTGGAATTTTAATGTTTAAAAATTATAAGCGATAGATTTTACTTCGGATAATATAATTTATTTATAAAGATATTCAATTAATCATACGTTTAATTTTAATTTATAATTAGTCAATAAAGCAATTGCTTTGTTTCTTATAACAAACAAATTTATATCATCAATGGCTCTTAAACGATAAAAGTATTTTTTTTTTTTTTTTTCAGTCGATCTAAATTCCGTAAGAATCGTGAAAAAGTCATTGTATGATCTTGCGATAAGATATTGCTTCCAAAAAGTTGCGTTAATTAAATCTCGTCATATTCACTATCAACGTCTACTAGCTTAAAACGCTCGTTACCGTCGTTCCGCGAATAATTACGTTCCCAAAGCCGTGCTATCTTTATGCCAGCGAAAAGGTATATATAATGAAAATAACCCGAACGCGCGGAAACGCACCCAACCATTCAGTTAACCAACGAGGAGAGAGTGGCAGCAACAGCTCATCGAAAGGATTATATCTACCGTCCGACATAATGAAGTGCCGTGTAGTGCAAATGTATATACGATTATCTACATTACATGTATATATGTTATTCGATTTGTACATATGTCAGCATCGTGTACCTTTTATACACGATCAAAAATATTTCTCCGTATATTAATTAGACGAATCATCATAAATTGAATCCCCCCCCCCCTTTTTTTTTTCTTTATATTTGCTTTATTTGTTCCTTTTAAGATTTATTAACGAATTTCGGTTTATAAAGGTTTATTTCAAATACTTTATGAAGAATATTTTGTTTAATTATTCAGATATTCAAAGCGCGTGAATTTACCTTGATTATATTTATCGCGAATCAATGTATCATTCCAAATATGACATTGATTTAATTTATTTATTACAAACAGATTTGTTTTTCTCGATATTAATAAAAATTAATTACCATCAAAAGCGGTAGAGAGTCTTTTTTTTTTTGAAACTCTCTTAATAAACTCTTTTTTTTAATTAACTCTATACAATTTATAATAATATAAGGTATAAATTTCTTTATTTATACGAAATTATGGTATCAACGTCTCGATTTCATTCTAAAGTAATTCAAATAAAATCGAGCACGTAATCTCGAAAGCGTTCTCAAAGAAGATCGAACGAGAAAAATTAAAATTTTTATCATATCGGCGCAAATTCATCTAAAACGCGCGTATCAAAACATTGAGAGGCAAAATACTCGCGCACACGTACATGCCTGCGTGTACGCATAAACATACGTCGCACGAAAGATGAGAGAGAGAGAGAGAGAGTGTGGGAGAATGTACAGAGTAGATATTTGTTGAAAGTCAGCATTAGCAACAGCCAGCAGCTCCGAGTAATATCCAGGAAGAGAGAGACAGAGAAAGGGGGAGGATACATATGTATGTGCGCGCACAAGTACGCAAGTAGAGTGCGCAGCTGACGCAAAGCTCGCGGCGCGCCTCTCCCATCTATTTAAGCTCCGGGAGCGCGTCGGGAGTAGGAGCGGCAGTAGCAGTAATACCGCTACGCAATTTCAAGCTGATTAGCGTAGGAGGTAGAGAGGAAGAGGCGTAGAGGTAACGCGCGAAGCTCGCATGAATGAAGAGAGAGAGAGAGAGAGAGTAGGTGGAGGAAACGCGCGGCATATTTAACTAACTGATGCAGTTCAAATTAGCCATTAGCAGGTGTTACAGAGAAAGTAAGAGAGAGAGAGAGAGAGAGAGAAACATACGAGAGGGCGACGTCCTTCGATGAAACGGCGAAGAGATAGAGGAGAGAGAAAGCGCCCGCGTGCGCGCGCGCGTTGCTAATCAAATTAACCGAATAGTTACTCTCTTCTCTCGTGTGTCCCTTCGCATCGCCAGCTAGTTGCGAGACCAAGTAGCTAACGCCATTAGAACCGAGTGGCCGAGAGGCATTAACGCAACCTTACCAAAGCCGAACGGTCGAAAGGAGCGATTGCCGCGAACCATCGTACGACGACGACAACGACGAGAAAGGACTACCTCCTCGCGCGTTTCCCGACTCTCTCTCTCTCTCTCTCTCTCTCTCTCTGACCCAGGATTAGTTGGTACATTTATTAACGTTACGTGGATATTTATACTCACACATATACATGCGTAAGAGTTCTTAATGGGACGTGGAATTTGGACGTTTTGGGATAGATGAGTTTTGTTTTTGGAACTTTGACGTCCAAGATTTATTTTGAGACGCGAAGCATATAATTCATTATTCTTCACGGGATTAAAAGATTATAAAGCGATTTTTAAACGATAAATTAATTATTCGTTCGTTTTGAACGAAAGAATAATCGAATGTAAATATTTTGAATTTCTGGGCCATTATGCATTAGGATTCAAGTAGGCGAGCGCTTGATTATAACGAACGAGTGTTTATAAAGCGGCGACTGGATTCATTTAGATTCATTAAAAGTGAAATTAGAACAGCTCATTAGAATAATCAGAGGTTAATTAATCCTCCTGTATTTATCAACTGCGTTACAAATAATATGTATATAAAATTATGCGAGTAATTTGTTTTTTGTTTTATTTTTCTTTTTCGAAAGAAAAAATAAACGATGAAAAATGATAACGTGAAATTTTAGTAAGTTTTATAAAAATTGATTTATATAATACCATAATGTACGAAAATAAAAGTTTTTTTTTTTTAATATCCTTTTATTATAATATTTACGATCGCTATTTTCCGATATTATTCATCAAGGATTAAAATATTTATTAAACGGAATGGTTATTGAAATCTTTCACAACTTGTTTAATGTCGTTATTAATTGAAATTTTCATTCTCTATCGATATAAATATGCCCTTTGTTAAATAATATACGTGTACCGAAAAAAGTTCATATTTATATTTCACACGCGTACAGTCATTCATAAAAAATTTTTTAATTTATTCGTCAAAAATAAATCGGCTAAAAGAAAATAAATTGCATTTCCTTTACCTACGATCGTAGCTCACAACCTTTATTTTTTTTTATTATATATATATATATTTTTTTTTTCGCGTAAAATAAACGCGCGCGTCCGGTCATAGCCAACTGTTTCTACTTCGAAGGGACATAAATTCCGAGCAATCCATAAATTCGGTAAACTTCTACCGCGCTTCTATCAGACTTTTGATAACGACTTAAATTCTATTCTAAATCTCGATAACTCAAAGTACACCCCTTAGTTTACAACGCATAAACAATTCCATTTTCAATATCGACATCTCCTCTCTCTCTCTCTCTCTCTCTCTCTCTCTCTCTCTCTGTCCACAACGGAGAAATAAAAAGAATACCAAAAATAAAAAAAAAGAAGAGTATACGTAATTTTTCGACCAACCGAACTCCTACCCAATCGTACTTTATTAATACCGACACGAACTCGTAAACGTGTCGCCCATCGATAAACACCGTAAACGTTCAAACTTCGAAGAAAAAAAAAAAAATAAATAAATAAATAAATAAACGGAGGCGAGCCCATTCCATAAAAGAGGCCGATATCTCGAATCACCTTTCTATAAGCCGAAATTACGATTGTATGCGTGTACATACGAACAAAAACCCGCGCGTACTCGACACACTCTCGGCGCTCGCTGCGCGCGACGTAACTTATATAACCGCCGCCTCGGTTTATACAATACATATACCGCGCGTCCCAGTAAACGCTATACGATTACATCGGATCGAGCGCTTTAAGAGACGATAGCGTTATAGCGGAGAATGAAATTTGCTTGGGTTTCTCTCTCCGGAGTTGCGAGAACGACTTTGTAGGTATGCGCGCGTGTGCGAATGCGCTTTATATAGAGATTTATGTGTGTGTATATATATATATATATATACATGGAATGCGGAAACTGTTATACGAGCGCGAATCATCATTACGAGGTGGTAAAGATAAAGGGAGAAATCGTAGCGAGGGAATTTTCAAGGACGTTGTGGGGCGATTGAATTTTGATGCTGGATTGCTGGCTCGCGCGATTCGTTGTTGTTAAATAGGCGATGCGAAAAAGAAAATTTTGACGTGACTAAGATCAGTGCGTTTGCTTATATATTTATAAGAAAATTATCGTAGTTTAAATTTTAATTTATTTAATGAAAGTATTCGTTAAAATTATTAACGTATATATTGTTAACCATATTGTAATAAATATTATCTCCTTTTTTTTTTAAATCATGGCAAACATCAAAAATCAATACGAACGATAATATTGACTTGTTGAACAATAAATTTTATATGTATTCATTCAATTATAATCGCAAATTGTATATTTATCTGAAGCGTAACGATAGCGTTGATTTAAATCCTTTTCTATTTGCTGGTCATTTCACACAGTCTATTAATAATAATAATATTAATAATGTGAATAAATATTACCGAATATCATGATGGATAGATATTTGTGTGGATAATGTATGTTTTGATAATTACTTGAAATTCTCAACACATATATGATTTATTTGCTTATAAAATTTATAAAATAGATAAAATACATAGATAAATAAAACAGTTTAAATAATTATTTAAACTGCTTTATTTATCGATCTATGCTTGATTTTCAGTTATATTAAAAAAAAAAAACTTTTATAATCGTTCGTGAATTTTAATAAATATTTTTTAAACGTCAAAGTGATACAGTAATTCAAGTATATTATTTCAAAATTTATCTTGAAAACATTTTCAATGAAAAAATAGTAGAAAAAAATCGGAGCAAATAAAGTTCAGAGGAAAAAAAAAAAAAAAAACTGTTGCTACAGATCGCTGAGTTGTAAAAAAGAAATTTTAAGCTCTCATAATAACGTACAAACCGACGTTATTCATTTTTCTATAAATTCGACTATTGAAATTTTTTTTTTTTTTTTTTATTTTTGTAATCAAGCGCTTAAAAAACGAAATTTTTTGACAAAAGTAACGAATAAAAATTCTAATTAAAAAAAAAAAGGAACGAAGCAAAATAAAAACAAAAAAAAAAAACTCGACTCTCTTGACAGGCTGGAGGAAAGAGGAAAGAATTCAAAGTATAAAAAAAAAAAAAAAAAAAAAGAAGGAAAGCATCGAAATTTTGTACTTCATTTCTTGAAATTTTGTCTAAGTGCATTTGTTTCTTTTTTTTTTTTTTTTTTTTTTTTCAAGCTTTTGACGGGCGTTCTATAAAAAAAATTGCGAAGAAAACATACGAGCGCATAATAACGAACGTCGTAAAAAAAAAAAAGAGCTTCGAGGTTATATACCTTCGAGTTTAAAAATAGATATCTCCGCGAGATTTTATCCTTTCCTGTTCTCATTATACCGCTTAAGTATAAAAATTTTATATCGATGTTGTTTTAAATAAATTTTCCTCCTTTTTGTTTTTTTTTTTTTTTTTTTTTGTTTTTCTTATACGCAATGTAAAGACGCATAATAATTTTTTTAAGAAAATGATTGCGTACCTTATGTTTAATTTTGCGTAATTTATAAGATACAAGATATATATAATAATTTCGGTTTAAAATGAAAGTATCAATATTATATTATTTTTATTTTATCAAGCTTGTAATAATACGATTCATTTATTGAATTATAAGATGCAAAGTTACTCCCTAATTTATGTTAATTGCAAATAAATCTGTTCATCGTATTTTGTGTCGTTTTACTTGCGCTTGTTCAATATACCAATTTTATAATTTTTTAATATTTATTTTAACTCAATAATAAAAAGCAACATATTTTTAAAATACAGTTTATTTCTTTTTTGTTTTCATGAAATATTAATTAAAGGTAATGTTATTAAAAAAAAATTGTTTGCGATATATATTATTTCATACTTATTGTTAATATTTCATAGTTTTTATTTAATTTCATTAAAAAAACAATGTTCTTGATAAGAAACGACACAATTAAAATATCACAAAAAATTGCAAAGCATGTAATCAAAGAGAGCACGAGCATACGATAAGTTAAACATTAAATTGAAATACACACACACACACACACATACACGCGGGCGCGCGACCCACATAAATAGATATACATACCTGGCTAAGCTGTTCGGTGGAAGAATCGGTGGCGAGTCGAGTGAGCGCCTCCTCGTATCTCTCGAGGGCGGTGAGCTTGAGCAGTAGATTTTGGAGCAGAACCGAGACCTCCTGCCTCGCCGCGGCGTCGACGTTCGCCACCTTTTGCGTTATGGACCTGACGTGGCCCATCACTCGCTCGTCCCGAAAATCGTACGGGAAGGTCTCCGTCCATTCGGCCAACAGTTGTACCAATCGCGGCACGAAACGATGCAGACGCTCCTGTTGAAGACAAGCAGTTTTTTACCTTTCGTTATACGTATCTCTCTCTCTCTCTCTTTCTATATATATATATTATACCTTTCTTTTTTTTTGTTGCCGATGGAATGAAAAAAGAGGGATGGCGGTGGCGGTGACTTTACGTCAACGGCAGCCGACCATCGGTGAACTTGTGCGCGGGAGAAAAGAGAGAGAGAGAGAGAGAGAGAGATTGAATCGTACATAGGGGAAAAAAGGACTAACCGAGATGAAACGGCGAATTTTATCGGGGATGACGCTGTTTTTGTCTTTTTTTGATTCTCTTTTTTTTTTTTTTTTTTTTTTTGGAGGCGGAAGGAGAGAAGATGGAAACGTGCGAGCGACGGCTGAATTTTTCCGTTGATTTACGTATTGAGAGAAGCGCTCGATTGCTTTTCGAATGGTTTTATTCGGGAGATTAATTTTTGGATTAGCTTAATGAGTTTAGCTTGAATTATATCGATTCTGCGAAAATTTATCTATTTCAACACTTTGTTGACCGGTGACGAGTTAACTCGTCTTTTCATGCCCGAACATTGTTGACCGGTGACGAGTTAACTCGTCATTGCACTTGCATTATGTATTTCAATTTATGACACCCAGGGCAATATAGAATATTGAATTACTTGGCGTATCGTGTTTAGCCGTGTCCGCTTTATAACGAAAAAATTACTTTTCATGGTATTTAGGTTTTTATCACAATTTTAGCATAATTCAAACGAATGCAGCACACCACCTGGCAGTTCTTCTCGTACTTATAAAAGGGCTCCTTACGAAGATCCAACTTCCAGGCTTTCGGGAAAACTAAGCAACCACGTTTTAGAACAAATAGTCACTGGCATAAAAACAAATCCAACTATAAGGTGTAGAGTATGCTCTTCAAAATGAAAGCGCAGCGAAACGAGATATATTTGCAAAAACTGTTGTTTACCATTACACGCAGGTGATTGCCATACAGTTTATCATACCAAAAAAAATTATTAAAATTTATATAAAAAATATGTCCAAAGTTTAATTTCATTTCATTCAGTATAAATATAATTAATTGGAGTTTATTTAGAACGTTTTACTTTCATATTCGATTACAAAAAAAAAAATAGCCGGTGACAAGACATAGTTTCTGTGTAAAATTTCCGGTCAGCAAAGTGTTAATATGATTAGATGTAAAATTTTCAGAGAAAAATTTTGAACTTTAGCGCTCGACTGCTCAACTTTTATTGGGGTAAGTAGTTACAGCGCGCGTTTAGTCAGACAATATTATGTAATACTATTGAATCAATTGATTTTATTAATAAAATTTCACATTTTTATACATAATAATTATAATTACATAAAATTTTGTAATTCGAACATACAACGCACATGTAATTTATTTAGTCAAAACAGAATATTCGTATGTTTCATATTTATATGTGCGTATTTATAGTTATTCGATAAATATAATTCTATCAATAATTATTCCGCATTATTATCAAACGTACATTTATATCATCGAATGCTTAATAACGGCGATTTTTCAAATAAATGCGATTTGGGCGAAAATTTAATTACTATAATAACAAAGAGAATAATTTAAATAATGTATTACCCAAATTCGCGGTAAAGTTTCAATGATAAATTATTAATGTGAAAGTTAATTGGATTCGAGTTAGAGAGTTTGCGTTAGCTTGAACTTTAATTGAATACACTGCGCGAAAGTTAACCCATTATACTTGAACAATGTCGTCGTTTTTCATCGCTCGCAAAAAATTATAAGAACCGACGTCTCGGTTTGAAAAAAAAAAAAAAAAAAAAAAAGAATAAGAAATAAATAAATAAACAATCATGAATTAATCGCAAAATTAAAACCAAAAATCATCATTAAAGCAATTCGTGTGAATCGTTACGCAAAGACGCGATATCTGCTCGGTAATATCGTTTCAAGAACAACATTCCGTATTAAAACTCACCGTCGCGTATAGATATAGCATCATACGAGTACAACAGAGTCGAAGAGATGCGGAGAAAAAGCGAAAGAATGTACAGGTAAGCGCACAAAGGTAGCTTTTAAACAAAGCAGCAACTATGTATAGAATGAGAAAATACAAGACGGTTAACCAATGCATAAGAGAGAGAGAGAGAGAGAGAGAGAAAGAGAGAGAGAGAGAGAAAGAAAGAGGGTGAGAAAAAGTAAGAGAAAAAGAGAGAGAGACAAAGATCAAAGTCATCGCCTCGCGTGTATTTACGCTCGACACAACGCACTCGGTATACACTCACACACGCAAAAGTTTACCACAGGCGCGCGCGCGTGCGCGTGCGTGTGTGAGCACGCGCAACTTTGCGCTTATATCCGTTAGACACGCGCTTCAGTAGACTGTCGCTCCCGGGCTAATTGATGCAAATGAATAGACGCGCTTTGGTGCTGCTATCTCTCCTTCTCTCTCTCTCTCTCTCTCTCTCTACGGCGCGGCTTCTTCTTCTCATTCGTCTAGGCTTGTATACGTGTACGTGTGTCATGTTCGCTTATACTGTCTATATACGATATATCAACGGGCGTCTGTCTTCGTGTTAGAGGAGAGATGGATTTACGCGCGCGTACGAAAGCCCGTCGCTTCTTGATGCGAGACGCGAATATTGGGAAATAGTCTTCAAGCAGTTGGTTAATTGAAATGTCTCGAGAATTTACATAATGTATAGTATTTTGACGACTGGCTCGCGGTGTTGTTTTAATTATTGGAATAACTTTTTTTTTGGAAATGAAACATTTTCAGTTTATTTTGTCATTTTAAAGAATTTTGCTAAGTCTGTGCACGTCTAGTATGTTAGCTTTTTTTAAAAATAGAATTTTCGTTTGATGTTATGTTTTTTAAATTTATTTTAATTTAATTCTCTTTTTTTTTTTTTTCTCATAAAGAAATAAAATTTATTTAGTTTTATTGAAAAATGTCTTATGAAATGAAAAAAAAAAAAATTATAATCGTTTTATATACAATTGGGTATCAATAGATAATTACTAATACGTGATAAATTAAATAACGTTTGGTAAATAAATTTTAACTTTTAACACGTCCAATACTTTTAATCGACAACTACATGAAAAATCCACGCGAATATGCAATTAACAACGTACCCATGGTTATAAAATTTTCGCAAACCATATGTATACATCGCGCGCGCATATATCACCTAATTCTTCGTCCACACTTAACTCTAAATCGTAAATATTCACGCGCGTTCCTTTATACACGGGATATTACATTCGTTTACCATACACGCAACTTCGCGGTTACACCGAATGGGATACACACGGGGGATACGGGGTGGGGATTTGTGGGGGAGGGGTGGGGGAAGTATGTCCGCGGTTTTCCGCCGAAGCTTTTTCCAACCGTTTTACTGAGAGAATGGCTAATGGGTGCCGCCGCGGGCCCGTTTTCACGGACGAATGCAAAGTTGATGAGATGGACGACAAATGTGTGGGGGGGAAGAGGAAAGGAGACTGCACTGCGGAGCTTACTCGGTTGAATAATAATAATTTCGTTGAGAGTAGAATTTGGGTTTTCTTTCTTTCCAATGGATAAAATTTTATTGTTTTGAGATGCTGTTTTAATCGATTTATTAGAGAAACAACGTTCGATTGTTATGGGATACGTTTGAGAATAAAGGTATTGGAAGTAATATCGATTTGAAAAATTCGAATTTGAAATGAAGCTTTGTTTAGTTGTCAAAGAAATGTATTTTTAATATAATTTAACTTATCATTTACGCTAATAATAAAAAAAAAAGTAAATGTATTCATAAAGGATTGTTTATTTTAATTAATAAGTATTTTAAACATCAACGTTTGAAACAAAGAATGTATGTATTTTTTCAAACAAATATTTGTTTGGGATAAATCGTTCTTCAGAATAATTCAAATAAAACAATAAGGTATTTGCAATCAATACCATAAAATTCTATAATTAAAAAGATTGACAAATTAATCCGATACTGTAAAAGTTTCAAACTGTAATTATTAACGTTGACAAAGAAGAAAACATATAAAAAGACAAAAAAAAAAAAAAAAAAAAAAAAAAAAAAAAAAAAAAAACAATGACGAAAGAAAAAAAAGAAACTCCAAGCATTTTATGGCACACGTAGACAGGACAGGTCAGCGAACGAGGAGACATTGCGTATCTGGACACAAGGCGAAAGAGGACCGAGAAAAAGAAAAAAGCGCAGTCAATATAATCGAGCGAGCGTTAGCTCGAAGAATCGACAGGAAGGAAGAAGAGAAGAAAGAGGGAGGGGGGGGAGAGAAGGAAGAGCGGGAGGAACATCGAGTTACCAGTCTCGATGAGAAAAAGAAGAAGAACAGAGTGGAATACAAGAGGAACCCGATGCTAACATAGATCGATTTACATTGTACGGCTCTTGTGTGTATGTCTCTTTCTCTTTTGCAAAAGGGTATGTATAGGCGGTGTCTGAAAGAAACGGACACCGAGGAGGAGCGGAAAAGAGAAGGTAGATAGACAACATGGCGAAAAAGACGAAAAAAGAACGAGAGAGAGAGAGAGAGAGAGAAACGTTACCGTAGCGGTTAGCTGACGAGTCGATGAAACGATAATGCACGACCGCTTGCAGAAAGGCCTTTCTCTCCTTTTTATTTCCGGCGGACACGACGAGAGCTGCAAAAAGAACGGACGAAGGATGCCACGATGGCGAAAGCGCGCGTTTATATGAGAAGCTTGACACCGCTTGGACGGAACGATTATACCGAGACCGTGTGTATCCGAGAAAATTTATCGGGCTTTTTATGCGCGATTAAAAGAAAAATTAAAAAATAAAACGTTCTAAATAAATAAATAAATAAATAAATAAATAAAAAAAAAAAAAAAAAAAAAAAAAAAGAACGTGTACGCGTAAGAAAGATCGCGCCGATGTAATTTTCTTTTCGCGTTATCTTATTGCAACGTTTCGTGGCTTGTTTTTCTCCCTCTTTTGAACTTTCGCAAGTACGATTAGAAAAGGGAAAATGAAAATTTTAACGCGATACCGTAATTAGAATGCGGCCAAACAAATAATTATAAATAACGATATAAGTTTTAACAGATCTTGTTCATTGTAAAAATTCAAGTTTGTAAAAAAAATAAACTAATAAACATTTTCATGTAGTTTCTTTATTAAACTAAAAAATAATTGAAAAAAGTATACTTTCACTTTTAATTAAAAAACAATTATTAACGATTACGTTTAGCGTTCACTAAAATTCACTGCGGTACAAGTAGCATCTATAAATTATTTATCAGAGGAAGAAAAAAGTAACGAAAAAGGTAATCTAACCGAATCTCGCGCTATCTCTTACAAAACGAGGCAAAAACACGTACACTAAACCAGCGCACGAGTAATATTAAGAAAATCGTCGAGACGCGGCTACTACCCGCGAAATCCCAAGTTAAAAGCAAGTAAGCGATAAAAAGAAAAAAAGGGTAAGAAAGAAAGGTATATATATATATATATTCACATTGGAGCATCGGAGTAGAGTTGAAATAATAAAAAAAAAAATAAAAAAAAAAGAAAAAACAAAAACTCACCTTGCCACCCTCGCCGTTAAGATTCTGCTGATGCTCGCAGAGCGCGCAGACCTCGCCGAGTAATTCGTGGGGCTTGATGAAGAGCCGTGCGCTCAGGAGGAAAGCGAATAGGTAAGCCCGGTCGGGATAATATTCCTCGGTCGGTACCATGTGCTGTATCAACGCGTCCAGCGAGCCCGACACAAGATTACCGTCACGGTAGACCAGCTCCTGTAACATGTGTAACAGTATACGAATTTTTATTATTTTATTGCTGTTATATACTTATTATTATTTGTTTTATATATTACATGCTGCTTTTTTTATTTATTTATTTATTTTTTTTAATAATGATCAAGCGAATTTTTCTTTCATTTTTTGGGCGGTTTAATTATAACACTTCGATCGAGTGGTTGATACCTACTAAATTTGCCCAGGAGGATTCGTCGCGTCTTAATTGGGAATTTTTTTTTTTTTTTTTTAAGCGTGCAGCCGCATGATTTTTCGCAAGGGAGAAAATTAAGAGGTTGGAGGTAGTTGGCTCTTGAACGAGTTCAAGGACGTAGAATTTGCATGTTTTCGATGCGATTTAATTGGTATTGCGCTTTTTTCCTTTTTTTACGGTTGGCTTTACGTCTACTCAAAACAATGGAGAAGAAAATGAACTTTGTTTTTTTTTTTTTTTTTACTGTAAATATTGTTAATTGCATTGATTTTTGTTCGATTACGTTTGCGTTGTTTGAATAAATTAGTGAGTAAACGCTATCGCAAGGATTTCTCCCTCTCCCTCCCTCTCCCTCTCTCTCTCTCTCTCTCTCTCTCTGTATCTCGTAACACTGCTCGAAATACTACTTGAAATACTACCCAAATTGCGTACATGTCCGAGGTTTTACGCCAAATCGTGTAACGGTGAACCCCGTTGTTTTCGGAACGAGCAGCTGAGTCGTCCGCAACATTATTGGCGAGATCACGGTTTACTAAATCATTAAAAATTGAGTTTACTAAATCATTGAAAATTTTTGAGTTATCTCGAATTATCGCACAAATAATTTCTCTAATGTACTGCCACAATATAGTATATATTTTATACAATTCTCACGCGTCTTATCTCTTTCCCATATCCTTCGAGTTGCAATCGTTTCGGTAGACATAAAGTAACAAAATGCCTCGAAAGCATTTTTTCTTTTTGACTTTGTACGCGTGTAATATCTAAGATGTTCGGTAAGACACTCTGTGCATGAGTTTGCGGAGTCGATTGTTTCTTTTTTTTTTTTATTCGTATAGCTTTTGTAATTGACACGTTGATCGAAACTCGGTCGATACTGAAAGGCTGTTAGTTTGATAAGGTTTGAAGAAGATGGATCGCTCGAAGAGGCGAAGTAAATGTGTGACGTAATACTGATAAATAGCTAATTTTACATTTTGGTTTCACGTAATTTTCTTTAAAATTTTTTTTTGTCATTTGAAGTTTTTTACAATTTTTACTTGTTTGAACATTCCGACTTGTCGACTTGTTTTAATGAGCTTTCATTTTTTTATGAAAATGATGAACTTTTTTTTAATAGATCAATTTGAAATAAAAATTTAAATTTAAATTAATCAAAGGTCTGTTTTTTTTTATCTTCAATATCCTTAAAAATTATGTTTTTAAAAAATATTAAAAACCAAATAAAAATCTCACACTTTTAAAATTAAACGAAATTTTTTTAGACAATTCATAATAGAAAGCTCTCGAATTTTTTCACGGTGAGAAAAATAAAATTACATTTCGGCGATTAAATGAGCGGCAAGATTTCAAACGCGAACTCGATGCTTCTGCCTTTTTATATCGCGGTAATTATATGAGAACTGGAATATTTAACATTCCTCTTTTTTTTGCTCTCTCTCTTTCTCTCTTTCTCTTTTACTATTTTCGCGGCACGAATTAAACAAAATTATGCAGATTTTTTTTACGCTGAGTTTTCCTACCGCGGGAGAATTTTCATTTTACTTTGAAATTTTTCATTACGACTTGAAGAATGCTTTTGCGCTCGGCACCACTATATACATATGTGTACAAAGATATATATATATATATTAAATTTTTTTTTTAGCCTAGTTAAAAGAAAAAGTAATATGTATAGCGTATTTTATAATGAATGAAAAAAAAAAAAAAAAAAAAAAAAAAAAATTTACCCGTTCCCGATAAAATGTCACTTTGTTTCAGATTTCATCTTTGAGTAATAAAATATCTTATGGATATGGTTTACGTTTAAACAAAAATTTTAGATTTTTTTTTATAAGTCAACGGTTTAATAAGCGGATTCCCGATGATTTTCTTCTCCTAGTATTCTTATAGCGAGTAAACGTCCGATAATGTTGATAGGTGTTATCTTATGAAGTTATTCTCTATTTAGAAGGAAAACGTCTTTCAAAGACACTTTTCAAAGATGTTTGAAATAATGTTTCAAATCGTGATTTTACAATTTTTTTTTCATCGTTGTAGTTATGCCAGAAAAATTTCGTGATAATCTGATAATTTATATTTTTTTTAAAACATTATAAAACGTTATAAACAAAGTATATTCTTTTTCTATCGTTTGACTCAATTTGTCACACTTAATTTTCCTTCATTAAAAAGCGGTAAGAACACGTTTAAATAACATTTCGTAAAAATAATTTTTATTCCACCTATTGGCTTTTAATCTAACGTCGATTATTAGCGCAAGAAATCCGCTTCAACTGGTGTCACACAGCGCTTTGGCCTTATTTTGAATATTTCGAACGTCACGGCTTTAAGCCACGGATTTATGGATTAAAGCCGTTGAAGCGGTTACTCATGGTTTCGAATGGAAGCCAAGCTTCGGATAACTCACGGATGCGATGCCGTCACGTTCGAATCGAATGATTTTTCGATTGATTCTTCCGCGTTAAAGCGTAAAGAGAGACGTTCCGAGTTAAGTTTTGGGCAATGGTATTTTGAGCTTTGTGCATAATTTTTGCATCCTCGTAGCTTTATACGCTGCTTTAAATTTGAAAGAATAACATATATTAATTTTACTTTTTCAAATATGTAAAATTAAATAATCTTCTATATTAAAAGACGTTGCCATAAATAATTAATTAATTTACAACTTTATTGAAATTTTATCGTTGGTGACATTTTTCCGAAACAAACTCTTTTTCTTTTCAACATCAAATCGCAATAATTATTTTTTTTTTCTTTTTCAAGATAATCCAAACTTACTTAATCCTGGACACTCAACTTTTTGACTCACCGTGACTCTAAACAAAAAAAAAAAAAGATAAAAGGGAACATCAGAAGAGAGAGAGAGCAGGTATACACATCCGCGTCTTTTCTAAAGCTGAGTTCGAGTGCAATGCACCTCGCAGTTGCAGATGAAAAAAGAAAGCCTAGCAGAAAAAGCCGTTTTCTCGAGTGGTCCAAAAAAAAAAGATAGAAAAAAAAAATAGATAAGAAAAAGGGACGAACCTAGGCAGTTGGATAAGCGAAAGCGAAAAAGAAAAAAGAGCGGGAGTGTGTGAGAGAGAGAGAGAGAAAGATCTCTCAACCAGTGGTATGACACACAATGGGCTTTGCGAAGAGATTCGCGTATCACTGGTAGGAAAAAGTAGAGGAGGGCAGGGAAGATACGAGTTACCGGGAACAAAATCCGCGAGAAATATCGGCGTCGTTGCGATAAAATAAAGGAGGATAGAAGATTCTCGCGCAACGTATATTTTTGACCAGATGCAATATTTAAAAAAAAAAAAAAAAAACAAAAAAAAAAAAAAAAAAAAGTTCGGAGAGACGAGGCTTTTTTTTTTACCTTCGGCTTTCGAATCTTTCGGGGACATTTGTGTTTTTTATCAGCCGGTGAATAGCGCGTACGTAAAACGCATTGGATTGATCGAAGATATGATTGTTTGGTAGCCAGCGATTTATTTTTATTTGAAGTTACATTGGTAAAAAATTGTTAGTCATTTTCTATGACAAGTTTCTTTTTTTTCTTTTTTTTTCTTTTTTTATTTTTTTTTTTTTGTAATATAGAGTAATTTTTAAAAAACTTAATTAAACGTATCAACATTTCGAAAAGAACAATTTTTAATATTCAAACGTTTTTATTTAACAAATTTAACGCTTTGCGCATTGAATAACTTCTCGTAAATATCTCGTTTATTAGTCTTAATTCTCAACGATACAAGTCGATAAATAATTAAAATGCAATCCGTGCAAAATGAAATAAAAATCAACCGGTAACCTATGAACTATAATCACGAGCATAATTCGCATAAAATTACGAAATAAAAAAGTAAGCAAAAGAAAGAGAGAAAGAGAGAGAGAGAGAGAGAGAGAGAGAGAGAAATAAAAAAAAAAAAAAAAAAGGAAAAAATACATACAAAATAATAATGAACAACTAGCTAGCCTCCGGCAGACTGCATTGTTTGAACGTTTCCCTTCCCTTCGGGCTCACCTCTCCAGCACTTACAATTACCGTGTATCCCGAGGTACACACAATCCGGCATACTCGCGTCGTCGTCGTTGGAAGTGTAAATCCACGCGACTTTAATTAATACTCGCGTCTCGTGGCTTTCGAAAATTCGTTTTTTTTTTTTTTTGTCTTTTTTTGTTTTTATTTTTCCTATTTTTTTTTTCCTATCACTCTCACTCGCTCTTTCGGTCGTACTATTGTACTTTGCGCGACGAAGTACGAGCGACAAAGCTCGAGCTTTGTATCCTCGTTTTGCGGTTATTCACTTCCGGATGGATGGTTTAGTTGCCGACTTGTGCGTCGATGCTTTTCTACCCGTATGTATAACCATTCTCTCTCTCTCTCTCTCTCTCTCTCTCTCTCTCTGCCTATTCTCTTCAACGCGTACGTTTTATTCGTACGCAGGTTTTGTCGTTCTTTTCATCGAGCCGCTGTTACAATTATAGAGCCATGGTTGTTTCGGTTTCAATTGCGTCGACGAGTCGCAGCATCGCGCGCGCGAGAATGTGAAAAGTGTACTCGAATATTATCATCGAAAATATACGCGTCGTTGTAGATGTGAGGATTATATTTTTCAAGGAATTTTAAAAAAACTATAGAGGTTACTCGATATAATTTTGTTCAGGCCGATAGATAATTATTCGTTTATGTGTTTTAATACCTATATTTCATCAAATGTTACCCGCAACCTAATTCGATAAATGAAAAAGGTTTATTTAATATTGAAAAAAAAAAAAAAAAGTATCACATAGGTGTAAGTTAAAAATCATAAAATATCTGAATTTTCCGTCGCATTATTAAAATACATTATTCACCGTTAAGTGACCCAGAGATTTTATACGTTTTATTTTCAATCAATACTTTTCATTTTTATTCAACACTCGTATCGCGATAATAATTCATTCCTACGTTTATATTTCAGAATAGAATAGCAAAACTATTCTCCAAAAGCAAAGCAAAAAGAATAAAAAAATATTTATCCAAATTAGCAGAAAATGAAAAGGCGCGCTAAAGCGCGTTGCACCGTTAAAATGCGATAATTTACATGCGCGATAAAATTATTTATCGTTTAGCGTTTGTATACATACTTTATCGAAATATGCATCGTTTGCTTATCATACGAATATAAAATTCAATTTTCATTTTTAATTAAATTACCTTAGAGCATAATCGTCTTCTTCGTAAATATATTAAAAGCGCAAACGTTCGCTTATACGCGAGTATTCATTTCTTTCACTCTCCCTACCGAGCTCTCGCCGAAACGTATTAAGTTTAAAAAGATACGCGATGAAGATGAGAAAAAAAAAAAAAAGAAGAAGTAAAACGTAAGATAGAAAAATAAAAATGCAAAAGCAGCTTACAACGTATCGTATCATTCCGTATAAACACTAAAAGTTCGCATAAACATATCGCACGCAAGTCACGGGATCTAAAAAAAAAAAATCCGCCGCGCGGCTTTTGACGCCGATGGGATTGCTCTCGCTTATTCCCGTCTTATTTCCCATCGCTTTTATTTTATTTTTTTTTCCATCTTTATTTATGCACGCATACGCCCCTGCAAGCTGCAACATGTACGCGCATACGTATATCGTAGCGAATTTTTCTTCGAGTATAAAACGCATGGGTATATAATATACGTACGCGGATAGCTTAGGCTTATGTATATAAACGTCGCGCAGACGTTGGGAAATAGCGAATCGAGCTTTGCTCTAAGAGGAAAAGAGAGAAAGAGAGAGAAAGAGTTTTCGCGGTTACGACGACGAAATGAAATTCTTATTGCGTTTACCAAGAGAGAAAGACAGGTAAAGAAGAGAGAAAGAGAGATTCGTATGAAAGTTTCGCTAGGCGAAAAACGTATGCCCGCGCATAATATCATACCGCGCGGAGTGAGCTTCGCGGTTTTTGGCCTCTTCGCGTCGCGCCTCTTTTACCGTTCTTGTTTCTTTTTATCTTTTTTCTTTTTTTTCCCCATTTTTTTTTTTTTTTTTTCCAACTCCTTTTCATTTTTTTTTTTTTTGTGATTTTTTATTTCTTAATATATACATGTGAAGCTAGAAAATGAATATTTGACTCGACTCAGCCGCGATATAAGTTTGTTTTATTGTTTGGTCTTTTTTATTTCTTTCTTTCTTTCTTTTTATCCTTATTTCGTCTCGGAAATATTTTTTAAAACTCAAGCGCGAACGTGTGTACACACGCGTATACACATTGAACAAATAATTATTAATGTACGAGAGTGAGTAATTTTTTTTCCTTCAACGTATATTTTAACGAATTGAATTTATTTTTAATAAAATTGCATTCAAATGGATAAAATTCGTGGAAGGTTATGAAAAATTGAGTTTTTTTTTTATGCCCGATCGCTCGTTAAGTATCGAATTAAATTATCAATGAAAAGAAAAAAAAAAAGAAATGAAAACATCAAGTATTCGTTATTTCATATAATACTTATGATATAATTTGTTTGATCTCATGTTTACAAATCAATTGGTAAGCGACTATTTCAACAAAATAACGACGTTAATGTTATCGCGCACGCAATCGGCAAGCTTTCTTTTACACAAAACGAGAGTATATAAAAATAAAATAGTGCTTGAAACCATTGTAAAGTTGTTAAAAAAAAAAAAAAAAAAAAAAAAAAAAATAGCTAGAATTACATCGTTACAAAGGAAGCTTGAAAACATAAAACACGCTCTATACGTCAAAGAGTTAATTTTGCGCTTCCGCGCATCAAAGGGAGAGAATTATATCGACCATCATGTTACGCTGTTTATTTTTACGTACGCACGCGTTATTTCAAACGCTTTATAACTCTCGACAAGGCTTAACAACATCGAAAAAGATATAATTGGAACTCGTAGAGCGATTCGGCAGTTTCGCTTATAATTCTTACAATCCACACCTAAGTCTTTTCTCCTCTCTTCTCTCTCTCTCTCTCTCTCTCTCTGTCTCTCTCAAATCCTCGGTGATTTCTGACCGACACTCTTCCGTTTGTAAGAGCCGTGTTAAAGTTTTGAAGAAAGAGAGCGAGAGGAGAGCGAAAAGGGATCGGCGGGGTGAGGGGAAAGAAATGTGTCGCGCGAGAGCAATTACCGGGAAAGCTTCTTCTTCTACTTCTTCTACTTCTTCCACTTCTTCTTCTTCATCTTCTTCTTCTTCGTGCGTTGGGGTAGTCCAGGCCATCAAAAGAGATTTCGTAATAAGCCGTAGTTGGCTCGTCGTGGCGTAAGAGAGAAAGAGAAAGAGACACGAAGAGAGGAAGCGAGAGCGAAAGCTCGCTGGGGCAAGCTCAAAGCCGCGATCCATTAAAGTAAAGCACGCGCTACTCCCGCAAGTGAGAGTGAGAGAGAGAGAGAGAGAGAAGTGAGCTAGTCGACGTCGTCGTCACCGCAGCGACAGCAGCGGTTCCGGTACAAAGTCGCTTGTACTCTCCTTCCTCTTTATGCTCGCCCCAACGTGTATGCACAAATACATACATGTATACGTATAACGAGTAAGTGTGTACATGCGACAGGTATATGTCGCGCTTTACTATGTCTGCTTCAATGGATAACGGAGAGAAAAAGGGAGAGGAATTGACAAAGGGTAGAGAAAGGGGCAAAGAGAGAATTCTTCATTTTTTCCTCCGCTTCTTTTTTTTCTTTTTTTTCTTTTTTTTTTTTTTTTTTTGTTTTATTTTGGAAGTGCCGCGAGTATGAAACTATTAACCGAGATTTGCTTGTGGAATCCGTTATTAAAATGGCTGATGAAATTTTCATCAAATAATTATAAATAATGATAATTCGATCTACTTGGATATCGAAAATAATTTTAACGAATTTGAATATTTAATTAACATTAACCGTTCGCAATGTAATCGGTAAAAAGAAAAAGTGTTAAAAACTTTATATTACCGTTTTCTCTAATTTAATCGCGAAATAATTGCAAGTCCTACTTAATTACTAAGTAACGTAAAGTTAATTATAAAGGGTAAATTATTATAACGAGTAACCATCTTTTTTTAATTAAAGCATTTTATCAATTTTTTTTTTTTTTTTTTTTTTTTTTTTAACAAAATCCAATTTATACGCTAATAACTTTTATTAAAATTGAGATTTTAATATAATATCTTGTTTGAATTAAATGCCATCATTAAAATCAATAATTATGATAAACTTTTATTTTTTCAAATAACGATAACTAATTTCCACTATAAACGTTACATACTATTATAGTATAACTCATAACTATTGACAACAAAAATTAATTTTTTTTTTTTTTTACAAAACGATTCAAAACGCAGTATTCATAAAGTCTAGGCGAACGGTATATTTATTTCAACCTCGAACAAAGAATAGTACAAAAGGATAAAAAGACAACAAGTAAGTAATAGTGATACTAAAATTCTAAGACCACAAATGTACCGAGTAGAAGAGAAGAAATGTGTACGAGGGAAGCAACAGTGCCGCGCGACACTGGCCGGAGTAAGTATCTCAGGAATTGTACGAAGTAGAGGAAGAAGAAGAGAAGATGCTTTCCGGTATCGAGGCGAAAGAATAAGACGAGTGTAATAAAGGAAAGAGTGGAAGGAGAAGAAGTTGTAGAAGCGAGAGAGCGCAGCGCGAATGAGAAATGAAGGGGAACGCGGAATGTAGAGCGATACAGAGAGAGAGACGTATATATACATATATATATATGCGCGAGTCGACTCCCCCTTCTTTCATTATTCTTTGCTCGCTCGCGAGGGTGAGTGTATTAAAAGCGATGTAGCGACAATTGCCGTGAAAGAAAGAGAGAGAGAGGGAGAGAGACAGAGAGAGAGAGAGAGAGACAGAAAGATCGGAGACTCGGGGGTTTTTTCTCGCCTCGATGCTTACGCTCCTATTCTCTGGCGCTTCGTTCTATACCACTGCCTGCTTTTTCTTTTTTCCGCTTTCTCACTCTTCTCTCTCTCTCTCTCTCTCTCTCTCGCGCTTGTTTTCTGTCGTTTTTCTTTTCTTTTCATTCTTACCCTATGTGTTCTATATGTTCTCGCGGCTGGTTGCTCTCATTTTTCTTTTCCTACACGCTTGATGGCACGCGCACGACGAATGTTGCGCTTGCGTGTGTATATATATATATATATATATATATACGGGTTTATATAGATGTTAATGTATATACGTCCGCCTATGAGTATAAGGATATTGTTTTGTACACTCGTGTAATCGGGGACGTGCGCTCGCGTGTCTTTGTGCTAGATGAGTCGAATGGATTTTTAATGGTTGCATTGCGATGTGTAGAAAATGTGAAGAAGCTTGGCTTGTTTTCTTCTTTCTTTTTTTTTAATTTAATATTTTGTTCAGATTGGATTTCTTTTTCTAGATAAATGAAATTTTTTTGTTCGGAAATTTTTTTTTGTATGTTTATGCAAACAAGAAGAGACGTACGCGCGCATTCAGTAACGGTAAATTTATTGATTCAATTTATAGTTTACGAGTTGGGTGAAAATATTTCGTGAAGCAATAAATTTACAACTTTTAATACTTATTAATTTATGAATATAATTTTGATTCATTAATTTTAAAATACAAACAAAATATATTTTATTTAAAATTATTAAAATTTGAATTTTCCATAAACTCAAATTTTCAATTTTTGGATAAGCGAAACTAATTTCATACGATTTTCACAGAAAAGTAGTTATTTTACAAAAGTTAATTATGTATTATTAATGTTACGTAATTAAAATAAATTTTAAACAAAGTTTATCAAACTTTTGACATTTATTACGCAAACATTTCGATGCATTTTTTTTTTTTTTATTATTACGATTAATTGAATAATATTAAAAATGTTTATTCTTATGATATGCATCATGTATATTAATTAAATTTGTGACAAATATTATACGTATGAAAAGTTTTTTCATGTAAAATTTTGTAAATAATATTTTAAAATAATATAACATACACAATATCCTGAAAGATATTATAACTGAAACTTTTATATAATATTTTTGTTTACTGTCAGTTATAAACAACAACAAAATCCTATAAAACCGTAAATGTTGACGTTGCGTTCGAAATTAAAAAGTTTTTCAACTATGACAACTAAAAACAAATTGCGAAAAAACTCTCCATATTGCTGAACGTATGTCTTTATTTTAATTAGTCACCATCTTATAAAAAAAAAATAAGAAAAGAGTTTTGCAGCTCGTGCAAAAAGTTATTCGAAATACTACGAAGGAATTGAGTCGAGTAGCGAATCAAAATCATTGTTATCTTATATATACAAAAATTTGTATACAGGTGAATTAATCGGTTTTTATATACGCGGCTAGAAAAATTACCAAGAATAGATCTCGCATGGAAATAAAGGTTTGCGCGTACGGTCGAAGGATATTTTATTTCTTCTTTTTTCTTTATTTTTTCGAGAGAGAAAAAAATAAAAATCAGAGAGAATAAAAAGTGGATGCAAATGTTTGCGTACGGGAGGCTACTGTACTTTTTGTAAAATCATTTTATACCATAACCACGTCGGTAATAAATTCGACTTGTTCGAAATCTTAATTAAAAAAAAAAAAAAAAAAAAAAGGAAGAAAATTAAAAAAAAAAAATTATTTCGCACGTGTGCAACCAGAATGGAGAATGAGATAGAAGATTGAATACCGATGGATCTTTCTTTTTTTTCCTTTTTATTTGCTTCGATATCTTCGCTTTTGCATTCTTAATCTGTTCATCATTACTATTTTTTTTTTAACGTCTAAGCGAATAAATTATGGTGAAATAAAAAATGAAATCAAAAAGACATTCAGATATGAAAATAAAAAGAGAATAAAAATGTTCAATGACCCACTGGAAATTGAGGATAAAGAAGAAGTGTAAAGCAAATGCTTAAAGAAAGTATAGAACGTTCTTTCTTTTTCGTTTTTTTTATAAGAGTGCAAAAGTCGTCTTCTTTTTTTCCTTCCTTTTTTTGTCTTTTATTTCACGACCAAAATTAGCTCCATTTTTTCAAATGCACACTTGAAAGGACGTTTTACAGTACTTTATTTTTTTTTTTTTTGGCTTTTTTTTTTTTTTTTTCATTTCTCAGTTACTTTTTTCTCTTTTCGTACAATTGTTTTACTCAACTCAAGTGTTCGCTGTTTAAATTTGAAGATTCGTAAGATAAATACGGGTTGAAACATTTTTTTTTAACAATGACCTTTTTAATGAAATGTTTGTATTTTATCTTAATTTTATAAAAAAATTTTTTTTACCGACATTAATTTTTGGACAAATATTTATACAAAAACTAATTTTATACTTTATTATTATCTTTCATTATCATTGCTAAAAATAAAAAAAAAAAAATGTATTTGATAATAAAACATGGTGTAGGCTTTAACATGTCAAAATATTAATCTTGCAATAATAACGAATAAAAATCTCGACGTATTCCTATCAGCCAATTAATTCACAATTTAAAATAATCTAAATTTTTGATCCATAGTGTCTTCGTCGTTTCGAAAAGAAAAACCAGTGGCTCCTGCGGCTCTTAGTAAGATCGTTCGACACTCGTTTTTGAATATTCATGATGTACCCGTCCACAGTCATGTGGCCTCTCTCCCTCTCTCTTTCTCTTTTACTCTCGACAAAGAAGAATATCAGAAGTTGGCTCGGTGGTAATTCGATCAAAATTGAGTCTAGCAGTAGGGGCTCGTGACGTGTCGTCACCACAAGGACGTCGAAAGTGAGAGAGAAAGCTCGTGCTTCGAGTGTAAGGATAAGAGAGAGAGAGAGAGAGAGAGAGAGAGAAAGAGAGAGAGAGAAAGCTCCTTGTCCTCTCCACCCTTCCTCTCTCTTTACCTATTCTGTGAAACTTTATATACTCGGGATTAAACTAATTTATCGCCACTAACTTTCGACTCGGACGGGCGCACGCGCGATGCAACCTTACCCTTCCTCCTGTCTCTTTGCTTTCTCGCTCGCTCGCTCGCGTTATACGTTTTCCTTCACGAGAATGGGAAAATACGTTTAGTTGCAAAGAGGAGAAAGGGAGACGACGAGTGTGTTGCCGTTGAGAGAGAGAGAGAGAGAGAGAGAGAGAGAGAACCTACGGTCCAAACTATGTTTATTTGCTGAATATTCTGAAACTTTAAACTTTCGCAGAAAGGGGCGAGGGGGGTGGGGGAGGGTTACGAAAATTCAGCTTTCCTCCCTCCTACCTCCATCCTTAACTCATGCCGAGCCTCTTACTGGAACGGACAATGACGAGCTTTTGCTACACTGCAGTGTGTCCAAGTGTGCATGCGAGAGATATGCTTTATGTATGCGCGTGACGTTGACCGGCTGAAGATCGGAAAGGTGAAAAATATTCGTTGCGATGAAATTTCGTTAGGACGCGCGCGAGTTCGCTAAGTGCATATAATTGAGAAAATTATTTTTAGTTTTGAAATAATGTAATTTTAACGACGAAGAAATAAGCGTTTTAACGAATATAAAAAAATTATTTTTTCTTTTTGCACGCACATCGTCCTACTTGGTTGTAAGATAATCTGCGTAAATTTTTTTAACGACAAAAAAAAAAAAAAAAAAAAAAAACAAAGAGAGAGTGAAAAAGGTTATTACAAATTGTTATCTTTAACATTGGTTTTAACAGCTCTAACGTTTATTATTATCATTACCGTCATTTGAGAATCGTAAAAAAGTTTTTCTCAATGGCGCGGGCTATTAACTGGAATTATGACCGAGCCTAATTATACCGACGGTAGCCCGCGAGAGAGCGCGTTTTGTAATTTCAGAAGTCATAAAGGTTAAAAAGAAAAACTTAATATGAACGACCTACATATATATACAAATACGCTTGCGGAATTTTTTTTTTTTTTTTCAAAGTTTAAATATATTTTAATTATTCTAAAGAGTATTAATTTCTTCTTTTTTTTTATTTTATTTTGTTCTTCCATTTCGTAAAACTAAAATAACATTTACCTCGATATACTGTTAGCTAACTTTTAAATAATATTAGCGCTCAAGCCTAGTGTCTCATGGATTACGCTCCACTTGAGCCTCTTCCTTCGTTCTCGTCTCTGTCACGCCTAGGAAAGTAAGATGTGCGCGCAGCTTTACGTATATATGCGCGTATATACATGCACAGGGGTTATACACCTCTATTTCGTTTATCGCGAACGCAGAATTTACGAGTATAGTACGTGAAGAGAAAAAAAATTCGCGCGTGAGAGAAAGTGGCTTCCTTTATTTTTGTTTTTTCTTCTTTTTTTTTTTTTTTTTTTTATACACATGTACGTATCGATCCATTGATTTCCCATAAAAAAAAAAAAAAAAAATTCATACCACCAGTACTGCAAAGTAAGAAGTGCAGATGAAGGAGGAGAGTTAAGAAAATTTATTTTCGCGTCGCGTATAAATCCTATCTAGAGAATATCTGCGTGTACGTCCGAAATCTTGTATCGGGTTATGCACACACACACACACACACACACACACACACACACACACACACACACACGCACACACACATATATATAACGTATATTCTCTTGGGAGATCGGTTATCCGCTCGACCGAAGATATTACTACTTGCACATATACGTATGCATATAAATACACGAGAGTATTGGAAAATTGATACACTCTACCAACTATATTATCCTTATACCTTATTATGCGCATTTACTAGGGAAACCTGATGCGTCTATAACGAAGGAAAAGAGGAGCAGTACGAAGCTTAAGGATACTATTTACACCGGTGTACTATACGTTACGCGTCGTTAAAATGCATCTTTTGAGTCGCAATTTTTTGTTCTCTCGAGTTATATCGAATGTGCATAACGTGTTCTTGTGCGTTTTACACCCCGACCGAGGTTAATTTATCGACAAGGAGAACGAACACGTTGGGTTTGTTTTACATAAGCGTATGATCGTATGGATGCGCTTATATCGACGATTAACATTGTTCATGGAAAGAAAGAGAGATAGAGAGAGAGAGAGAGAAAGAGAGAAAAAGTCTAGGGGTTAATTTAGGGCGATATAAATATGGCCATTGTTGAAATAAAAGATACTTTGCATCGATTATCTGATTATCGATGATGTAAGCTTTTGATTAATGTGCGTTTCCGAACTTTGCTGGGTTTTCTCATAAAAGAGTCATCGAACGAACGGTCGTGTTTTCATTATACATCTATAATGCGATTAAGATTAACCAATTTAGATTTTCCGCTTTATCTTTTTAATTTTGTAATAAAATTATAACCAAGCTGTAATTTTTATTTTGCAATGTCGACGACGGAATTCATTTTGAAGACACATCGAAAAGTAACTTCTGTGGATTGAAACAATTTCATCGTCGTTTCGCGCATCCGACACACGTTCAAACACAATGCGGTGCATAAACTCCCGAACAGACAAGTCAATGCTCGACCGATCGACCCATCATCATCATCATCATCATCATCATCATCATCATCATCATCATCATCGTCATCGCCGTCGTAATCATCGTCAGCAGCAGGAGCAGCAGCGGTAGCGGCAGTAACAGCGCATCGATATATCGCCTACAAGCGTTTCTCCTCCTTCACCCTCGATCGAACCCTTCCTTGCACTTACCTAACGTATTGCTACCGTAACGCTATGTATATATGTACATATCAGTAATACCAAGACCAAGAGAGAGATAGAAAGAGATAGAGAGAGAGAGAGAGAAAATGAGCGAACATGAGAATGAGAAAGGAAGAAGAGATATAGAGAAGATAGAGGTGAAGTATGTATACATAGTGAGAGAGAGAGAGAGAGAGAGAGTGTGACTTACGTGTTGCTCGGCGTTAATGGCCGCGGCGTCTCGGGCGTCCGGATGATTATTGGCGCCGGAACCGTTGACCATGCCGATCGGGCCGCCGGCAGCCCCGGCGCACCCGGCCGCCTTACCGGCTAAACCGCCGGCCGGCGTCTGCGGCAGGCTCTGCAACACACAATGGCACAACCGTTCACGGATCATTATCGTCGACGCCACCTCCGCTTTCTATATCTATACATCTTTGTTCTCTGAATGTGTACGTGTTTATACGTGTGCCTCTGGATGTATATACACCTATCCGTATCCTATATCTATCGAACCGTCCGATCTCCGTACCATTACCCGTGAACACGGTACATTGTATCCGTGTTTGTACGCAGCTCGTACGACTTGATTTGGAGGCTCGCGCGAGCGCGCGCGTTAGCTCGAACCGTCTTTGTTCTCAATGAGCGCGTCGCGGCTTCTTGATTAAGCTTCGATATCCTGTGCTGTGTACGTAAATTGCCATCGGATTACTCGAACGCGGACAAAGGATAAGCGTATTATTTTTCATCTATTTTATACGCGGATTTTCGAGAGTTCGTGCGGTTTTTTTTTTTTTTTTTTTTTATGACTGGTTGCGATGATGCGTGAATTACGCGAGGTTGCGTTTATGCATGAATATTATGATATAATGTTATGATTGATTATGGTGAAAACACGTTATAAAAATTTATTAGATATATTATTGCAATCTATTTTATTATTAAACATAAATATACTATATGTTTTTATTTTTTTAATATTACATTTGCTCTGATTTTTTTATCTTAATAACTTTTTTACGCTCCTAATTAAACAATTTTAAAATATACCAATTTTCATCTTATTTCCACTCAACAAAATCACATTTCTAAAGTAATTAGCAAGTTTGATCTTGTAACCTCTTTCTTTAGTTGCCTTACGTTCATATTAAGACTCAACTCCGGGTTGAAGAAACTGTATAGGAACAATTTGTACTATACATATTTTAAAGTGTACAAGTTCTTCAGAAGGTGAATAATGAAATAACTTGAGGCGAGTTTAGAGGCCTCGGCATTTAACGTCTTTTGAATCTGAAGAAATTATACGCACGGGTAATGATCTAACTTGTAGATCCGCAAGCCAAAATTAATAATGGAACAACTTCAAATATTTGATGTCGGATTATGTGCCTCTTGCTAATGCCTTTCTTATCCGTGTTAATACGTTGTTTTCTGTAAGTAGATTATTATAATCCTATTTTCATTATACTCTCTTTCTTTTTTTTTTCTTTCTACTATATCCTGATAGCACATAAAATTCATTTTGATGATAAATTCCGTAATAGGATTACAATCGATCCATAATAAAAAAAAATCGTCATAAATATTAAGTACATTATAGAACAATATTTTTAAAAACATTCAATAAAACATTAATTTTTCAAAACATTTCCTGCCTGTAACGTAACCTAAAAAAGTCCAACTCAAAATGAAAGAAAATGGAAAACTCTTAACATTGAATAGATAGTCTTACTGCTGATAAATCATCTATAAAAAAAAAAAAAAAAAAAAAAAAAATATTGGCAATAAATTGTGCCATTATACCCGTGGAGTTTTGGTACGATGGGCGACAGAGCGAAATAACGCGCACAGGTCAATATCACTTTATCGAAGTGAGGGAGGGGAAGCGTTACAGAAAAAAAAAAAAAAAAAAAATAGAGAGGAAGAGAAAGGCTTTACAAGGAACGAGACGAACGTACGCGGATGCTCTCTCGGTTCTTGAAAGCATTTTTAATGGGTTCTTTCCCTCTCCAAGAAGAAGAAAAAAAACAGCGGTGTACTCGGCTCTTTGTGAAGCGACTCGCGACCGGTAATTTTTTTTTTTTTTTTTTTTTTTTATCCACCTTTACCTATTACTTGTATCGTCCTTGCATTCGTTCTATCGCTCTTCGGTTGACTCGCGCGTCCTACTTTCTCTTATATCGCCTTTATTATTATATTTTCTTTTTTTTTTTGTTTCGTTGTACCGGGAGCATCTTCAAAGAGAGATGGAAAGAGAGAAAAAGAGAAAGAGAGAGAGAGAAAAAGAGAAAGAGAGAGAGAGAGAAAGAGAGAGAGAGAGAGAGAGAGGGGGGTGGTGAATGAGAGATGGCTTTAATATAATCTTACTCGAATAGTTAAAAGTTTCTTGCTCTTAAGGTATGATGTGAAATATAGCTGGACACTGGTGTATGGCAAGAAAAACAATGTTTGAAAGGATGTGGTATACTTCCACGTTGCTTCCGAAGTGTTTAGCGGTGTCTTTTCGAGCTTGGGCGCCAATTGCTGGATTAAGAGAGCCGGCGGCATTACTTATATATCATCTCGGCGTTCGGTTATTACGATCGAGTTTTTTAAAGCAAATTCCTGTTTACGTTTATTATTAAACTTTATTCCTCCGTGAAAAGTTTTATTTTTACGTCGACGGCTAATATTCTTATAAAAATAAAAAGTAGCTTAAGAAATTGATTGCTTAACGTAGGTTTCCTTTCCCCCTATTTTTTTTCTCTTTGCATAAAGCAGTGTAGATTATTATTATACGGGCGAAAAAAGAAAAAAAGTAGAGCGTAAATGTTTATGTTGCATGCGGGTTACTTACTGAAATATTATCTAAAAAAAATTATTACGGGAATAGTTAACTAAACGCAATGGTATATTAAAAGCAAATGTCTTGATGCTGCGTCCAGAAAAGCGGATAAATTATGTGAATCACTTGAATCGATAACGTCAAGATTAATTATACCGTTAAATTTCATTTACTTGTACAATGTGATTATCACGATACGCCGATTATCGTTCAATATACTTTATATGCATCTGTTTATAAAGAAATTGAATAATTTTACGAAAAAAAAAAAAAGATAAAATAAAACATTTACGATTTAATTTCATCCTTGAAATTTGATAATCAATCGATTCGATCGTTCAAAAAGCGTATTAAGAGCTTTAAAATCAGATGCGATAAATAACGTTGACTAAACGCAAAGATTTACGATAAAGCACTTATACACACCCACTTTTACACGTACAACATACCCACTCAGAAAAACACACAAAAGAATCTTCGCGACGGATTCATCTTTCACTTCGGCTGATTATATACGAGAGAAGTTTCAACCATACACTTTTCAGCGAATGCTGAAAGAAGAAAACTTTTCTATTTCTCTCTCTCTCTCTCTCTCTCTCTCTCTCTCTCTCTCTCTCTCTCTCTCTCTCTCTCTCTCTCTCTCTATCTCTTAGGGTTCCATGAACGTACGCGTAAGCCGAAGCATCGGGGCACTTTTTCAAAGTCCTTAAAAAGCAGCTCGCGCACGGGAAGTTTACTTTGCCCACGTGGTAACAATGCCGCGTTGACGGATATCTTTTTTTCGCCCTTTATTTATTTATTTATTTTTTTTTTAAATAATGAACGGCACAGTTAAGTGAAAGAGTAAAAACATCCGTCTATAGATATACAACGATTCGCTCGATGTTTCTTTGAGATATGTTTACCGAGCGATGCATCTTTCGTTTTGTCGTCGAAATGAGAATTGAAGGACGAATCAGCGATAAAACGTTATGATATCGTATTTGAAAATAATGTATTGATTTATAAAAGTTAAAAACGATACCCTTCCTTTGATAAACTTCCATTATTAACGGTTTAGTACCATGTTTTTGTATTGTAGTAGCTTCTTTTCACCTTATATTAGGTTTCCCCCCTCTTCGACAGCAGCACTTCAGATATACTCACTTTATTTTCCCAAGCAATGATCTTTTTCTTATTCTTTTTTTTTTTCTCTCTCTATCCCTCTTTCTCTTTCTCTTTCTCTTTCTCTTTCTCTTTCTCTTTCTCTTTCTCTTTCTCTTTCTCTTTCTCTTTCTCTTTCTCTTTTTTCTTATTATTATCCATCGTCATTTTCCTCGCTTCCTTCTTTCTATTGCTTTTTATATTTTGTTTTAATATTTTTCCTTGCTCGGGCAACTTCTTGCGGCTCAACCTTTATTGTTACAAAGTCGAATATTTTTCTTATTGGTGCATGCACAGTCAGGATTATTATTATGAATATATAATTCTTTTTATATTTTATGCGTCTTACTTATAAATTATATTGATTATTTTCTTCTATTACTTCTTTTTTCTTTATTACTTATAACTAATAAGTTTGAGTAGTATTGTAATAATGCTCAATAAATTTTTAAATTCAGCTTCTTTTGAGTTATGTATAAGTTAATATTGCAAATTTTTAAGCTTTATATATTTATTAAAATTTTACCATATTTATGTTTCATTTTTTTTTTTTTTTTTTTTTTTTTTTTCTTAATAATAATTTATATTTTTATCATTGTTTGCATTTATATTTTTCAATGTTTAATGAATTGAAATAAAAGAAAAGATTTTTTATTCGCTTTAATTTTGAATATATATTCACTGTTTATTTAAAAATAAAAAAATATTATATTTTATATTCCTTAAAAAATATTTATATTTTATATTCCTTAAAAAACATTTATATTTTATATTCCTTTAAAGTATTTGTGCGCAGAAAAAAGATGGCCAATGAGTGTCCTTGGATTTAAAAAAAAAACCAAAAATTTCTAATTAGGAATGCACTTTGAATAATGTTTTTTATAATAACTGTTTTCATCAAATTATGGAAATTTATTCTAAATCAAACATATTTAATTACAAAATTATAATGAACTTGAATACACAACTAAGAAGTGTAATTTGGTTAAATATAACGCATTATTAATTATTTATTTTTTTTTTTCTTTAATTTATTCTATACATGCCACAAAAAATATTTTAATATTTTAATCCCAACTTTCGTAATATTCTTTTCATTTAAAATTCTCTCGTAACTTTTAAGTTTCGCGACGTTATTCTTTTTCAACAATAAGCTTGGCATATATCCTAACGTCATAAAGGAGCCACAAAGAGACACGCAATTTAATTTAAGACAGGTTCCTTTTATACGTCAACCGAAAATTCGAAATTGCATTCGAAAAGTATACGCACTTGCGATTCGCGAGGTAAGAAGCACCTCTTTCGAGCTTCGAGAAAAGCTTTGCACGAATCACCACACACACACACATAAAGTCTAAAGCTCGAGAGATGCTCGCTCGCAAAAAATCAACGTTAATTCGACGCGCGGGGAGAATCTTTCTTTTTTTTTTTTTTTATCTCGTATAGCGATAAGGTTGTATAAAAAGCCACAGGACTATGAGTTATGAGGAAGAAAGAAGATATATATATATATATATATATATATATATACATTGCGCGATACTTTGCTCTCGCGTTGTTCTTAAATCGCGTCGGCTCGACTTGGCGTTTGAACTTCCTCTCGCGCATATTGAAAAACTTCGCTTTCATTTTTCTCTTTATTCGTTTTTCATTTACTTGGTTTTTTTTTTTTTTTTTTTTTTTATTATTTGCTCCGTTATGTTATTGCGCGCGTGTAGTATTTTGAAGCGAGCGACACACAAGAGAAATATCGTCGTTTTATTATTATTTTTTTTTTTTTTCTTATGCGCTTTGTATAACTTTTTCCTTGAATTGGTGCTAGAAACTTTTATATGCATTAAAAGAGAATACGGAAAGATTTGTCATCTTGAAAATTTACGATGAAGGAATAAGGTTTTAAATAACGATACAGAGTAAACTATTTTTATTGGTAAAACGAAAGATTTTTTTTTTTACCATGTTTTTGATTAATCATAAGGATTTCTTTATGCCTATTTGTTCGAATAAATCTAAAATAAAAACTAAATTCAAAAATCCGATTACATAAAATTTATTTTCCTTTTACGTGTAATAATATAAGTTATCGTGAATAATGCATGCAATTTTTTTACATCATTTCATTATTATTTTATAGAATAAAATATTATCGTTTTTTAGAATAAATTTATGCGTCTTAAACAAAAGAATTTAATTTTGTGATTTTCTTTTTAGATTTGTTTGCAGTTATTTCAGTTATTTCATTATTATTACATTTCAGTGTTGGAATTGTCTGATTAAAACGTGACCTGATTCACTTGAAAAAAAAAAAAAAAATGTAATTATAAGTATAACATCACATTGCAGTATTATTTCATATTATAAATATTGAGTGGAAAATTATAATAAAATACTAAATTTTCAAACACATACATATATAACTTTTACGTAAGGAAATGCCACCTTCTACTGCACTTCCCACGCGCTTTTAGTTATCCAATTAATAAAATAAATAACCAAACTTGTAAGAATCAGCAGAAGCCGGGAAACTTTTTCTCACGCGTAATCGGTTATTCGCGAGTATCTGGCGCACCTAATTATTCGAGTATTTACGAAAGAAGTCAAGCGGTCTTTTAAGTCGATAGGTCGAAAAAGGAAATACGGAAGTAGCCAAACATGGTAAATGAGAATTAGAACGGAAAACGGCGAGTATGGAGAAAGTAAAGTGCGAGAAACAAAAGAAAAATTCGAAGAAACTAATGAGAAAGCGGTTAACTGTAAATCGGTGTGCCTTACGTGGATATTAATCGTCTTCGCTTGGCATTTTATTTTCACGTAAACACGGCCCTTGTGTGAATTAAACGCGGTTTTGCACAACGGAAATTAAAGAACGCGTGCAAGCATTGTATTACGTACACGGAATCGGCGAACAATGGGTGTTTAGCATTGCTGGAGCGTTTGGAATAATCGAAGAAAAATATTTCAGTCGTAAGATATTTGAAGTTTGTCGGTTTGTGAATAATTTGCTTTAATTGTTTAATGCTCGAGATTTCTTTCTATTTTCTCTTATATTTTATAATACGTAACTTGCTCCGTTAATAACCGATTATTAATATTTTACACAAAAATTTAAATGTATATCGTTTGAGTAAATGTGATAAGATTAACATCGGTGTGATAAAATATAAAAATGATGATTATTCTATTATTAAATTTCCTTTTTTATGTACAAAAATAAAAAGAAATCAATTAAGATCAAAATCGGTACAGAAAGTAGATAAAAGAGACTAGACATAATAACATACTTTTCTCAAACGTTTTCATTTATCATCTCTTAGAGTACCTTAGAATCATTTGTTTTCGTTTACTTCCATTTTAGGGGAAGAAAAAAAATGAAGATAACTCGCACTCAAGACAAAAAAAAAAAAAAAAAAAAAAAAATACAATAATAATTAGAAAAATAAAGAAGGAGAGAAAAAAGAAAAACAAAACAGAGAAAAAAAGAAAGAAACTCGAAAGCGTAAAAACAGCGGTAAAATTGGAGTTTGTCTTACGCCCAAATGTATATAAGCACGCAAGCGAGCGCGCAAGGATAAGATCGCACGAGAAGAGGGCGAGAAAGCTCGGGAAAAGCTGGTGGGGATTCAACCGGGCGCGTAGAAGCGTTTGCTTGAAGCTTCGTAAGGCAGACTTGTACTTTTCCGGATTGAAATACGACGGAGAGATACGAAATCTTGCCCACATGCGTGCGAGGAGAAACGGATGGGATTATAGGTATGGGATTTTTAAGGGAAGGAAGGAGCTGAAAATGGTGATTTTTATTTTTTTTTTTTCGATGAGAAAATTTAACGTTTTTATAAGAAAGGGATTCTGTTTTTTTTTTTTTTTTTTTTTAATGAAGTTTGGTGATTGATCTTGGACATTTTTTTAAATAAATGTTATATGTATTTAAAATGTTGCAACTTTAAAAATTATTGTAATAATATACGCTTCGTTTGTTATTACCTGTTTAAATGAATTTGATCGAATGAAGTTTTTTTTTTTAATAATTGGATATTTTAATATACTTTGGATGAAATTTTTTTTAAAGAAAAATCAACATTCGGTTAAAAAAAAATTATTCGTGTCAATTGCGTTACATTTTATTAAAATTGAACGATAACATTTAAATTCACTTCGTTTACAAAGTACTGCAAAGGATTTTTTTAAAATTTAATTTCATCCATTATAACTCTTAAATTAAAAAGAAATATTTTAAAAAGTAAACTTAAAAAAAAAGTTTTTCTTCTTAATTAAATTAGTTCTTTTGAAGAACGCGATAAGTTCATTAAAACAAAAAAAAAAAAAAAAATAAATAAATAAAGAAAAATTTACAAAATGCAAGAAAATAAACGTAAGAAAATAAAGAAAAATCAATATCAATTTTCCCAAAGAATAAAAATTCATCAAAAAGAATGATATTACACTCGGAATAATTAAAAACTAGAACATTTTTCGATATCTATACATACACTTCTCGCATTTCCATTCGTTCTCGCGCACAAATAAATTCAAGATAGGCAGCTACACGGAAATTATAACGTAAAAGTGAATATTACTCTCGCGTTTTCTACCGTAAAGCAGATTGTCGTGTACTCTGTCTGTCTGTCTGTCTCTCTCTCTCTCTCTCTCTCTCTCTCTCTCTCTCTCTCTCTCTCTCTCTCTCTCTCTCTCTCTCTCTCTCTTTCAGTTTCGTATAACGAATGTAAAAGACTCTCACTTTTCCATTAGCTAAAGTCTATCGGGATGCGAGAGGAGAGCATCAAGTCCACAAGTTGGATGCGCAATTTTACATGCACACGTGAGATGTTTTACGTACAAAAAGACGAAACCGGTAAAGGAAGAGGATTAAATCTCGCGTAGCTCGATGAAAATCGTCGCGGGGGAGTGAATTTATGCCCTAAATTCGTGCACTTCCTCGGCGCTTGATGCGCGTAAGTGTACAATTTTTCTTTGATACAAGTACGAATATGTGTGTCAAAAGACTCGCCATTTTCATTCAATATTTCCGTTGTTATTATTTTTTTCTTTATCCCCGGACAACGAGTAGAAAATATTCATTATTTTAAAATTTAGGTTACCTTCGGTAAATATTATACCGGGTCACGTTTTAACGAGAGATGTCTTTGTTTACAAATTTTTAATGCTTTTAAAAAAAAAAAAAAAAAAAAAAAAAAAAAAGAAAAAAGTAGTAGTTAATTTCAAATGGAATTGTAAACATTACATAAATGCGATAAAACGCTGACTTGAAAAAAATTGTGCATTAGGAAATGTTTAATTTTAAAATTATTCAACGGTAAGTAAAAATGATTAGCTTTTTAATAATGAAAAATGATTGCTAAAGAGAGTTAAAATAATTAATAAAATTTTTTGTTAAAGTAATCTCATTTATAAAATTTCCACTTTGTACATATACATTATCCATATAAACACGCGCGTACACGCCGAATGAAAATAAAATAAAATGCGGGATGAAAAATGGCGAGGGCGTAAATTTTAATAATAAATGTTGAGAGATAACCGAGGAGAAAAAAATAAAGGCAGCATTACGGTCGTACTTAAATTCATGGTTTATTGTGATGCGCAAAGTTTTCATATTTACTACTTAACACGAGCTATTTTCTAATTAGAATTATAAAGAAAACGTTTTAATTAAAGTGCCTCCACTTTAAATAAGCGAAACCCTTTGAGAGCAAAAGAAAAAAAGAAAAGAAAAAAAATACATACAGAAAAGAAAAAAAAACGTAAATATCCCCACCTCGTAGCCACAACCTATCTAAACACACGGATACACACGCGTATACATTGGTAAGTTGAAAAAAAGTAGAGGAGCATGAAAAAAAAGTGCAAAATGCAGAGAATGAGAAATAGAGAGAGAGAGAGAGAGAGAGAGAGAGAGAAAGAGAGAGAGAGAGAAAGGGAGGGAAAGAAAGAACGCGAAGAGGGAATCATATTTCTAGGTTTTGTTGTACGACGTGTATATATATATATATATATATATGTGTGTGTGTGTGTTTACTTGGGTAAGAAAATCTAAGTTACGGACTCGGCTCACTAAACGAGTAAGGCAAACGTCTATTCGTCTTCCGCCGCCGAGTAACAAAGGATGGAAAGAAAAAAAAGAGAGAACGGAGGGGGAGGAGAGAAAAAAACGGTGAAATTACCAAGAATGCACTCTACTTCTCGATTTCTTCCTTCCTCGACATTTAGAAACCCTTTTTTTCATTCTCTCTCTCTTTCTCTGTTTTTCTTTTTTCCTCTTGGTTTTCCCTAGGTTTTCGCGGAGGCGAAAGTAGCGCTAGACCACGATTCCGTGACACTGGTCTTTTAGAATGCGCGCGCGAACACAGCTTGTGGCCGAAAGAGCTGCGGAAACGTTTTTTTTCTGCTTTTCCTATCTCTCTTTCTCTCTCTTATTCTTGTTTTTTTAACTTTCTATCTCTCTCACTCTGTCTCACTTTTCCTTCCTTGGATATTACATTTCTTTATCTCGTTAAATTTCACACGGAAGTTTTTTCTTTTATTTTCCGTTCATCGCTCTTATATACTTTATTTTTTTTTTTTTTTTTTTTTCTAACTACCGTTGCCTCTTTCAATTAAAATAATATATGCACGACTAATTTTGAAACCAAACATTTTCTTTTTCTTCTTCTGCTTTTTATTTTATAATCAGCATGTAACTTTTTAATGTCCTCGTTGAATTTTATACTATATATGAATCTAAATATTTTTACGCGTTTATGTTCTTGTTTTCATTTTTCATACCTTAATTATAATTGATAAATCTTTGTCGATTACATCGTTTATGGTCGCTCGTGTATTACTTCGCTTTTCACAGTTTATTATTATCCGCATATTATTCTTCCGTGTCGTTTCGTAACTTGTGTACAACACTGCAAACGATCGCGAGTACAGAGTTATAAAGTTATACAACAAAAAAAGTAACGTCAGAGAGAAAGGGACTCGATTATAATTTTCTTTATAAAGAAAATAATTATCGTTATGGTTAAATTAATTTATTTCCTCGTGCACAACACCTCAATTTTTATATTAACGTTATTAGTTATATACGGTATATATACACACACACTTTTGTATCTATTATAACGATCTTCCAATACTAAATAAATTTGCCAACCAGTCAACTCATGAATAATTAAGTATGTTATGTTTTACTCTACCAAAGCGTAAAATTTAATAAAAAAAAAAAAAAAAAAAAAAAAATAAAAGTAGGGTAAGTTAAAAGGATAAAATAAAAAGAAAAACGTACACTTTATGTAATTAAAAGAAAAGTAATTTGATCACCCATTGACACAGATTCGAAACATGTATAATGTGAGGGAAAAAGAGAATCGCGCACGTGTGTATAGATACGCGCACGACGTAAATAAAACACTTATCTACCCGTGGTCTTTTTACATTCTCGTTTTCTCTATATTTCTCTCTCTCTCTTTCTCTCTTGAATTTTATTCCTTCCTTTTACCCTTTGACTCCGCTCGGTGAAAACGTTTTTTTTAATTCTTTTCTTTTTGTTTTTTTTTTTTTTTTTTTTTTTTTTTCATCCCTTCTATCGCGGCACACTCGACGTCGGCGTTTTATCTTTCTCTTCGTCTATCGGAGAGCGGGCAAACTATACACGAGGTGCGGGGTGGGAGGAGGTTACGCTACTGCAGAGCCGACGTTAATGGCTTTTCTCCAGCTTGTGGCGCACAGCGAATTTTAATGAGATTTATAATTACAAAGCACGACATGTCGGCCCTTTTGTAACCCCCTTTTTTTCTCTTCTTTCTTCGCTAACTCTCTTTTTCTCTTTCTCTTTTCGTTACCCTCGCTCGCGCGTCACCTACAGGTTTCTCCTGTAGTTCTTCTCTCTTTTGCTCCGTTTTTCTTTTTCTCCGCTTTTTACTTTCGGTGCGAGAGGTGCTCTGTTTTTTTCTTTCTGCCGCTTCAGTCAGTATCTCCGTAGCTATGCTTTACCGAGTATGTGTATGTGTGTGTACAAACTGCGTATTTTCCGTCTCTTTTGCCCTCCAATTTTTCGTCTTTTTTATCTCTCTTTCTCTGTTCTTTTCTTATTGCGTGCTATCATTGTCTTTCTAATCGTCATCATACGTGCTTTTTATTCTCGTACTATATTTTTTTTCGTTCGTATGCATTACAATTTTGTTACACTCTAGAAATCGAAAAATCCTTGTTAATTGGATTTATCGGTAGATTTTGAGCAGTTTAAAGATTAAATTCCAATTTTAATTCAAATTTCACTAATTTTTCAATTTCATTGAATATATGACAGGGTTAAAGTCATTTTTATACGATTGTTCAAACCTTTATGATATATATCTATATATGTGCGTGTGTGTGTGTGTGTGTGTGTGTTTTTGTTTTATTGAAAAATTGAGAAAAATCTTCGACCAAACATTTTTAAAATTTTAATAAATATTTAATTGGATTATATTATAGTTACTTTAAATAAAAATATTATTTTGAATCTAACAGTTGAATAAACTAAAATTTGATACAAAAAATAAAAATTTATCGAAAAAGTTGCAAGAAATTTAAATATTTTCAGTACAAAAAATAAATATCATTTATTAATAATATAAAATAAAATAAATAATATAAAACGATTACTTAATCCTTCGATATTATTTTAAGTTAATAAAAAACCGTCGCATTCGAGTATATGTATTCAAAAAACGTTTGCATCTAAAATTCATTATCCTCAACAAACATAAACTCCAAAGTGTCCCATCGAGTCTCGCGCGCGTTTCCATGAAGGCAATAAAAAGTAAAAAAAAGAAAACTAATTTCTCCCTCTACACCTTCTATATTTTCCAATCTTTCTTTTCCATTATCTTTTCTATTTCCTTTTTCCCTTTTCCATTTTTTTTCTTTCTTTTTTCTTTTTTTCTCGTTTTTCTTTACTTTCCCTTACACCGCCCGAGTAATAACATCCACCACTCCTTCTCCATTCATCTCGTTCTCAAGTGGCGCGTTCGCCATTTTTGCGTCTTCTACATCGTCTTGCCAGAGTCCTTTGCTTCCTACGCGTGTAAAGGACCTACCGTTATAGCAACCATAAAGTTTTGTTGCATTATAGATATTGAAAATAACGAGAGAGAGAGAGAGAGACAGATGATGTGTTAGAGAAAGAGAACAGGAAAAGAATATGTAATTTTAATGCAATTGTAGGTGTGCGCGATTGCCGAGATCCGAGAAGTTTAAAGCATCGCAACATTAATCTAGCTTATAGCACGCAGTGTCTCGAATCAACTTTGGCAACGCGTCTTCTTTTCTTTTATGCTCATCGTCTTGCATGGATATTTAAGCTGAGTAACTGACGTTTCTCAACTTTTTCTCTCTCTCTCTCTCTCTCTCTCTCTTTTTCTCGATCTTTATTTTTTGTATATACTTACATATTCGCACATGTTTGGTCTCGAATGTCTTATGTACAGCATATGCTTGTGCGAGGATGTGTATATAAATTGTTTGGTTATTTAGAGATTTTCGTGTGCAAGTTTCGACAGGACGGAGACAAAGATTAAAGTGTCGGTGTTAAAGAAAATAAGTGTGAGAACGTTTGGTTCATTTTATCCTTATCATTGTTTTGTTTGCTTTCTTTTACTATTAAAGTGCACGTCGACACTATTAATTCTTTTTCTTTTCGTACTCCTTCATTGCAAAGTATTTCCTTTTTCTTTTTTATTTTATTTTCAATGATAATGCACGTGGATGGGTTTAAGTGATAACGTTTATTCACCATTTTGGTAGTTTGTAGAACGATTACTCAAGGGTTGCTTAATCCCTCGTTTAATTAACCCGAATGAAATATTGTATATAATTAGTCTCTAAGCTGTGTATTTCGTGTAAGATACATAAGCATGCAATTTAAGAGATTAAATTTCATCTTTGTGTTTATTTAAATTGCATTCGCGTAAAAGGAATAGTTTATTAAATTATCGATTACAAAATCATTCCCAAGTATCGCGGACAAAATTTAACCGCCGACATTAATTCAATAACAATATTCACGTAAGCGATATAGAGGCAAATTGTGAATTAAAAAAAAAATACAAAAAAATAAAAATAAAAATAAAAGAAAAGAGAAAAAAATACAACTTTAATTGATTTAATTTCGGAAGTACCTTTGATAACAAATCGATATTAATTATCGCACGGGTGAATTTCATCAAGATAATGCGCGGTAAAATCCGATTAATAAACCACGTAGAGAGAGAGAGAATAAGAGAGAGAGAGAGAGAGAGAGAGAGATCCAAAATTGTTCAAAATCGGAATTCAAAATTTCCTCGAGCTATGGCGCCATTCCTATATATACATACGCAAACCCAAATCGATAAATTCGAAGCGTGAATCCTCTCTTTATCTACCCTCTCTCTCTCTTTCTCTCTCTCCCATCGTTAGTTTACATCGACGACGACGAGGGCAACGGCGGCAGCGACGGTTACACACATACTCGTACAGCGGTAAAAGCGTCGGGCATCCAAGCGGCAATTACCGTAACACTTGTGGAAAGCTTTAAAAAGTTTCAAACGCGCTTATAGATAAGCAACGAAAGTAAACGCGTGGACGCGCATCGATGGAAAAGCGTATATCAAAAACGTACGCAGATACACACGCACACGTTTTCGCACGCGAGCACTTTTGTACATGTGAGATTCCGTACGCGGGGTATCATGCGTAAAATGGCTTTTGACACTTTCGAGGCGCTGTAAAACCTTCATAAAGGGTGGAGGGTGTGAAGGACAGCTCCAAAGTCGTATATTCATTCCAATTTCTCTGGCGTACGCGAACCGCGCATGCGTACACGGCGATTAAGATTAATTCGTAGTAAAAACTTTGAACGGGGATCGTCCATCAAAAACTTGCCGTTTCATGCGATAGGTTAGATGACTCTTCTCTCTCTTTCCCTCTTCTCCCCCCCCCTCTCTCCCTCTCTCTCTCTCTCTCTCACTCTCTCTTCAGGAACTTTCGGTGGTTACATGCCCTCGCGCGCGCTCGTTTCGCTCGGGAGCGATAGCATAAAAGCTCGAGCGACTGCACGGTATATATACGCTAGCAGCTTCCGGGGAGAGCCGATTCCTTCGAGCGATAAAAACAATTCCGACGGTTGCGGAAGTTACGCAGGTTGAATGTTAACGCGCACAGAGCGCGGGTACAGTTTGCGTTCGCTCTCTCTCTCTCTCTCTCTCTCTCTTTCTCTCTCTTTCTCTCTCTCCTCACGGTTCGTTACGAACGCAATGCTGCTGGGTTAAGGGCTCGATGCGCGCGGGTTAACTTTTTATGTTTTATTCCTCTTGACTCTGTTTTTTTTTTTTTTTACTTTTTTTTTTGTTCGTTTTATATATTTAATTTTGGAGAAATTTAAGGATAATCGAGGAGTGTGTTTAATAGGATTTGGAGGGGAAAAATTTTGTAGTTTTTGATGAATAATTGGGTGAAAATGATTTAACGGTGAGGCTGGAATAAAGGCGATAACTTTTCTTTTATTTATTGTTTTAAACTACTTCAATTTTGCGTGCGTTATGAGAGGAATTATTACTAACACCGTTGCTTCTCAATTAAATTTTTACTATTTAATAATTTCATTTAATACAAAAAATAAATTATTGTAGTTTATACTTTTTTCCCGCTTTTCACATTTCTTTCATCTAAAAATTATGCAAAGTACGCGTTACGCATAAATTTTCAAATATACGAATGGAAATTTTAAATTCCATCCAAGAACGATATTTTGAAAAATATCGTAAAATTTTAAGCTCAACTAAGAAGCATTAACCTTGAGAATAAATTTCATCACCCCTCGAAAATTTGTAGATGCTGTACCATACATTTGAAAATTAAAATTGTACATCGGCGAGAAAACTTGCGCTCGACAATCGATAACTCAAAAAATCTTAAGATACAAGCGGCAATGTTAATTTAAAAAAAAAAAAAAAAAAGTAGCTCGCTAAAGGAAAATACGATACTTTCATCCCGCGTAAAACGTGGATTAAAATACAAGAGAGTCGAAGAGCGCAGCGGTAGAGCGCGGGAACGACGTTTACCTTATCGCGTCGCGCCATATTTCCCGAAGTAACTCTCAACGAGCGCGAGCGAGCTTTCTAATCCAATAAACTCGCGCGCCAAACAAACTACCGAAAAGCTCCGGCGAAAAGCAAACGCGAGAGAGAGAGAGAGAGAGAGAGTATTAACGTACATATAATCAGAGAAAGAGTCCCTTTCTCATTCCCCTTCCGTTTGGAGCGCGAAAAAGGCGCGGCGTTAATATTAATGCATATTCGACAAGATAAACGATCCCCGGGCTCAACCTCCTATCCAGTAATTTTCATCGTTTATTATATACCTCGCCATCTCCCTTTCCCCTTCCTCTCGCTTTTCTAATGGGCCTCTGCGCGCTATATACGGCCTAGACTCGGATTAAAAGGTTATCCAGAGTACAACGAGAGGGGGACGGATTTTCGAAGAGTTCGAGTCGAGCCCTTCGTTTTATTTTTTCTTTTTTTTTAACCCTCTTGTAACCCGCCGAGAGTTACGAGTGGCTTCATAATGGGGTATATTTTAATGCGGGATTTTGTAAAGTATTCTTCATTTTTTTTCTTCTTGATTTCTATATTGAGGATTGTATTAACGGGAAGGGGAATGGTTTCCATTTTTTTATTTTTTTTATTTTTTTTATTTTTAATTCTTGATGCAAAATGCTAGATTTACGTTTATATTGGATTTTATTTTATCATGTATATTGATTGATTTATTAACGTTTAATTATAATATATTTATATTTGATTAATTTCATAATAAAAAATTGTAAAGTATTTTTTTTATTTTACATAATGAAAATTTTATGCAATGTAAATATTATTTACAATTGCGCGTGAATAAAAGAACGCCGCTAAATGTTGGTTTATTTTATTTGTAAATTTAGACTAAAGTTTTAACGATATTGGTTTATTATTAAAATTTAAAATAACAGCTCGTAAATAAATGTATATTCCAATTGCAGTTTATGCAAGAATTTTGCAATTTCAGAAAATATACAAGTGAATTTTTCATTCTTTATATTTGTGGTCGATTCAAAATTTAATTTATTAACGACTCTTCAAATAATCCATCAATGTACTCGGTAATGTCGTATGGTACTTTTAATTCAATCTTAATGTAACTTATTTAAATTTTGTTTTAAATTTGATAAATGTAAAAGAAAATTCTTTTTTCGATAAGTGTAAAAGAAAATTTTATTTTTTTTTTTTTTTTTTAATAAATAGTATATCACAGTTGACAGATTTTATTTTTAATGATGATACATGTAGCTGTTATCGTGGAAGTACAGCTAATATTATGCATTATATAGAGTGAAGAGATAATTAATTACTGCATAAATTATGAGATATTTTACACGTTATTTAATATTGATAAAGCCTCGCATAATTTATGTACTATCTGTTATTATATGTAGGTTGTAAACTATGGAATATCTAATTTTAAATTGATCAGTTAAATCATTTAATAATGATTATTGTTGTTTTAATTACAAACGCGAAATCCATATTTATCGCGTTATTATTCCATTTTTTAAATTATCGAATTATTAAATAACTGATGTTTTTCCGTATAAAATCGAATATAAATTCTCGTTACTTCAATATTTCATTCTAAAATAAAAAAAGAAAAAAAAGAGAGAGAGAGAGAGAAGTCGATAAAGTTTCTCACAAATGTCTTTTATACGACATAGTAGAAAAAAAAAAAAAAAAAAAAAAAAAAAAACAAGGCCATTCCTGAAAAGCAATTTCAACATACGCTGACCACATACTTTAACAATCCTTATGCGTTCATCGAAAATCCAAAAAGCGTTAAGCTTAAAAAATTGAACGCATTTTCTCCATTCTTTTCCATACTCAAAAAATCCTTATCTTCTGCAGTCCTGTTACAATATCCCGTTCTACGAATAGCGCCGAACGCATATACGCGGGACTACGTAATAATAATAACGCGAAAATCGCGCTTACAATCGGCGTTTTCATACCGGTTGCACGAGCGCGCGCTCGCCTTTTGTCCCGGACACTTTTCGCGGTTGAATGGACGCGTAACGTATACCCCGGGGAGTTTTAAAGCTCGGCAAACAGCCTATTTCCCGAAAACAGAGTATATGACGCGAGTGTATACATACACGAGTTCGTGTATACGCGTTTATACGTGCGTACACCAGAAGCTAACGTATACGATACAGCTTTTATGGGCTAGTTCTGGGATGAAGGGTTGGAAAAAGAAAGTCTTGCATTGTTAACGATTTTCAGGAAGCTGACGGATAAATGGAAAGTGGGCGCGAGTTTTCTCTTGCGGCAAAGTCGCGCTCGCGCGCCTTGGGTGTGTGTTTCTTTTTTGCGAGTGTTTAAAAATCGCGAGGTACAGAGTGTGAAGTTTGATTCAAAGACGAGATTGAATGTATACTCGGGTTGTTTTGGCTTTTAAAATTTTTTTTAAGCTTCTTCCTTAAATTGAGTCGACGATGGTGTATCGTTTTTTTTTTTGTTTTTTTTTTTTTTTTTTTTACTTTAGCGATGTTGAGCGCACAGGCGCGCGCGCGAGCGCGTGTGTGTGTGTGTGTGTGTGTGTGTGTGTGTGGGAAATTTGAAAAATTGAAGTTTAAAATTAGAAAGCGTTGAAAGGGAGTGTTGCAGTGCTTTTTTCTTTTCTTTTCTTGCTATTATTATTATTTTTTTTTTCTTTCTTTGTCGGTACGTTAACACGTTTTTACGATACAATGTTGTTTCCGCCGTTCATTTAAAAGGCGTTAACGTGCGTGTTAGAAAATTTTTTAAATCTGTCGATAGATGTGTGCTTTCATTTTGCGGTGACTTTTTAGGAACGCTTTCTTTAATCTCCGTCATGTTTGAAGTGCACATTTTTCGTTTTTTTCTTTCTTTTTTTTTTTTTTTTTAATTAAATATTTCAGATTAAAGAGTGAAAAAAAAATTTATTGTACCTTTTTAATAAAAATTTTAACTTATTATGACGTGTCAATTTTTTATGCATTAAAATTTCATAAATAAATTTTCTTTTTTATTTAAATTTTTTTTGCTCTATCTAATATATAAATGATTACATAGTTCAACAAAGTTTCGCGACCCGAATGAAACCTATAAGGTCTTGTAAATTTTTTGATGGTGAATCCGAATCTCGCCGTAAAAATGCTCTATCACGTCAGGATTTTGAGATATTTTAATCTAAAAGTGGCAAATTAGAGATTTTACTCAATATTTGAGGTTGTATAACATCACACGAAGAAATTTTTTTTCACAAAACTACTATAACCATCTTAAAGTACAAAAGTCACTCTTTAAAATCACGTTTAGTTTATCCGAATATCTTATTTCCTGTTTGAGAAATCGTATTTTGAAATATTTTATGTTATGTATATTTTTACCATAGTAAAATTAACCCGTATAAAATAACTTAGAAACTAAAAGTCATTTTAAAAGGTAAAAGTTGTACTTTAGAATGGCTAAAGTGGTTTTGTGAAAAAAAAATTCTCGGTGATAATATATAGCCTCAAATAAAGTGGAAAATGGCTAATTTACCAGGCTTTTAGGTTAGAATATTTCAAAATCCTGACATGATAGAGCATTTTTACTCCTACTACTAAAAAATCTACAAGATCTTATAGGTTACATACAAGTCGCAAAAATAAAGTTATAACTGTCGAACCGTGCTATAAACCAAAAGATCTAAAATTTTAAATAAGTACATCAAATCGACAATTAGTAGGTCAGAAACTGGAGATGGAATTTTTTTTTTTTTTTATATCTAAATCCAGCATCCTTCATTTTTTATTCAATCACAAAATTTCTAAAATATTTAAATACATCCGATAACCAGAAAGAAAAATCGTTAACGGGCGAAAAAATATCCGATAAGCGTTAAAATTCACTCGTCCCTCCAATCTTTCTAACCCAAGAGCTTTTGAGCTTAACTCGCTCGATTACCTACGAAGGGTTAGACCCTATACGCATACTTATCTTTTTAGGGCTATCGATGAAAAGATTGACTTTATTTCACAACGTTTAACATTATATTTATGCACATTTATACATAATCGTCGAAAACGCGCCCAAGTTAGCGCGTAAAATTTTTTTTATATTTTTTTTTTTCGAATGGGCTGCGTTGATTCAATGGAAGATTATACAGGGAGGTTACGAGCGGATTTATACATGTATGGAAATACGTGTGCGTGCGCACGTGCGTGTCTGTACGTATCAGAATACACGACATTGACTTTATCAAATCAATTTGTCGCGATGGTATGATTTTTCTGTGCGCGTCAGTTGATATTTACATATATGCGTTCCTTTTTGTCCCGATAGGCGTGGAAGAAGTTTTTTTTCTTTTATTTATACTGAATTTATTTAAATTTGATGAACGATTTGTCTTTTTGCACATTTTTTTGTCTCGATTTTGAATAAAAAAAAGTTTTCTTTTTTGTGTATTATATGCTAAAAAATTGTAGGGAAATAAAACAAATATGATTTTATTATTATACAACTTTAGCTAAAATGGTTTTTGTATTTAAATTAAACTTTATATTTTACTCACTCTTAAAGTTTCATTATACTTGTTCAAAAATTTTTTCAACTATATAGTTTTATTTTAAGAATTTTTTATTAAGAAAATTAAATTATCTATAAAAGTTCAATAAATTTTTGTTATTATTAAAACGTGCTTTATCGTAAAATATAAAATAAAATTGCGTAATGGAAAAATAATTTAAAAAAAGAAATTTTAAATTTATCAATAAACGATTTAGATTTTTGTTCCCCGACGATGTTATTACGAAAATTGCCGATAAAATAAGCTTCGGTAGACGCAATAAATTTTGTTTTTTATTTTGAACTATTGATCAAAGTTACATTTTTAAAGTGTCGATTTTTTCAAAGCAATAAACGTTTGTTAAACCTTTACTTCATTTTTTATTGATTGTGTAAAAGATTAAAAATAAATATAAAAGGGATTATATTTTTACCTGATATTTTTTTTTTGTCAATTTTCGAATTTAAAAGGATGGAAATGAATTTTTAATACTCACAATGTGTGATGTGAATTTCTGATTAAATATTCAATATTTACTCACCTGAAACAAAAAAAAAAATATAATTGTTTATAAAACATACAAATATATAAAGCTTATAATTTATTATAAAATAATCAACAAAATACGATATATTTTTAAGTATGAAGATTATCGTCATTATCGTGTGAATATTCACCAACGGTACGATAACTTTAAAGAGACGAAAAAGAAAAATAATCGACTGCTTGCGTTCGTTGTGTTTTTATCTAACCTTAAATAAAGAGATAGAGAGTAAAACAAATTTTTGAGTTTGATTTCTAAACGTAAATCAGGTCGAATTAAAGGACAGTTAAAAATGCTATTTATATCATCCTACGAATATGTTCTTTTCCACAATTACTTTTTTCTATATTTTATTTTCATCGAGATTTTTTGAAATTTTGACCGTCGGATATTTATTACGTTTTGGAAAGCGCGAGCGTGTGTATATATATATTTTTTCTTTTAATCTATAAAAACTAGATATAAATATAAAGATTATAACTTTTATTGATGCATTAAGGATTCACAAATCAATATTATCCATAATAAATCGACAAAATTACTGATTATCGAAAAAGAAGAAAAGCGATAAAGTAATAAAATAAAAAAGGGATAAAAATTTTCATCAATTAGGATTAACGACGTTGTTCTACAACATTCTCTTTCCCAAAGGCAAAATCCGTTCGTAATTATCACCGTAGATCAAATATAAAACTGATAAAGAATTTCCATTTGGCTGGTAATTCATTTTAGTTTTCGATTTTCCGCGAAGAGGTATTCCTAGATCACTTCCTCTTTGCTCTCTTATATATATATATATATATATATATATATATCGGCTTATTACGTTGCAACGCCGAGTTTTACCTTCGTATATACATAAATTCAAGCAAGATCGATCAGTTCTGAGAAAAAGAAATCCATTGGCCCTGGAATGAGACTTTATTTCGATGTATCGATGCACGTAGAGTTTTCTGCAAAAGTGGCTTTTCTTTTTCTTTTTCGAACGTCTTTTTTCTTATATATCTCTCTCTCTTTCTCTCATTAAGTAGCTTTTTACGGGAATAGGTTTATTAAGAATATTGATTTCTTAGCTTACTTCGTCAATTTCAAATTTCAGATAAGTTTATTTTCATTTAAATTGTTGCTATTAAAGGCAAATCTTCGCCGAATGGTAATTCATTGAGATATGAATGTTTTTATTTTTCAATAAACTTGTAATTACAGGAACCGTATTTAAAATTATGTTTATAGTTTAATAATGTTGGAAATACATCTTTGTGAAAAAGTATTATTAAATTAATATTCACAAGTGTAACACGCATTTTAAAATAAAATAAGTCATTTATAACATAGATGGATTTGCTTTGTTATATTATTAACAATGGAATATAATTTTGAAAGGACATTAATCAGGCGTGACATAATATTATCCAATTAAAATACGTAAAAAGTTGTTTCGTAAATTCAAATAATCATATTACATCAGGTTTAAATAATTCATTTACATTTTATAAAAAGTATAAAAAATTCTATTCAATTATTCTTTTATATACACGTTTTCATTAATACGTAAACAATTGTCTAACGTGACAAATTTGTTAGTTTTTCAAAGAAACAAATAAAAAAAAAAAAAGAAAAGAAATGCTATATTAAAACGGTAAGAAATAGGAAAAAGTTTATGAAGAATCGCAAAAGGAAAATCACAAAACAAGTGCGAACTATTCTCTATTCGGTCGCGCATAGACGCAATAAATCACATCAGAATCAGATTTCGAAAGAATCTCTTTGCCGCGCTGAAAAGGGTACGTCTAAGGGCAAAGGTGGTCGAGAAAGCAACAGCGGCAGCAGCCACTTTAGTTACGGAATAGATTTATCGCGCTCGAAGCATAATGCACGGGGCTTCACGTATACATATACATACAAACACACACAAACACGCATAACCATAACAAATGCGCAGCTTCATTCGAAATGCATAAACTCTACGGGTGCGTTTAGTTAACTTATGACTGTATTTGTGGATAAGACGCGTCTATGTGTGTATATAAGCGCGTCTCTTATTTGCCAAGTTTTCATGCGGCGCTATAGACTAGATTTACGAGTCTCTTGGTGAAATAACAGGTGGCTCGCGCGCACGCGTTTTAACGTCTGTAGACCGACGACCGACGAGGCTCTCTCACGTGAGGTATATTTTTACCGCGTTAGCGTGAATGTGTTTGTTTGTTAATTTTTTGTATAACGTACTTATTTATAAATTATTCATAGATGGAGAACGCGTGACTAAAGTTGAACTGATGAGATGAAATAAAAGAGATACGTATATATGTTGATATAGATGTTGATAAGAATTCAAGAGCGTATAATATTTCGGTGGAAAGGGATTTTTTTCGTTTTGTTTTTTTCATTTTTTGTTGCGAAGGTAAGATTTTAAGATGGGAATTTTTTTTCGGGATTTTTTAGAGTTCGATGTACGAATCTCGGCATTTTTGACATTGATCTATCGGAACGTATACACTTTTCTACTTTTTTTTCTTTCTTCTTTTTTTTTTTTTTTTTTTTTTTTTTTAATTCGGATGGACGTGTGTACACGCGCGTGTAAGCGTCAATATCCGCACGAAACTGACGGAGTAGATACGCGCAAGCTATTATTTGATATAATGGAAAGAATAAAAAAAAAAAAAAAAAAAATAGATGATGATAGAATACCGTCAATTTTTTATATTTTTCGTTCATTGATAAGAATTTAAATTACGTACTAGTCTCGGCAGTACGATAAAATTGAAAAACAATTAAAATTTTTAACAATAGTTGAACAAATCCACATAACTAGTGTACTTATTTATTTAAATTATATTCACAAATAAAGCAATATATTACGTATAACAAATTTTTTATTTTCTTAATTCGCACAATAATTAATTGGAAACTTTCATTAAAATAAAACTTCAAAACCCGTCGACGTGAATAATTTATCCATTCTCGAAACTTGTCGCATATTTGTCGGACTTTCTCGAACCGACAAAAAGAAAAAAAAAAAAAAAAAAAAAAAAAAAGAACAATTCATCAAAAAAAGAATCTTTGCTAAAGAAAAAAAAAGAGAGAGAGAGAAAACAAGAAATGTCGACGGTTAAAAATAGAGTAGAAAAAAAAAAGCCGCAGACTCCTCGCGTAAAATATTAACAGACGACAGACAGATAAGTGAGAAAAAGAAAGAAAGGGAGAAAGAAAGTGAGACAAAGAAAAAACGATCGCAAATTTCACGCCTAGACGACGAATAATAAAAGCCCGAGCTTCGGCGCGTATCCATTATATCAATTTATCACGGCGAGGCAGAGGGTCGAGCGGGCTCGTCGCCCGCTAATATCGTATTATCATGCTATATATTTTGCGAAACGCCGCCGCCGTCGTTCTTTTCGTCCGCAGCGCGAGGATTTAACAATGGGCTTGACGCCGCGTGGCGTCGCGGTTATTGACGCTCGTTGTCCGTGACGAAAAATCGATACCTTTGATAACTTCCGCTGGCCTTGCGCTCATTTTTCATGATTCTTTCGTTCTGCGTCTATACATCCTTTATTCCTATCCCCTTTGCGTTTTTGCCTTCTCTCTCTCTCTCTCTCTCTCTCTCTCTCTCTCTTCATCTTGGTCTTCGCCGCTTTCTTCATTTTTGTCCATCGGTGATTTTGTACGATACAACTTTCTCTCTCTGATGTTTCTTTTTTTTATATACATATATATATTTTTTTTTTGTCTCAGAGAGAACATCTCCGCCGAATTTTAGGATTAATCCTCGCGTTATAGATATATACAACGCGCCCGTCGAATATGAATTAAGAGCGACGCGTTACACGGTAAAGCTTTATCTTTTGTACATATATCTGACATTTATACATGCGGAATGAGCCTTTATTTTACATTTTTTTTTCGTTTGTTTTGTTACTTCGCTCTCTCTCTATCGTTTTTTTTTTTTTTTTCTTTTCTTAATATTGTTTCCTTCTTTTTTTTTTCAAGCTTGCACACCATATCCCTTTTAGAATACAATGGTTCGACAAGTTACATCGCTAATATTTTAGAGCGAATTTGGAAATTTTTCCCCCCTTTTTTTCTTTTACGAACAAGTTGATACAAGTTGGAAATTCACGAAAAAAAATTTTGACCATTGTTTTTTTGATTTTTTTTTTTACAATAAAATAATTGCAAATTAACGCATTCGTAATAAAAAATTTATTGAGTTTGTAAGCAAAAGTCTTTTTAATAGAAAAATTATCGCAATTAAAAAGTGTTAAATGATAAATATTTTAAAACTATTGAGCGATTAATTATTAGATTATTATTAGCAACGTTTTAGTGCTTTAGCCACATTTTTGACAATATTTATCTAAAAAGATTATAATTTTTATTCGTCTAATTAAAACCGTTTTATCTTTGTACAAAATACGATACTTTCATCATTGAGTTCGCGCTCGTTATATCACAAATGAAATATTTTTTAATAGCCGATAAAAACTTTATTCAGCATTCAAACTATTTTGTTAGTATTTAGCATCAATACAAGCGCTGGATATTATATATAAAAATAGCTACAAAATAGCGGAGATTTAAAAAATTTCCAGGTGAAATTTTGAGAATTGCCACTGAAATAAAAAAAAAAAAAAAAAAAAAAAGAGCAAGTGCGACCGTTTAATCTTTTTTAAAAACTGAAAAATGGAACTTTCCACGTCCGTCATCAATTTCGAATATATTTTTTCACAAAATAAACGCGTCGCGTTATCCCATTGTTTATCGGCACATTTACTTTGTAATATGCCGCGCTTCATCAAAATCAAGAGACGTAGACGGTATGTGAATCTGATTTTTACTATAGTTCGATGAAAAAAAAAAAAAAAAAAAAAAAAAAGAATGAGTAAATAAAACATTGTTTATATTTACATAAAGTTTTCTTGGTATTTGGAAAAAAATCACTTGATTTTTCAGCTAAACAACAGTTGGATGAAAAAAAAAAAATTTTATATATTTGACGTATTATTCTTGAATGTTATCGTTATGTAAAAGAATAGAAGAAAAAAATTCTAGATATTTTTCATATTTACCTCTCAACGTTACATGAACGTGTAACGAATGGTAAATAAAACAAAATGTTTTAATAAATAAAAAATCGTTTTCTTTGTGATATTAAAACAAAAAACAAAACGAAAAAAAATATGATTAAAAAAAAAAAAAAAATTTGTCCATACTTATGGGTTTGAAGTTTCTAACGTCAGAGTCCAATGAAATTTTTTAAAAACTGTTTTTATTTAAAATTTATATTTATATTTTTTTTAGTCTTAGTGTTTCATAGCATAACAAAATATTCAGATACGAATTTAAATATAATTTATACATTTTTAGCAGCTTTATTTAAATGTAAATAATTATTTCGTCGTACTCTAACGTTGCTGACTTCAGACCCATCCATACTTTCTATAAACGAAAAAATACAATTTGAATAATTAAAGAAATAACAACGGCAGTACGACACAAAAGCTTTCCTCTATTATCTGCAAAATCCTTTCCGTTTCGCTCATATTTTTCCATCCTCTTCAACGCGCCCGAGCAATTTGTCAAAATTATAAATCCGTTCGTTTGGCCGCGTGTCGATGCGCACATTATGCCGGATTAAATGAGCTTGTACAAACGCGCGCGCGCGCACACGTCCACGTACCTCTAACGCGTGCGCGCGCGTGCACTCATCCAAGCGGCATATTTACTGCGGGTGTGCGAGTTTCCTGATTAATTGATGACGCGAACGATTGGATAATGGAACTTCCTCCACCTCCCGCACTACACCCACGCGTTCTCCTTGTATTTCTACCGTATGCGTGTGTGCATGAACTTATGCGTACGAACTTGCGTGGCGAGGAGTAGGAGGAGAGGGCAAACAGTTTTGCACGTTTGATAAACTCGCTTCGCGTGCGTCGCGATTTCGAATATATAATGGTTGGGAACAACGTATGCAGCGTATCTGTGTATACGTGCCTGCACACGTAAATACACGCATATATACACGCATGACTGTGTGTACGTGTGCGCGCGCGTGCGTGTATATATTACGTAATGAACCGCGGCGATATTCGACATGGGGGAGGGGCCGATTTTAAACGCGCGGTTGTGGGATTAATTACGCAAGTTGTGTCGTCCTGCGTACATATCTATGGATATATATATATATATATATATATATATATATATATATATATATATGTACACACACACACACACACAAACGTATAATAATATATATAAATATCCTTACTATATACATACATACAAGCGAACATACGGAATTCCGGGTGCATTTTGATGCCCGGATATTGTTGTAACGTTGGTGCCATTGCAGTCGGTTTATAGCGATGTTAGGAGTCGATACGGATTGCCCGGAATTGTTCTGTCACGCCTTCGCTTGTTAGTTTTGCTGTCCGCATATTTGTATCGTTTGTAAACTCCAAAAACGTAAAGGATACAGACTTTATTTATATAAATTGCAAGTAACTCGCGGTTAAACGGTCGATTCTTTAAGGTTTACGTTGTAAAACATTAGATGAATATCGATTATTTCGATTCAGTCAGAGATTTTATTATGGTGGTATAATTATGCAAAGATTTTCGTTTAAATCGAGATCGTTATTAATGAAATTTCGGCAATAATTATCTTATGAATTATTTTTCGAATAAAAAATAATGCATGTAAAAGTCATTGTTAAAAACGGTTTTAAAATAAATTAAAATTAAAGAATATTTGAAAAGAATATAAATTTAATCTATTTAAAATTCTTAAATAGACAATTTAAAGGCCAAAGTCGGAGAGGTAAACAATGAAATTCGGCGAAAAGCTCCGAGCGTTAGCGCGAGGTCAACTATTGTTATCGGCGCGACTAAATAAATAAAAATAATGCTAAGTCGAAACGAGACATTTGAATATGATAAGATTATTTATGCGAGCGACAATAATAATAAATTTGGAGCGATTTATAATAATTATAAGACGGATAATAAAGAATGTAAAAATTGTTGTAAAAGCAGAAGCGAACAGGGAGAGTGCCGGTATTAGAATTGATTTAAGTCGACGCTTAAGATCCAGTCTTTAGTCAGTTAGGCAGTCTCTTAGTGCAAGGACATACCCGTGGCCTAGAAGCTGGACGTGCTCGTAGGATGCTTCGGCATCCTCGAGGCCGTGAACCTCGTCCGAAAAACTCTAAGTTTTTTCAGTGACGTAGGTGCTTGCACGGGAAAAGAAATCGACCCGGGGCCGCGAGGCTGCGAGACAGTGCCGAAGATTCCGCGAAGACGGAGCGTAGAGAGAGGGAAATTTCAAGCGTGAGGAGAAAACAATAAAAGGGAACGAAAGAACGTACTCCGATTCACTCTCCGTTTTCGCTTTTGCTTGGAAGGTACTGTAATTTGTTAAAAATAAAATAAATTTGTTTCATTGTTAAATAAAGTTCATCATTTCTTTTCTTTTTAATTCAAAATTTTTTTTTCATTGTTTAATTTAATTTTCCTCATAAACAGTCATTATTAATTTCATTTTTGTTTTTAAAGATGAAAAATTGAATTTCAAAGAATAAAAACCGAAATAATTAATGCGAACGAGCGCCGGTCCTTTATGACAAAGGAAAGCTTTTGTTAAAAGTTACATAACACACACACACATATATATATATATATATATATATATGTAATCGACTGTACATGTGTGCCATAATGAAAAATCGAGCGGGAAATCAGATTTTCTGAAACATTTCGTACTACAAAAGCTAACAATTTAAAACAAAATTATTGGTATAAAATTTAATCTTTTTTGTAAACGTTCCCGTGTATATTCTTGTAAATTAAAATTTAATTATTCTGCTATATTTACATTAAAAAAAATTTTTTAAATTAATCAACGTTTTAATTAAATTTTTTCGAATATATTTTATACATTTCACGAAAGGTTTATAAAATATTTTTCATTGTTTTCGAAATACGAAAGATGCATTGAAAAATAAACAAAAGTATATGTATTCATACAGCGGATTTTGCATTTACAGATTTTGTTTTACTTTGAACTTCACATTCTCTTGTTTATCATTTCATCGCGATATTTACGAATTTCTATATATATATACACATAACGACTATTTTTCATTATTACAAATGGAAATTGCACTTTAAAACTCTATCCATTATAAAGGAGAAATTTGTCCTTTTATCTACATTGTTCTTTGTATGATCTTTATCGCATTATTGAGAGCATGTTGGAAAACATTCGATGTGGCTATTTCCACGGGAATTGCAATCGTTCTAAACTCCAACTATCGTAACCGCATTTCTTCTTCTCCCCTCCTTCTCTCTTGTCTCATTCTCTTTTGTTCTCTCTCTCTCTCTCTCTCTCTCTCTCTCTCTCTCTCTAGTTTGATATTTCCTTCCATATCTACGCTATTTTCTCTTTCGTGTTCACCTTTTTCTCTTATCTATCGTATTATTTTGTGATGTTTGAATTTGTTGTGGTTAATCTTTTTTTTTTTTGTTTTGATATAATAATTTAATTGTACGCATTTTATTTTAGTTTGCTTTATATATTTTATGATTCTTTCGTTTATTTATTTTCTTATTCGTAATGAATTAGATATGAACAAAACTGAATTTTTCACTCTCGTTTCGTTCTTGTTTTTATTTGTTTATTTATTTATTTATTTTTTTTTACTTCTCTTCTTAATTTTCTTCTCCGCAATAAATCATTTTATAAAACAAACTAAATGGTTTTTTCTTTTTGCAACATTAAGTATTATATCAAACTATTGAACTTTATAAAAGATATAAGAAAAAAAAAAAAAGAATATTCCCATTAAAAAACTTTCGTTTGAAACAGATACATAATGACAGTGCCGTTACATTTTTCATTTTTATTTCTTTCTTCTTTTGCTGCTTTACGATTTCTTAATTTTTTTTTTTTTTTTGCTCCATTCATCTTTACTATCAAACTTTGTGCTCTATGTAATATATACATATACACACGGACTTGATATTTATTTACACAAAAAAATTGCAATAAATTAACGATCCACAATCTCTGGTAAAGTCCAGTGATGTAACATAATCTGCACATATCGATCTCTTATCGACCGCTCATTTTACTTTTATCGACTTCAACTAACAACGTAAAAAATGAGATCCGACAAAATAAAAATAAACGAATGAAAAAATAAACGGCTATACATAATGTTTCCTCATTTAACCATCATTGATTCACCCCATGACAACCAATCAATTTCACCGAATCCTCTCGCGTCCTGTCGTATCGCAAAAAAGAAAACCTAAAAATAAAAAAAATATCGACAGCGATATTCAACGTATTCCCAAGTGCTAAATGAATAAATAATTGCGGGCGTATATTTGTATGCGCGTATACGATAACCGATCCTTGTCTTCTCTCTTTCTCTCGCTCTCGTTGTATCGAATGGCTGCGCGGAATTTCGCGCGACACGGAAAATCGTGTCCCTCCCCGTGATACGTACACGCGTACTGCACCTTGTCTATAAACATATACGTGACTTTGCTCGAGCGCGTAATAATGCGCGAGATAAACAAGCAGCCCTCCCCTCCCTCTCGTCGTATAAAGCGCGCGTTGGTCGGGGCGGAGAGAGAGAGAGAGAGAGAGAGAGAGAAAATTCGCGTGCGTATGTTCACGTTCCGTTTGGTTTTTCGCGCAAAGGACGAGGAGAGAAAGAGAAAGAGAGACAGGGAGAGAATATGGAGAGAGGAGAGAAGCATAGATTTGCATGTCTCCTCGTCCGCGCGCATATGCATGCGCGGCCTCGCTCTTTGAATATGTATGCGCTCGTCCCTTCCTACACTGCGGAAATGCGTTTACGCGTATATGCTCGCGTATGTGCGATTAGCGTACGTATAGATGTGTGTGTAGATGTGTATGTGCGTGTATACGCATGGAGGCGAAGATAAAGGTTAGAAGGGAGGTTTTCTTTGCTGGTTGAAAAAACGGAATGAAAAGTAACGCGTCGAATGGTGCGCGCAAAACGTTAAAAGCGTATAAGCGAGGACGACGAATTTGCACGGAATATTCTTAACGCGCGCGCGCGGAATTTAAACGAGAAAGAATCTCGCGCGCCGAGATTGCTAGAAACGTTGGTGATACACGCGCGGTGTGGAACGGAGTATATTATGATGCTTCGCGAAAAACTAGAGAGAGACGAAACACGCGGTGAGTAAAAGGAGTAGTAGAGGGTAGGAGGGAAGGAGGAAGGAGTGTTTGTCATGGGGCACAAGTTAAAAAGAAAAGCGCGAGTTTAGGAAGCGATAAAACTTGAGTACTGCATAAAAGTTTAAGATCGTCAAAATGCATCCTGAGTTTTTGAGATATGACGAGCAATATTTAACTTTGAATATTCCCTATTTTGTTTCTACCCGCCGGGTGCACTATATTTCAATAAGTGCACGTGAATAATGTTTACTCGATATTCTTTGACTTTTTTTTTAAGCTTTTTGGATACTTATTGAAGTAAATTCTTTTTTATTCATATTTTGAATGATTGATAGTCTTAAGTTAATGTTTAATATTAATAGTAATAAGATCTACATTTTGTTTTTCTAGAATTTTGAAGCAAACGACATAGTTCAAAATTTTCTAGCCAATGTCAATTTTATTTTTCCGAATTTCAAATATTATACATCAAAAAAATCTGCCTAAAAAACAAATCTTCATTCTTCGATTTGAAAAGTAAACTTTCCACCAATTTCTCATTTTCTCCATTGTTTTAAAAATCTTTCAAGTAATCGACTCCTACGCCAAGAGAGAAAAACTTCGTGGCCACAATGTGCTAGCTACCGCAAAGCAAACAAGAGAGAAAAGGAAAGTAGAAGAGCGAGGGGCTAACGAAGAATAGAAAACAAGCGAGACGAACAAAGAGCGAAAAGGACGCGCATATATCCTTGGGCGACAGCTGCGATAGGATACGCGAATGCGCTCCGGAGAGAGACTACATTATGCATCCGAACGGTGGTTGGCCGCACACATCCCGGTGGCGATAGGGTTAGATGTAGAACGCCTTGGTGAAGAGAAAGAGAGATAGTGAGACGACTTTGCGGCGACGCGAACTTGGTGACGCGTTACTCCTTACGATATCGTGCCGAAATTTTGGTGGTCTTGGTACTTTGCGATTACAAAAGGGTTTGACAGTTTTCGATGATGGAAGATTGTCGCGCTTAAAAACTTGCCTCGGAGTTTGATTGTCGAAGGAATAATTTTTGACGGATTGGTTGAAAGAATGGTAAAAAAATAGATAGAAGTTTTTATAATTTTAAACTGCGTTAACCTCGATGCAAATTCACATAGCAAGATAATTAACACTCGAATTGAATTTCATATATAGTTATGAATAAAGCTTTTTCTTCTATTCTCTCTCTCTCTCTCTCTCTCTCTCTCTCTCGCTCTCTCTCTCGTTACTTTCCTTTCACTCCTCGATAATAATCGATGAGTGAATATCCTCGAGAGGGATAGAGAAAATTTTGGATAAGGGCAAGGACGTGTATATTCGCGGGGGCGTTTCCTTCATCTCCATAACAACGGCTTGAGTGCTTCTTGTTCAGCGTTGCACAAAATTCGCGAAAGTGTCTCCTTCTCCTCCTTCACTTTCTCTCTCTCTCTCTCTCTCTCTCTCTCTCTCGTACTCTTGTTCTCTCGTGATCCTTCTCCCTAGTTTTCACCCCCTTATCAAAATTACGAGTGTTGCGCGAAAGCAATTGCATCAAGTGTCTCCGCAGTTGTGTTACTTTGTTCAGCTCTTCCTTTGATGAGTCTTTGTCCATGAACGTAAGGGTAAAATTGAGGATTTTGTAGACGATTGAAATTCGAAAGTTTTTATTTTGTTCGATTTTTTTTTGTTGTGATAATTTAAAAATTTACATTTTGTATTCGTAGGTGCGTACATGCAATAATGATCTATCGGTATTAAGTTAAAAGAAAGTCAATAACAGTCAAATAAGTAAAGGAGATAAATGGTATGGTCAGACATTGAATATTAAAGAATACTACTACATTGAATGAATTGAACGGTTTGAAAAAGTACTACTACTATTACATTAATTGTAAATTCCTGTTTTATTAAGTTAAATATAATTTTTTTAATAAAAAAAATTAGGCGAATAAGCAAATAACATATCATCGATGGAAAAAAATAAATAATCTATTATACAAATTCATGTATTATAAATTAATATTTTATCGACTCAAGAATTTACTCGAAGATCGGAAAACTGATTAACGATACAAAGAACGATAAAATAATCGGTGAAATAAAAATTTACGCGAGTTATTTATGCAAAGCAGTCGCGCATAATACGATTAATAAGCAATTTTTCGCGTTCTACATATTCCTATTCCAGCCTTTATTCATCGTTCACATTCATAGAAATCGATCAGTATGTTAAAATTTTTCTATTTTTCCTTCTCTCTCTTTCTTATACTCATCACGAGCATTTATAGACTCGTGAGTCCTCGGGCACTTTCCCGCTCTCTCTCTATCTCTCTCTCGCTCTCTCTCTATCTCTCCCGAAGATAAATGCATTTCCTTCAGCCTTATGCCTTCCCTCACTTTTCTCTCCTTTCTTTTTCCACGTAGTCATCTTTATCTCGCTCCTTCTCTATTTCTCGCTCTCTCTCTGCTATCTGTTGAGACCGCATTGATTAATGTCGGAAAGATTTATTGGCTCTCGAAACGAAAAAAGCTAGCAGCTCCAACGAGCAAGCGAGAAAGAAAGAGAGAGTGAAGAGACACTTTGCTCGGCCAGTGTCGAATGTAACGATTCGTCTTGAATTAAGGAATATCTTGGTTGAATATTAGCGTCTCTTTTTTCTTTATGCCGACTGAACTTTCTTTTTTCCTTCTCCTTCCTTTTTTTTTAAATATAAATATATATATATATGCAGACTTTTTTTTCTTATTTCACAGACGCACTTAGATTTTACGCTATACGGTGTCTTGTAACTTTTTTTTCCTCTTTTTGATATCACTTTTCTCAGCAAAAATAAAATAATTGCCAAGGAAGGAGGAGAAAATGTCACAGTCACGACGTTTGCATCAAAAGTTTTCATTTTCTATGTCCAATGTTTCGTAAATAAAAAAAATTAATTTCAAAAATTTTGATTTTTACGGCCGAATTACTTTTTCGAAAGAAGTTAGCCCAGCCATCTAGTTTTTCACGAAAAGAAAGAGTTGAGCTGCATTGTACTCAACTTGTGACATACTGTGCCGTAAAAAAAATTATTAATTTTTATTTTTAAACGCAAATTATCGTTTTCAAAAAAAAACTTAGCCTTGATCATGAAAATCATAAAAATGAAAATTAATAATTTTTTTTTACGACACATTATAGCATAAGTTGAGCACGATGCAGCACAACTCTTTTATTCTGTAAACAACAAAATGGCAGGACTAACTTCTTTCGAAAAATTAATTTCGATCATAAAAATCAAAATTTTACATTATAGCACAAGTTGAGCACAATGCAGTACAACTTTTTTTTTAAAAAAAGACAAAATGGCGGGGCTAACTTGATGGACATAGAAAGTAATTATTGATTAAGGTGTCCTAATAAATATAAAGATACTTATTAAATATATTTATGGTATATATCACTTTGACAAATATCATTTTTCTTAAACTAATAATAAAAATAATTAAATGATGCATATTTTATCCTTTTATATAGCTTTTTATTATTTTTATTATTTATATTAAAAAAAAAGGTAAACATAAATACAATTCAAAATATAATCAATTAACAAGTAAAGTTATAGATTTAAATAATTTTAAATCAGATTAAAAATTTATCACAGTCGTGATATATAGAACCAGAACCTCTAGTGGAAAGGATTGCAGTAATTTTTTCAAAGAAATTTAGATCCAAAATTCACCAAATAAAGTAAGACATACGACCAAACGAGAAATGCGCGACACTTATCATGTGCGCAAAAGAGTTTTTATAATAAAGTATTTTAAATAAATATAAAAATGAAATTTTTTATACTATTATGTTCTTAAAGTAAAAGTTAAGACATTAAACAGTTTTTTGTGTAACAATGTGTATAAAGAAAAAATATTCGAATTATAATTTTAATTGTAGCAGCTACTGCATATACTTGCAGCTGCAAAATTATTATGAAGAACTTAACCTGGATCCGTAAGTACCACATCTCTACTACTTTTTTATCACCTCTCTTTCACCTTTATGTTATTTCTCAATAATATTTGTACTTTTGCCCAAAACCGTGCTATAATTATTAAATTAAAGATAATTAAAATATATACATACATAAATTTTAACACGCATGTGTATAAAAGGCTATATTATGTGGACTTGCGTGTGAGTTCAACGGACGTAAATGACCATTTCCATACAGTCAGGGTTATTTTCATTGCCACATGCCGTAGTTTGTTTTATTTTATAATCATACGCTTTAGCTTGCGTTGTGCTGCATTGTACTGCAGTAGCTACTCATATACTTATAGCCGCAGAATTATTATAACTAACTTTACCTGCAGCCATAAGTAAATTAAGAAAAAATTGTCTCGCCTACACTTCTGCTTTTACTCATAAGCTCTGCCGACAGGCAGCCCGTCGTGCTATGCGCATCATAGCGTCTTTAGTTCACACTCGATCACTAGATGGCGTATCGTTTTCCGCTAGTAAAAATGTATACTTAAATCAATATAAGACCTTAGGAAATTCATCTCGAAGACGAATTTTCCCGATCCTCATTCCTCCTCGTCTCTCTCCTACTTCTTTCCCATCTGTTCTATTTCTCTCCGATCATTCTCCCACCTTTCTCACATGTGTCTTCAACCTCTCTTCCACTTCTCCCCCACTTTTCTCCCACTTCTTTCGCATCTCTCCCACCTTTCTTTTAGGTTTTGTTATACGACGGCTAGGAAGAGTCTCACGTGCAAAATGGAACTTCAACGAGCTTCCTACAACGTCTGCGTTTCTACAAACGCGTGATAGTGTATCCCCGCGCAGGCAATGGCGAACCGATAGCTCACCAATCAGGTGCGCTCTCCCACTTCGCGTCGGTAGAGCCGCCGTCGACGCACATAATAAAGAACAGAACGAGCCGTTCTTTAGTTAGTCCGACTCTGGGACGAGTTGTATGTGGACGAGCGAACGGCAGTTTAGCAGACCCTCTACGAGGTCCGCGATGGAACGGTGAAGTAACTGCGCGCCGATCAGGATCGTTCATCCACTTCGCGTCGGTGAAGTCGCCGTCGACACATATACTAAAGAACGGTGTGGCAGTTCTTTAGTCAGTCCGACTCTGGGCCGAGCCGGGTACGGACGAGCAGCCAAAAGTAACTGCAAGCCGCGCAGAAAAGCCAAGGCATCCAGGAGAGCGTTTCACGAGGTCCGCACAATCGGCGGTACAGCGAGTTAAATGGGCGTTCTACGACGTCCACTTTACTAACGGTGGCAGCTATGCTTGCTGCTATCTTTTCCCTCTCGGATCATCACCGCTCAAGCTATATAAGAGCAGTAGGAACCGATCATCGGCATTCGACTTACATCCGAATTGATTTATGCATCGGCAGTGGCAGCAGATGTTCAGCACAGCTAATAAAGGTCAGAACCAGTCGCCGCTTCGTCTCCGGCCGCGCATCATACTATTGCCCGTGGTCATTCCTGGAGGGAGTTGCGGGCCAGCGGAGCCTCGACTCCACGCTACATTGCTACAGAGGTTTGATTAGAGAGCCTGCGGCTTCCAGAGCTCAATGAAGATCACCACATCTACTACCGACAGACGGGCAAGGGCTACTTCTTCGTTTTCGCGCAGAGATCTCCAGTCAACTACCCGTTTCCCGACCCGGACAACGACACGGAGAAAACGCCAAAGCTGCTACCTACTGACGAAGACAGCTCTGCTATGGAAGCCAATATGACCGGCAGGACTGAATCATCCGCGACGAAGGGTCCTTGCCGAGACGCTGCGGAATAGGAATCGGCGAACGCGATTCGCCGACGCGTGCGGGCTTTTTAATCCTTCTCCCACCTCGCCAAAGAAAGGGATTCAGTTGTGAACCACCGGCGAGGCCCTTCGCAACGGGAATCACAGTAGAGAGTGAAAGATTAGAAGACTGCGGCCCAAGATGATGAAGCCCCCACCAAACTCTCCCCGTTCGACTAATAAAATCAATCAGCTCTTTTCAGGGCTACCAAAAATAATTAAACGTAGCAAACCCATGTTCGCCAGTCAATAATTTTTTTCATCTTTCTCCCATCTCTTCCACTTCTACTAACTCCTGCCTCTCTCTATGTTACACATTTATCTTACTTTTCTCTCACCTCACTCCCACCTTAATCCGACCTTTTTCCAGCCTCTCCCCTTCTTTCCTATCTCTCTCCCAGTTATTTACAAATTTTTCCCACCTCTCTATCGCCTTCTCTACGACCTCTCTCTTATCTCTCTTCTATCTCTCTCATCTTTCTGCCATCTCTTTCCCACCTCTATATCATTTTTTAATAATCTTTTAACTTTTGCCTAAAACAGCGCTATAATTAAAAGATTAATGATAAGTGAAAAATAGCTATATTATGTGGAGTTGCGGTATGGGTTTAACAGACGGTAAATCGACCAATTTCAAACAGTTTGCGTTATTTTGACTGCCATACGCTGTAATTTTATTTCAAAACCGTACGCTCTAACTTTGCAGTAGTTACTGCATATACTAACTGTCGTGCAATTTTTATGACTAGCGACCAGCATCTATAAGTAAATTGAGAAAAAGTTGTCTTACCTACACTTCTGCTATTACGCATAAGCTCTGCTGACCGGCAACCCGCCGCGCTATGCGCATCATAGTGTCTTTAGTTCACGCTCAATCACTAGATGGCGTATCGTTTCCCGCTAATAAAAATGTATACTTAAATCAATATAAGACCTTAGGAAATTCATCTCGAAGACGAATTTTTCCGATCCTCATTCCTCCTCGTCTATCTCTCTCCCACCTTTCTTCTATTATTATCTCACTTTTCTTCCGCCTTTCTTTTACGGGTCCTATCTGCTTCTTATCTCTCATCCATCTTTCTACGATCTCTCTCCCAAATTTTTGTCACTTCTCGCTTGTTTCCCTCCCGTGTGTTTTCCATCTCTCCTCCCACTTTTCTCACACTTCTCTCTCATCTTTTTCTCACTTCTGTTTCATATCTATTCCATCTTTTTCCCACCTTTCTGTTTCACATCCCTCTCATTTCTTTCCCGTCTCCGCCACCTCTCCTATATCTATCCCATTTCTCTTTCACCTCTCTGCCACCTCTTTTCTAGGTCTCTCCCACCTGTCTCACATATCTCTCTCCCTCCTTCCCTTTCTCCCTCTCTGCCTCCGTAGGCTATTCACTAAGAGAGCGATAGGTGAATCCAAATAACACTAGGATAAGCTGCGATGTCACTTCAATGGACTCTTTCAGCACACAAGGTAACGAGGAGGCATCGTTCCAAGAAACCAAAAAAGGCGCCCTAATAAAATGGAGTCGAACGATGTTTCTTACATTTAAATTCACCTATTATATTCCTTTAAAAATCGACAAAAAAATCTATGTACATTCTCAAATAATTTTAGTTAATAAGTATAAATATGTATATAAATAAGGTTTGAAAAGATTTCTGAAAATATGTATCGATATGTGTTTAAATAAATTTTACTAAATATTTATAAATATTATTAACCGAAACGATACAAACATGTAAATATAAATATACTAACGCAATAATGCAGACTACCTCTTTCGGTATCATGTTCTCCTAATATTTTCCCTAAAAAACCGATCGAAAATGCGAATTATCGAATAAATTTCAATAAATATATATAGATATACTGATGTGTAGAGACGTGCCACCTCTTTTAATATCATATTCTCCTAATGCTTTCTTTCAAAAACCGAACTAAAATACGAATTGTAGAATGAATTTCAATGAATATATATATAGATATTCTAATGTTAAGAGACGTGCCACCTCCGTTGACATCATATTCTCCTAATAATTTCTTTCAAAAACCGATCTAAAATGCGAATTATCGAATGAATTTCAATGAATATATATAGATATACTAGCATAAAGAGACATGCTACCTCCCTTGACATTATATTCTCCTAATACTTTCTTTCAAAAACCGATCTAAAATACGAATTCTAGAATGAATTTCAATGAATATATATAGATATACAAGCATAAAGAGACATGCTACCTCCCTTGACATTATATTCTCCTAATACTTTCTTTCAAAAACCGATCTAAAATACGAATTGTAGAATGAATTTCAATGAATATATATAGATATACAAGCATAAAGAGACATGCTACCTCCCTTGACATTATATTCTCCTAATACTTTCTTTCAAAAACCGATCTAAAATACGAATTGTAGAATGAATTTCAATGAATATATATAGATATACAAGCATAAAGAGACATGCTACCTCCCTTGACATTATATTCTCCTAATACTTTCTTTTAAAAACCGATCTAAAATACGAATTCTAGAATGAATTTCAATGAATATATATAGATATACAAGCATAAAGAGACATGCTACCTCCCTTGACATTATATTCTCCTAATACTTTCTTTCAAAAACCGATCTAAAATACGAATTCTAGAATAAATTTTAATGAATATATATAAATATACTAGCATAAAGAGACATGCCACCTCTCTTAACATCATATTCTTCTAATACTTTCTTTTAAAATCTCGTCTAAAATGCGTATTTTTGATCAATTAATTAATTAATAATGAAGAATAAAATAACAGATATTATTTACTTGTATTTTATTTTGTTACAATTTATTAAAAATTATAATAAATGATATCGAATAACATTATTATTTCAATTAAGTAATAAACGATTTTAACTTTTTGAGATTAGTAATAACGATTTAATTACACTTTTTTTATTCATTTCTAGCAAAGAACAAAAGGTTTATTATTGATTTATAATCTCTAAAAGTTATAATCTTTACATTATTATTATTTCAAGGTCAATATATAATACATAATTTTATTTAGAACATAAAATTGAAGTATAAAACTAATAATATAAAATTTCATGTTTCTTATTGATGAGATGTTTAAAAGTCTATAAACTATAGACAAGTAATTTAATTAAGAGATATATTGATTTTTATACTACACGGCGTTTTAATTCATTAAAATATATTGACGTTACATATATGTCATATTTCTTATTGACTTTACAAGTATAATTAAAAGCGTGGTTCGAGTGCTTGCAAGCTCTTCTTAAGATTCCTTACTTTTTTCAAGAGGGTACCTACCCTATAATTTTTTTTCCATGAAATACCTAAAAAAAAAAAAAAATAAATTAATCGATTAAAATAACATACTTTATATTGATATGAAAAATATCAATGATAATAAATATTTTTTTACCTTTTACAATGATTTTGCTTTATTGAGTACCAAGTTATTCTCTCTTCAATATTTTTTCTTTTCACACAGACTCCCAATTAAACCGATGAGTGGATTTTGAAGATGCAAGGCCTAAATATTTTTAAGATGCGTCTCCATGGGGCACAGCTCTGGCAAAGTTTTATCTTGTTATTATTTAGATATTCGAGAACCTGAAAGACAAAAAATTCATATAAAATTATGAAAATATGATTTAAATTAAAATAGTTAATATACAGTACCATTCCAAGCTTTGGCCCATAATTACAAGTCTACTGAATATTTTACGTCTTACTGCATCAAAATTCATCTATCCGTTCAATTGAGGGTCTGCTTGAAAACATAAAATCTTGAAAAAATGAACCTGTAAACCATTTAAATATTTATCAAATTTTTTTGTCATATGTAACATTTATATTTTTTATGATTAAGAAACTAAAAAATTATGTAATATATTAAATTGAATCTATTTTATAATAAATAAAATAAAAAATCAGGCTAAAAAATGTATAAAAGTATATATATCATTTTTTAAAAAATTAATATAAAGTTTAAAATAACTATTATTTTAATGATATTATTATTTTTAATATTATTTATTAATAATTACTGTATTTACTGATAATATAAAAATAATTTAATTTTTATTTGATAACAAAAATAAGTATTTATTTATTATAATTTATTGTAAATAGAAATTAAAACTATTTATAAATAACTGTTTTATTTTTTATAGATCTTACTTTTACTTTTACATCTAATTTTATTTTTTCAATTCTACTATAATAAATACTTATAAATTATAATAAATAAATACTTATTTTACTATATTACTTAATTAAAAATCAATTACTTCTTAGTGAATAATCATAAAAGAAAATAATATGTTAATAAATACCTGTTTTATCGTGATTAAAATCATATATTCCGGATGTTTAGGTCTTTGTCACGTACATTAAAAAATTGATGACTACTTGAGCGATCGGCCATATATCTGAATATGTTCTAGTATATTGCAATAACACTTTACAATTGGTTTGTTATTCCAATAAAGAAAGAAATTGATAAATATTATTCAAAAACTATGTAACTTTTTGACTTTTGACAATGATTTAAAAAATTAGAAGACTTCATTGCAACATCCTGTTAAACCTGAAAATATGTATGTACAATTAAAAAAATAAAATATCAAATAAATAAACATAAATAAAATAGGTAAAATGATTAAAATACTGATTAAAATTAATAAAATCTAAGCCATGAAGACTCCAACAAAATTTGTGTCTTGTTCGATGCTGGCTGGTATCTTATCTTCCTTCCTCCAACATATCTCTCTGGTTCGTTATCCTCTCTATCGCATAGATCCTGGTCCAGCAGCTGTAAAATATAATAAATAATTAGTGAAAATTAATTAAAATAAATAAATAGACTTACACTCACCTATATCTTCTTTGTTGACTGTTTCGATGATACTCCTGATACCAAATCCTCCTCCTACCTTGTAGTTGTCCTTCGTTGTCTCTGGAAAAAAGAAACAATTGAAAACATCAGTCAAAAAAGGCAAATTAATTGAAAAAAAGATCTCAAAGATCAATAAGGTGAACATTTACCTGTTAATAAGAAGTGGAACTCCTGTATCCTAGTGCAACACTCCTCGGTGCAGTTCCCGTCATCATGCACACCTCAAATTTGTCAGCTTCGCGGACGACGTGTAAAGAAACTCATGAAACGCACGTCGAGTAAAATCAGATAAATAGAATCAGAATTACGTGTAGTACTCAGGTGTAAAGCTCTTAGACGATTGAAGAAGAATATTCATTGGTGTGCTGCATTGAGAAATTTACATTACTTGTTAGCCCCGCGGTTTTTTGAAAATCTTGAAGCTGCAGAAGGAGCAGGTTGCAGCGATCTCAGAAGGCCTCGTATTTACTAATATCATCGTCTCAGGAAGTTTCTCCATCGTCGACACACTCACAGCACATAACCAACTCACTCGCGGCCGATGTAAACGCGGGGGCAAGGTATCGACTGGCGCGTTGGTCGCCGCATCGATTCGACTATCGATTACGAATCGAGCGTAGGTGGCGTATCGGACGGCGGATACAGTCGATATCCCGTAGCGCACGAACGACAAAGAAGAAGGAACAATGTGATTGTGTGGAACAAAATGACTCGTTCATATCGTTTTGGACAGCACTCGCACTTACTCGTAGTTAAGCAAAACCTTTGTCAATTCGATGTACACAGTGAACATTTGTTGTAGCCACTTTCTGAAAGAAAGAATTGTAAGACTTTCTCTCATTCGTTGTGCTTTTTCCTCTTTTTCCTTCTGATTGGTTTATTCTCACCGGTAAGAAAGTATAATTTCTCCAGTTTTACGCTATGCTGCTTCTCGCTGTCTACGCTGTCTTTGGTGCTGCTTTTTGACGTTTTCCATGTCAACGTCGCTCAATGGGAAACCAGATTGAGGAAATGCTCGAGAAGTCAACAGTCCCTGGTCGCCGTAGTCAGCGGTCTGGTTTCTTCCCGTGGGCCTTTACGATATTATTCATGACGTCCTCGGACTCTGTCCGTGTTGAAGGATTGATCTCGAAGGTAACTCAGGCGCCGCTTCTATTGTCGTCGTCCTCGCCGTCGTTCGCATTTTTCTCTTCCGCGACGTAGCTCGACTAACTCTCTTCGCAGACTCCTTTTTCTTCGTTAGGTGGGGCCGCTATTTTTTCGGCAATGCGATGATCCGTATTTAAAAAAATAAAAATAAAAATTGTAATATTCGTTCAATTGAATAATATATTACCTTAGATTTGGTTTAACCGGAAGTTAAGTACCGGATTTCAGCATCCAAATTTTGTAATATATCAAACCAGATCTTAGGTTGATGTGAGAAAACTAAAAATAAAAATATTAATTCAGTAAAAAAAAAAAAAAATAAAATAAAATAAAAACATTAATTAAGAATGAGAAAAATAAAATAAAACTATTAATTTAGAATAAGGAAATTAAAATAAAAATATAAATTTTGTTTTATCACAAAACGAAAAATATATGAAACTCAATGGCTATTTTTCCGATCGAGGGAAACAAAAAAACAAAAAGAATTAATTAGATGTTAAATGAAAATTAAATTAAATTTAAATTAAATTGTGTTTTTATAAAATTAACATTAATGTTAAATCAATAATAACTGTTAAAATATAAATGATTAATAATCAATAATAACCAAAAAATAATATAATAAAATAATAAAATAAAAGAAAATAAATTATAATAATTGAATTGAATAAACTTAAATTTTATTTATTTACGCGCGTATTTTCTCGTCGAGCGATAAGAGAACAATGACGAGCTTGTTGCGGGCCTTTGTTTTCTTTGGACTCTCTCCCCCACTATCTTTCTACTTCGCAGGAATTTTTAGCGAGTTTCTCTAGCTCTCAAGCCCCTATAGCCCGCTTTACGCAGTCTGGCGAGCCACGAGACTATGCCACTGCGAAATATCGAGTTTTCCAGGCAATAAGCTCACGTCTTGGGTAACGTTTTTTTTTTTTTTTTTTTTTTTTTTCTTCTTAAAAGACAAAATGGCGGGGCTAACTTGATGGATATCCCTCTTCTCGTTCTTCGAATGGATGTGACCGATGTGATTATTGAATGGAATTTTTAAAATTTTAAGACTGTAAAATATTACGCGATAGTTTATGGTTGTATGTTAATGTAACGGTTGTATTTGAAATGCGGTGATACTGTTTGTTATAAAAGAAAATTTTAAATAGATATTTATTATAATATAAAAGAATATTAATATTATGGATGAAAGATAAATCGAAATAAAAAGAAGTTAAAATATACAATAGTGAAAATTTATTAATATTTATTTTAAAAAGTAATTGTTTTAAATATTATTAATTTATCTCTTTTTATACCAGCTAAAAAATTGAATAAAATTATTACTTTTTATTTTATTATCGCAACTAATATTAATAAAAAAAAAAAAAATTAAAGTTTCATTTCAGCCGCTATTTTTACCCTAGTTTCGCTATTTTTTTCCTTTAACAAATTTTTTTTTTTTTTTTTTTTTTCATTTGAATTTGCAGATGATGTAAAATCCGGCACAATAAACATGCATTTAAACAGAAGCGTAGATGCAGTTTATGGAATGCTATAAAAAAGTGTACATACCATTGACCTGTACTACTGAAAGTATAACATTCACTATATATTTATATACACATCTGCTTTCCACTTCGACTATAAAATAAATCGTTAAATTTTATTCGAAAAATTGTTCTATAGTAATACGACTCATAACGTTTAATCAATTATTTTTATTTAAATAAATCCGTTCATTTTTCTTTTTTATTCCATACTTTTTTAAAATTACGAATTGTTTTTTAATTCAACAGATCGAGAAATCGTGGTGTGATGTTATTTCAAAATAATACCACAACTAAGCTTAATTGTATCATTATTTCATCGAATAAAACATTGAGCGAGCGTCGATAGTGTTAATATAATTTGACGGCATTTAATACGAGGCAGAACGAACTATTTAAGTAGATCAAGTCGGATAGTATGCGAGACGAACATAAAGACATTTTACGCGCAGACTTCGTTTCGTTTCTATTATACCAAACGAAATATCTTACGTTTAAAATGCGACAATAAGCCCGCAATAAGCAAGATTATTTCCCGTAGTCTCGGGAAAGAAATGATTTATTATTGGTAAATCAGTCATACTGACGTCTCTCGTTGTGTATCAAAATCTCGCGGTTACGAAAAAAAAACAAAAAAAAAAACAAAAAAAATAAAAAAACAAAAAAACAAAAATGAATGAGTTAAGTAAATGTAATTTTCTAAACCAGCTCCTCTGTTCTTTCCTCGAACCCTAAAATGATCGTTAGCTCCTCATTGTTTCGAGTTTAAGCGCGCGATATTGCACCTTTTGATGGCCGGCAGCTTAAACAAAGCGTAAACCTCGTAAAGAGGCTTTTGTCGAGGATTTCTGGCTTTTATTGGGAAGCTGTTTAAACACGATGAGAATAAGGAGCGAAGGAGAAGTAGCGCCAGCACCTCTGCCTTCATTTTTTCGGTAAAATGCGCGCACAATGCGCCGTTGGCATTATTATCGGTAGTCCGTTCGCGCGTCGCGTTTCTCTTCTCTTTCTCCTTTCTCTTAGCGTCTCGTTTTACGAGGCTTGGGAATTTTAACGGCCTTGTTAAGGTGCCGCCGACGCAGGCTTAATAATTTGTTCGCGCGGACTGTGTGTATATGCTAGGCGTGTGTGTATCGACGTTTTTTTTGTCCTGCGATGTATAACGCTAATAGTTCTTTTTGATTTCTTTCTTTCTTTTTTCTTTTTGTTTTACTTTTTTGTTGGATGATATGAAACTTTTCTTCGTTATTGCTTTGATTAAGAACTGTTTACAAATATGATACGTTGTTATCGTGCGTACCGAGTACTTTATAATTTTTTAGATTTTATATTTAATTTCTATATTAAAATTCTAACGCATTTTTATAATATAATGTTTCAAAAATTCAGCGAACGCTGAGAAGATTCGGTGGAAAAACAACTTTTTTTTCTTCAACTTTTAGAGGAAAGAAAAAAAAGTTGCGAAAGAACGTGCTTAAAAATTATTTTAAAGCGCGTGTAATTCATCATTTTCAAACTTTTTTAAAACTTGCTTGAAAAATATTTTTTTTTTTTTTTTTAAATTACATTCGTTTTGAAATTTTACTTTAAAAAAAAAATGTTCCACGTTTAACTATTCTCTTTTTAAAATAAATATTTGAAAATAAAAGATTTAGCGTTTTCTATTTTTGTTATTATCGAATAAATTTGTTTTTAAAATATCTCGTTTATCGCAACAATCGAGGAACTTGACCGAAACAAGCGCATTTCCATTATTCTCTTTTCGAGAACGTTAATTACTAAATCAACAACAAACAGTCTCACAATGCCGAATCTCGAATAAATACAGATACTCGAATATCAATTAATACTTGAATAATCACCTTTTCTTTATCAATTTTTTTTTTTTTTTTTTTTTTTTTTTTTATTTTTTTTTTATTTTTCATAACAAGAGAGTTGTATACTAATATTTGTGCACACGCAGAATAATAAATGAAAACGACAACATGCTTGTTTCTTATGTTTTTTATATTCAATTAAAAGAGGCCGTCGTTTTTCTCTAAAGTAAAATGCATAAGTAAAGTCGTCACCCATACAAAAAATTAGAAACATAGCGACTGTTTTATAGGCAATTTTAGAACCAACGTTGTTGAAAGGTTAATTTGTCCTTCGTATTGAGAGAAAGTGTAGTTTCCAATTGCTTATAGCTTTCCTTTTTTTTTAGTTTTATATTTCTTTGTTTTTTTGTTCTTTTCCTCTTGTTTACGTTCTTGAAATAGTTTATGTAATTTAATTTATAGTAGAGTAAGAAGTTAAACGTATTTTAAAAGTAGAAATTAAATAGATACTACTCGTTTTATTGAGTTCTGGTAACGATCATAACAAAATTTAACCCTTTCTTTATTTTTTTTTTTTTTTTAAAGCGTGGATAGGAAAATTAACCGTAAACTTGATTATGAGGTGGCGTTAAAGTTCATTTTAATATTGCGTGAATATTCGTCATAAATCTAAGTTAATATTGCGTGAAGTAAAATCTGGATTGTTTTAACTGTACTTTCAGATGTTATAAAGTAAATCATAAGTAGTTAATTTCGTAAAAACAGATTAAAATTTTTACGAAAATTATTTTGTCACGATATAATATCGTGCTATTTGTCAAGCACATAACGAACGCTTTGAGCGATGTTATTTTTTAAAATATTTTTTGTATAATCTCGTCACGACTCTCAATATTTTCTTTTTCTTTTTTTTTTTTTTTTTTAATACAAAGATTAACTTATTCGCAATCATAGATAAAATTAAAAAAAAAAAAAAAAAATTATAACATTAACATTTATATTATCTCGATAAAATTTTATGTATAAACCAACAAAAATTTTCACCAACTAACCTCCATTTCATCCATAATTTTTTTTCTCTTCTTTTATTCCACGGAATCCCCAAAAAAGCTCTTTTACATCTCACACATCCTCTTTCTCTCTTCCTGTATCCTACTGTACACAAACAACCTCCCTACCTTCCCTCCTTCCAAAAAAAAGAGGGGAGAAAAAAATCTTGATTTCCCAAGATAGCAGCGTCACGCACTCGGTCGTCCCCTTTCGACGTACGTAGCATCGCTGCTACATCCGGTACGCATACAAGCATCGAGCAAAAGGTTAGGAGAGAGAGGACGTATCCACCACCATCTATATTTCATCTCTGTCCTTCACTCTCTCTCTCTCTCTCTCTCTCTCTCATACTTGTGAAAAGAGAGAGAGAGAGAGAGAGAGAGAGGGGTGGAGAAGGATGCGATCGAGCGCGAATAACGGGCGAATATCTAATACTCGGGGCCTGTATCGTCGTCGTAGTTGCTGCTTCGAATATATATCGCGCGTTTCCTCCTTCCGGTCTACGCTTCCTGCTACGCTTCACCTTTTCTTTCTTCCTTTTACGGCTAGAAAGGAAAAGGCTGAGGAATGAGGAGAAAGGGGATTTATATATATATATATACACCCACGCTTCTTTCCTTCTCTACTGCACTTTATTTCTCTCGAGTGTTTGCACCGTCGACGGCGCAATAACGCTCAGATAAACGTAATTTCGCGAATTGGAATTTATGAATATATTTTTTCTCGTCTCTCTTATTTATTTATTTTCTTTTTTTTTTTTTTTCTCTTCCTCTCTTCGTCTTGCTTTTTAGGTCTTTTCACTGGCTATGTATAGAAATAAGGAAGTGGACGACGGATGGATGGTGCGTCTTCACGACGGGCTCATTTGAGAAATTATCTGGAAAGGTTTTGTGGGAAAAGTTATTGCCAGCCGTTCGAAGGATATATAAAAGAGACCGCAAATTTTATTGTGTACATTATTTTATTGAATCAATTGTTTGACTTATAACGTTTGTTTTATTAGCGATATAAATTTTTACTAAAATTTATTTTCGATTATTAAAGTTGTCCAAATAGTTCTTTTAACGATTTAAATTAATTGATTAACGAATCACAGTTAGGATATAATTTTCATCGTAAAATTGGTCTTAACGTTTTAGTTTATTCAAGAAATTCGAGGCTTAGTTTACATAAACTTCACAAGCACATAGATATATATTATTCCAGGCGCATATTCACTTACACACGTATATTCAATCAAATGCGTAATAAATTTTTGGTATTCAAGCGGAATCTGAAAGTTTTGTTGATTTAACTTGTTTGTTCGAATATTTTGCGTTCGTACGGTATCGATGAGCAAAAGAAATATTTTCACAATATACATACTCGTATATACGAGTAAATGCAAACTCATGCATTACATTATACATATTGCTCGTGAAATTTTGTTTTTCGTAATTATGCAATGCTCGCATATTCTTATTAATTAATTATTTATATTAATATGAATCACATTTTTATAAATAATTTACCACGAATAATTACATTAATTAATTCAAAGTGTTTATTTTTCTTTTTAATAAAATACCCGTATCATGTAGATTTGAATTATTGCTTACATCAATTAAAAAATCAATTAAAATAATCCAATAAATCATAAAAAATGTATTTTTTTTTTTTTTTTTTTTTTTTTTAAATACTTTTAAAGATTATTTTTCCGTCTCGATAATTCTAAATAAGCATCAATCATGACGGTTGAAAATTCATCGGGTCCATTAATATTCGAGAGAAGAGACTATTAGGCTATTTCAACAGCGAGATCGTTTCAGGAGCCATTTCTCAACCCAAACCATCGTCAATATTTATTCCTTATTTTCTCGAGCAACATCCTGTTACGTTAAAATAATCCAGCCCTGTAAATATATATATATATATATATATATATATATATATATATATATATATATATATATATATATATATATATATATATATATATATATATATATATAAAGTCAAAGACTTTCTCTAGCGGTGAATAAAATCGGAGAGGCGGAAAGAATAACCATTTGCTGGGATAAATTTTTTTTACAGCGTTGACAAAGGCACCACAATTCTCAAAATATTACGGCTACAGTATGCTTTTTTTTTTCTTTTTTTGTTTTTTGGTTGAAATACGATTTTTAATCGACGAATCGAGAGACAAAAAGAAAGAAGTCTTTTTATTTTTGTAATCGATGTTATTATAATGGGTACACACCAAGTACCCATTGTTGGTCTCTTCTTTAGCGAATATAGTAGTACTTTCTCGTCATTTCGTTTCGTTTTTTATTTTTCACGAGTGCGCCTTTTTGTTTGAATTTTTTTTTATTTTTTATTTACCAAACGGTTATTTTTTACTGGCGACGAAAAAGTATCGTTGATCAAACGATGCGCTCTTTTTTTTCTCTCTCGTTCTTCTAAATTTTACTTTGATGTTGTTATTACTATATGTTTTTACAATGTGTTATAAAGTCTATTTATCTATTTTTTTTTTATTCTACTTAAAATTATTACAGTGCCGAAAGGATTTAATTTCTTTTCGTTAATACTGATTAAAAAAAGCTCTAATTAGCAGCTTGCATCAGATTGTATTAGTATTTATATTTTTAATAATTTTTTTTGTGGCCGCGATATTTCGTTGATATAATAATGATCGTTTCGCATCGTTTCGTAGAATTATGTTTTAATTTAATTCAATTTATAGTAAAATATGCTGCATCTTATTGCCAATTAATCACCACGGAGAAGGTGACAATTAAAAATAATTATATTTTTATCCAAGTAGTAGTATAGGTATTATTCAACATTCTTTGTAACATTCTATTACTTTGTTAAAAATGTATTAATTGTTAAATGAATTCCATAAATATAGAATAATTGATGAAATTAAATAATATAGTATTTCAAATTATTGCATAAGCAATATATTTGATAATAATACGAAATTAGTACAATAGGTGGTAAAAATGGGACGGTTACTATTAATTAAATTACCGATTGAATATTATTGGCGATATCGATATATGTATATATTTTAATATAAATATTTTATTATACCATATATTTAATACTTATTATATTGATAAATAATGAAATGTCATTAAATTAATCATTGTTATGTTTGAAATTAAAAAAAAAAATCAACTAATTCATAATAAAAAAAAATCATATGCATAAATTTACAATTTACAAAGCCAACTCGCAAAAATATCATCTCTGGATTGAAATCTTATTGATTATCGTTAAAAACCGCTGTTTCTATATAAAACAAATAACTAAAAAGCAAAATAAAGATATATGTATACAAAATCGTCAACTCTTGCGTATCGATAAAACGCGACTGTCGCGTAGTATTTGCTCGCCATGAAAAATTTTAGTACGCAGTCGATCGTCCGGCTAATCGAATCTCTGATGGCCTCTCGCGCATTCCAAATCTCTGATTCTTCGCGACCACGAGACCAACTCGCCTCGTTGTTCGTCGGACCGAAAGTGCTTTCTTCGAATAAAAAACAAAACTAAAAGAAATAAAGCGAAAAAACAAAAAAAAAAAATCAAAACGGTTTTTGGTGCTTTCCATCATCAATGTATACATATGCACCCTCTTTTCCCACTTTGTGTTCCCTCTTTCGCGCGGCTTTTGTGGTTCGAGTTTAGCGACTCGCTTTTTCACCGGTTGATTGTTGGTGAGTTGTTTCCTATTGTGTCCATATCATTTTTTTTTGACAAAACTGATGCAAACGATATGAAACAAAGAAATAGTTACGATATTTAACTATTTTTTTTTTCTTTTTTCGAATACCATTGACAAATATGTTATTTACAGGATTTTCTTCATCAATTTATATCTAAAAGTAATATTCGTTACATTTTTAAATTAAATAACGGAAAACATAATTTGACCAACGTCAGTCACAATCGACAGTAAAAATAAAATACTATCTTACAAATTTTGCATATCATACAAGTGGATATTTAACAATTTATTAAAATAATTGATACGATTATTAAACACAACAAAAGCTAGTACAAAGTATTACATTATTAACATTTTATCGAATTAAAAAAAAAGTCGGATTAGCCGTACGCGACTGTTCATACATAAAAGATCAACGTTACATTCGAAAATCACGCATACAGATAAACGTCCTAACAGGTAAGTAAAAATCGATTTTCGGTTAAAAGTAAATACGTTTTCCCTTCACATATTTCATGATTAAAGTTCCGATTCCTTCGTTTTTTTTTTTTTTTTCTCAATTTTTTTTATATATATAATCCGCACAGATGCACACGAGGTAAAAGAAAAAGAAGAAATTGCAGTAGATAAAGACTAAGAAATCGGATTAATGAAAATAAGAGAAAGACGAAAGGAAAAAAAGGCGGTATAGTAATCACATTTTATAAGCGCTGGCGAAACGCTAAAGATGATAAATGTAAGATTATAGTACGTACATACCTCAAAACTCATTTTTAAACTTTACAGTCTCTACCTTAACCAATCTGGTATTTCATTTCGCATCGTTGGTACTTTCTTTCATTTCATACATTCACCGTACAAATATTTATACCTTGCCGTATGCGATGCGTTACTTTCCAGCGTATAAACGCAATATTCCATCAAACAAAGTTAAATCAGAGGTTATTCAAGTAAAGCGCGATTCATAAAGAACGTCTATAAATACAACCGTAGTAATTTTTCGTCTCATCGTGTACGTGTGCGTACACATCGTACACCGTGTAATACACACTATATACGACGCGCAAGCGTAAACCTTAATGACGAGCGCATAAAATTTCAAGGATACGCTTTGTGAGCTCATTCTGATTTTTACGTACATACTTATATTTTCCGCGTCGAAACAACGCATAAATTTTACGTCCCGTTCGTATGAAACTTATACGTCGCTCCAATATCGCGTATAAATATACGCGTATGCGGATATACGTTTGACTTGATATACGTGTGCATATATTTATACGTAGGTGTATAAAAGTACTTTCGCGAAAATCTTAGGTAATTCGACGTCGTAGCGAGTCGATTTCTCGTCGACCTGGGCGTGCCGCTGCCCGAACTCTCTCTCTCTCTCTCTCTCTCTCTCTCTCTCTCTCTCTTTCTTTCTTTTTCTTCAGCTTTCGAAAAATAAGGAAATTGGGATAGAGGAAAAGAGCACGAACAAGCGTATTTGGTAATATGAATAAACGACGCCGATGAATTAACATAAAAAAAAAGAAAAAATATATAAATGACTTAAGTATAAAAAAAAAATAAATAAATAAATAAAGAGGAATGAAAAAAAAAAACGTTTAATTTGTGTCGGACATAAAATAAAATAAAAAAAATAATATTCGTCGATAATTATTTATTATATCCGATATAAATTCTAATTCGTGAAGACTATCTAAATCTTTTCTCATCGCGTAGAAACTTTTTAAATTTACGTTAAAGTTTATTTTTAAATAGTAAATGTAAACGTACATTTTACCAGTGAAAATACGAGTATAAAGAATGAAAAAAAAAAAAAAAAAGACGAGCGAAGAAATCTACGGAAGTACAGCTACAACGCTGAAAGAATTGATTCCGATCGTGAAGGGTAAATACGAGCACGCGACATTTCATCCCCCTTTTCCTCCCTCGTCTTTTTTCTTTCTTTCTTTCTTTTTTTTCTTTTTCATTTCTTCTAATGTCGCGAAATGAAAAGCAACTAGAGGCAAGAACGAACACGACGGGAATTAAAGAACAGAAAAGGGAGAACGAGATACACACGTACACATACATGTATATAAAAAAACAGAGAGGGTTACACCGGAGTGAGAAATGAACAGAAGAAAGAAGAGGAAAGATAGAAAGTGCAAGGACAAATTTTATTGCAGCACTTGCAAGAAAGAAAGAGAGAAAGTACGATGCAGTCGTCCAATAAGACGAACAATTTATTTCTCAGAAAAGGACCCCAAAAGAGCAAGGAATACGGTATCCTTACACCCGGAGGAAATATATCGACTCTCGCGTAAAGAAAAAAAAAAAAAAAAAAAAAAAAAAAAAAAAAAAAAAAGAAAGATTGCAAAAAGAGCGAGAGAAGCTCGCGGAGTTTGCAAACTAGCCAACTTGCAAGAGAAAACGCGCTCTCGATTTTGTCGCAGTGAGTTTTAGTTCAGACTTAACTGCTACGTAAGGAGAGTAAGCCCGGTGATATTCAACGGGGAAAATTTCGGTTGGAAGGAAGAGAGGCCACTACTTTTTTTCTTCTTTTTCAGCGTAATGGTGTCTCTTGATTTTTTAACGATCTTTCGTTTGGGGAATATAAGCATAGGGAGGATATCGACGTCGAAGAAAATGGAATTTAAATTGATATTATCCATATACACGTACATACCGTACGGGATTTAAGTTTGTGCTTTTAAGAAGTGCCTTGTGATTGATAGATTAAATGGGGGCTCGGAAAATATGAAAGATTTGTGAAAATAAAAAGAGAGATGTGACTGACTTATGCTATATTTGCTTATAGATAGGATGTCTGCTTATTAAATTGATCGCGTAAAAAAGGCTATTTAAATACGACGAGAGAATAGAAATAACGCATACAAGTAGATATGATCCGTATTATATCAGACATTTTTTAAATATATTTTCATATAAGAAAAATAAATTGAAAATTTTTTTTTTTTTTTATATAAAGAAATTTAATCAAATTTTTATTAATACTTTTGTCTTTATAAAAAAACATTGAAAGTATTCATAAAAAGTCGATCTTTTCATACTTGAAATAACGCGTTAGAATTTTGAAGATAAAATACGATATAGAGTGCAGTCGTCGTGTTTCTTCTTTGATGTCGATTCGTTAAACACATAATTTTATCAAATTTCATTTTCTTCCACGAATTTAAACGCCCGTTTAAACGCTAAAGAAATTTCTGCTATTCAATCGATTTGATTCTAATTAAATAACGCAGCAGCAGAAAAGTCGATTTAAACGCATGGGAAATTAAATTTTCCTGATTCGTCGGTATAAACGATTTGAACTCGAGCGATTTCAGAAACTCTTTGCATACTCGGCACTATTTGATGAAACAGTCTGAAAGATACAATACACATACACACAAATCGATCGAAGCAGAAAGAAGATAGACGATTCTAGGCAAAGAGAGTAAATAAGAGAGAGAGAAACAAAGAGAAAATGGTGCATCGAATAAAGCATAGTAGAGAGACATTGCAGAAACACACTGCTATCGTCAAATACATCTACATACGTTTCTATACTTAAGTGAAGCATCTAACAAATCTATTGTCCTTAAATTCAAGCGACTTGGCGTGAATGCTTAATCAAAGGCTTGTGTACAAAGTCGAAAAACGAGAGACGAAACGAAAAGCTTTCGTTTCGATGACGAATTTTGCGTGAAATCATCGTAAAAGGAAAATCGGCAACCCTCGCATCGTGACCTTCTTTCGCTTCTCTCTCTCTCTTTCTCTCTTTCACTTACTCTCTCTCTCACTCTCTCTCTCACTCTCTCTCTCTCTCTCATTCACTCTCTCTCACTCTCTCTCACTCTCTCTCACTCTCTCTCACTCTCTCTCACTCTCTCTCACTCTCTCTCACTCTCTCTCACTCTCTCTCACTCTCTCTCTCACTCTCTCTTTCTCTCTCTCTCTTTCTATCCACGTTCACGCATCGAATTAGTAAAGTGGATTTTAAATTAAGACAATAAGACTCATTCGTACCAGAAACTCACCGAGCTCACTAGTACGCGCGATTAAACAACCAAAAGAGATAAATCGGAATCACGTGCGGGCTTTTCGCTTTGAATTTGTGCGCTTTTTGCTTCGAATTTAGTCCATACTTTTGGTGGTTTTAACGATTATTGCATTTCCGTACGTTTATCGGATCAACAAAAATTTTAGAATTGTTATTAAAGGGAAAGAAATGTTTACGCGAATGTTTTTAGTGGATGCAATCGATAAAAATTAAATAAAGTTGAAGAATGTGAATGTGCATGCTCTTTTATAAATTATTTAATTAAAAAGTAATTTGATAAAATTAATTTTATTTATAAAAAAAAAAAAAAAAAAAAAAAGAAATAATATTTTATTAGCAAAAAGAGTTAAATATGTCTTCGCGAACTTTATATAACAACGAATCAAACTAAACTTTCATGCAAAATTAGTTTTCATTGCAACGCAAAAAAAAGACGAAAAAAAAAAAAAAACAAAAATAAAATAAGAAAGAAACGATAGCTAAATAAAAAACGTATTCTCATACTGAAACTTCAGCTCGGTTCGAACGTTTACAACACGAAGTTCCAAGCGTAACGAGGCCAAAAATGCTATTCAGCGTTTATTTAACGCCAGTTAATTTTTACCATCAGTAAAGCTTGCTGCAACTCGCGAGTTTCAGCGGCGGTAAATGACCCGCGATTTCCTTTTTTTTTTTCTATCGTTTTTTTTTTTTTTTTTTCGTCTTTTTTTTTTACTTTTATTTTTCGATGACAATGTACGCTACTACTACGTTGCCACTACTATCGCTTGAAAGTTTTATTCGCCTCTGGCGTGCCGTTATAGACGAACGGGTAAAAACGAAAAAAAAAAAAAAAAAAAACAGTCCACGGGGTACAATGCGCTTACAATGTTTTCTTCTTTCCCGTTACGCTACTCTCTACCCTTTCGCGTTCACTTGTCCGAAACGAATGAGCCTCTATCTTTCTTTTTCCCTTTTATTTCTGCTTTTCTTTATTTTCTTTCCGATGAAAAACTAGAGAAATTTTTGGAAAAGCGAGCTTTTACGACGCAATGCATTCTCCATTTTCTCTCATCGATCCCGTTGGGCGTTTCTTTAAATAATCCTGTATTGTGCATGCATACGAAGGAATTACGAGATTTGTCCGTTGAGCTTTGCTTCCTTGAAGCGGTAACCGGCAAGCTTATTTGATTTTTTCAAGTTTTTGATGATCCCCATTCGCCCTCTCCTTTGTTGTTGTTCAGATATATTTGTTTCAGGTTTATGACTTTTATACGAGGCTAAAAGGTAATTTTTAAACGTGTGCGTTTAACGATCCTAGCTGTTTTATAGTCGAATTGTGTTGTTAAACTTTTGAATTAGTTTTTGAATAATTTACGGCTTGTGCAATTTTAGTACATTAAAATGTAAATGTATACGTTTATGAATGTGAACAAAAAGAGCGAGGTATACATAACTTTTGATTTTACCTTTTTACCATTTCACCGTTAATGTACGTAAAGATTTTTTAAATTTTATTCGGAGAATTATGTATCATCGAATGAATTTTAAAATTATTAAAATATATTTTCACCTCAGAAATTTTTTAAATTCCATCCGGGAAAAATTTTTTAAAAGGTTTCAAAGAAAAATTATAAAATTCCGTAAACGTTTATCCTTATTCGATATTCGCAGGCTCGAGGATGTAGTCAATTCATTGAAAACCAATCTGTATGATTCCAGCTGTGTTTTATCAAAAAAAAAAAAAAAAAGTGAAACGGAGAAGAGGAAAAAAATACGTTTCCCCCTTTAAGTTAACATTAATGGCTAAGGATGGAAAAAGTAGTGCATCATTTCGTTATTTATTTTCCGATATCCGTTAGTAGAGAGAAACTAAATTATTTATAAGCTTAACGTAGTGTATTGCGAAAAGTTTTATCGGTAAATGATGTATTAAATTTTGCCTTGCCGCTGTTATAAAACGAAGTTTTTACGAACGAAAGTTAGAGAAGTTTGTAAATATTTTACGTGTGACGTTTTCCTTTAATTGATTTTTCTACTTATAAATTCACTGAGAAAATTCGATACTGTCCAATTTAATCATTCTCTTTCTCTCTTTCTCTTTTTACAATTTGTTGTTCACTTATTTTTTTTTAATAGATACGTTACTTATAAAATTATTTGCGAAGCTTTCTGTACATTTTATATATTTATTTAAAAAATATTATTTTTAAAATAATTTAATAAAGCATTATTAAAATTCATAAATTAATTAAATATTTGTAACTTTTGAAATTAAATCACGCTTTAGACAGTAAAAAGTAATAAAAAATAAATTAATTAAAAAGTAAAATAAGGTTCAGCATTCAAATAAACACCGTAAATTAACTGATATTTTACATTTACAACGAAATACGATAAAAAATATTTAATTTTTTTAGAAAAATTTTTTCACCAAAAAGTGACAACATCAAAGTTAATTTTTATTTTCTTTTATATCTTGCAATTAAATGTAAATTATACGAGGCTCTATCGTCAATATAGCACTCATATCGTCATCGGTAGAAAATCACATTACATAAATATAAATTAAATAAAAAAAAAAGAGAGAGAAAGAGAGAGAGAGAGAGAGAGAGAGAACAATAATATTATCGAATTCCGATATATACATAATTCGACCCATATCCCCAGGAAGAATCGCAAACATTATCTCAATGAAAGATCGAAAAACCGTTAGGGGTTTTCTCGCGTCGGCTAAAAATTCTCGAGGGGCCGTGCGCGGAGGAAATGGCGCAGGCCACGGAATTATTTTATCAGAGCTGGCACATGGCGCAGTAAAAGTCTATGCGGGAAATAAGAGCTCGGACGTGATTCCGCGAGTTGCATCCGCCGCGGCTGCCGCGGATATTTTTCCAATCACGCGAGAAAGGGAAAGAGCGAAAAAGAGGGAGAGAGAGAGAAAAGGTAAAGAGCGTAGAACTCGCTTAAGATGTTTTTGATGAATCGCGCGCGTCCCGGGGCTTATAATGCTACTACGAACATTTCTCTCGTTAGTTTGTATGACGGGTTGCGAGATCGTGCAGGTTTTTGATTGCGTGTATATGTGTATGTGAGAGATAGAGAGAGAGAAATAGAGAGAGATAGAGAGAGAGAGAGAGAAAGAGAGAAAGAGAGAAAGAAAGAAACGAGAATTTGAAGATGGAAAACGAAGGCAAAAGGAAAAGGTGGATTTGAAGAGTGGGTTAGATTTGGGTTTGAAAAGGAATTTATCGATAAGATTTTGGAAGTGGGTAGAAAAAACTGGGATGTTTTAAGATGGACGTAAAAATGTAAAGGAAAAGATCGTTATCGAAGTTATTAAAACAATCGAAAAATTATAAACTTTACGGAAATTTATTAATAATATCATTTACTTTAGTCATACAATATGCATTATTCATAAGTTTAATGAAAATATTTTTTCAAATATAAAAAAGAGAATGGTAAAATACAATGAAACAGTTTAATACAAATATTTATATGCATCACGAATTTGAATAAATATTTATTATTTAACTTTTTTAATTTTTATTTACATTCGGTAAAAACCTTTGTATTCTTTTTTATACATCAAAATCGCACAAAAAGTTATACAAGAACGTTATATATAGATTTTAAGGTAAAAATAAATAAACGTCGGTGAAGTTGCATTACAATTTATGGATTGGATCAAGATCTCGAGAACAAAAGGACAAAGGTTTAGGTCGATCTAAGCAAGACAAACCGCCACGACGGTAAAAACGTCAAAAACCGCATAACCCGCAGAAAATACAAGAAAGAAAGTCTAAGAGAGGGAGAGAGAGAGAGAGAGAGAGAGAGAGAGAGAGAGATAGAGAGAGAGAGAGAGAGAGAGAGAGAGAGGAAGAAAGAAAGAGAGAGAGAGGAAAGACTAAGAGCCAAAGAGCGATCGGTAGGGAAAAAGCTCGCGAAAGCAAGAAGACGAAGAGAAGAAAGCAAACGGCTATGAGAAGTAGAAAGAGAAAAGTAGAAAACGAAGAAACGCTAACGCCGCGAGATGGAACTCGCGAGAAAAGCACGTACGGAGCTGATGGCCGCTTGCGCGCGCGCGCGCGCGGCTCGTACATTTAGTTCCTACCGCACGGACGCGCGCTCGAGCCATTACCTCCATATTACTCCGCGCTGCGAGCCCCCACGCCGGGCAATAAAGATCCAGAGGCAATGCAAATCTAGCGGGCCGCATATTTTCCACGTTAATCGTCCACCGTTCACCGGCAGTTGCTTTCTCTCTTCCTCGTTCTCTTTCGCGATCGTCTTTTCTTCTTCCACTTACTCTTTTGTTCGTATACGTATACGTGCACGCAGGTAATGTGGCGTGAGTGTGTAAAATGAGGTTACGTTATAGCGAAAAATTTTCTCACCGACGGACTTTGTTCGAATCGTTGCGGTCGATTTGCGGTCTGCTTTTTAAAGCTTACTTTTCAGTTATGCAAATCCGGGACTGGCAATTTTTCTCGCTGAAGAATCAAAATTTACCTCGTATATTGCGTTCGTACTGAATGTATTATCTATTGTCTTTGAAATTGGGTAGGATGTACATTGATAAATGTAAAAACTCTCGCGAATGTACTTTCAATTTACTCTGAAACGATTTGCTCGAAATTGTTTAAAAATTTAATTTCCGAGTTTTATTTCAATACAATTGGACGATGAAATAGAGATCGAATGAAATATTTACGGTGCTTACGATACAAAGCGATCATTAATATTTATAAACGACGAGTTATCGAACGCAAAACGAAAAAAAAAAAAAAAAAAATTAATCCATTTTACAGGAAATTCATTACTCATGTCATGCACATTGATCTTTTCGAAATATCTCAAGTCTATCAATTACAATTATTAACGAACCTAATAAATTTAAGAGTTTAAAACATCTGACGTCGATCAAATCCAGACGTTATTTTAACAAAGCGTAAAAACCAATATTCCCCATGAAAATAACCAATAATGGAGAGTTCTCTCGGTTCGACCCATAGCTGTGTACGCGTATAAATACGTGTTTGCAAGCTCGACTTAATATTCTAAATTTTTAGCTGCGCGGGGAAAGGCGAGAAAACGTTCGAGAGATTCGTCGCCGCTGAAAAGTAAGCCGGTTACACGGCGTATCGAGCAGCGTTATTTCACCGTCCGGGATTTTTCATCAAACGCCGTGACTCGTTGGAAAAGACTTGCACGCTAAACTCCTTCTTATCCCCTTCTCCCTCTTCTCCTCTTTACCTTTCTTTTTCGTTCTATCCAATCGTTCTTTCACCTACTCTCCACAACCCCTGAGGGCTTAAGTGAAATATCCGAGGGCTGCTAGGACTTGCAAAGCCGAGACCGCATCGTTACTAAAAGATAAATGAAGCCGGACCATCTCCCCTACCACCATACACACACACACACACACCTCTTTCTTTCTCATACACTCCCGCTTACTCTTTGCACCGCTTTTTTTTTTCTCTCGCTCGGTCCAGCAGCTTGACGCGCGACTGCAGTAGCCGTGGGCGGATTCGCGCGGATGGATGAAAGGGGATATTTGTGAGCGAGCGCGGCTCTGTTTTTGCCGCGAGCGCGTGCATGCTAACCATCCTTTCCTCTTTTCCTCTCCATTTCCCTCGTCCAATTTCTCTTCGACGCGAAGCGTAAAATCTACGCCTCCGACCACGAGCTTCTTCTCTCTCTCTCTCTCTCTGTCGTGTCACGATGTATAAAAAACTCATGCCTGAGATAAATTTCTCTCTCTCTCTCTCTTGGTTGTGAAGAATGATCGACGTTCTCCAGTAGAGTGATAAATAAAGAAGCAAGTGTAGAAAAGATAGAGAAAAAGAGAGAGAGAAAAAGTCGTCTAATTATGAAGTGGGTTTTTCTTTTGAAAGCCGATGCTATCGTAGTTAAGTCTCCGAATCCGGTTGAAAATTAAATATGTATAACGCGCTTAAATACGCGCTTTTCTCGAACGAATGTTTTATAGATGAGAAAATGAGACGGAAGTGCCAGAGCGAAGAGGGATGGCATATACTCTACTGTCTCGTAGCGATTAGCGCAAGATTTTGCACGAGTGGAGGTTTTCGAGTGAGCTTTTAAGTGTATTCGTCGGATGACGGAGTTTGGGCTTCTTTTGATGGCGGAGACTCTTCAAGTGGAAGCCTACATAATCTACGACGTCGTTTGAAACGCAAAAGATGTATGATGTTTAAAAGAAAAAAAAAAGAGAGACATGGGGCAAGTCATTTTTTTTTTTTTTTTAATAAAAATTTAAATATTTTTATTACTTGTTATTTTCGTTCGTTAAAATGCACAGACTGAATGCGTTTTCATTTGATACTTCTAAATAAAAAATAGCAGTTTTTTAGCTTAAAAGTATTATATAAAAGTATTATTTTCTAGCTTAAAAGTATATTGTCTTTAAAGATATTTTGTAGCTTTTATGTATGAGATTTTATAACGGTTATGTTACGTAATTATTCGTTATTTTTTTCATAAAATTATATTTTTTAATATAAAGAAGATAACTTACGTTACTAAATCCGGATAATGAATGTAAGAAGGTTGAATAATCGTTAACTTACCTGAAACAAAAAACAAATAAATTTATTAATAAAGTAATATTTTATACTTGTAAATAATTTATAATTGTTATAATTTGTAATGTAAAATATGTAAAATTTTATCCTGAAAGAAAATTTGTTTCCGATTACTTTAAAATCGTTAGTCATAACTTAGATAAGTTGCACTATGATGGCAAATCGTAAATCGATAATGCTTAATATATAATTTATCGGTTAAAACGCAGTAAAAATAAAGTACAAACATTTGACGCATATTTTCATCTATACTTCCAACAAGTTGAAGCAAAATTTTGAAAAAGAAAGTACGAAGTAAAGGAAATAAACGAATAAAGCAACAGCGATATTCTCCTTACAAGAAAACATTCGTCTCTCAACGTCATACGATGACAAATTGCCCAATAATACCGTCCACGAGGAATAGAAAGATTTACACGTCGTATGGGCGACGGGAGCGGAAGAATTATTCGTTGCTGCCACCGTGCTCAAATCCATGTAATTAACGATAGCAAGTATCCACGTCGTCTCTTCCTTGTTTATTTATCCGACGATTCTATTTATGTCCCTTTCTCAACAATCACAACGAACAACCCTTGTATACCACCGCTTCTTTTAGACCCATCTAAGGTGCACTCGCTTAAGAGAGATAGGTAGAGAGAGAAAGAGAGAAAGAGAGAAAGAGAGAGAGAGAGAGAGAGAGAGAGTAAGCAAGAGAAGCGACTCGTGTATCACCGAGTCTAGAGTACAAGGTTCATGGATTAAAGCGATACCAGTGGAATAATGAATCTTTAATTAGTTGGCATTGTTGAGTTAGTTAGCGAGAGAGCGAGGAAACGCTTCCGGGATTTGAGAAACGAGAGGCTCTCTGAGAGAAAGACACAAGCTCCGTAAAGCTCTCTCTCCTCTCGATATAGGTTAAAGGAAGAGAAAGGAGCGGTGTTTTATAGATGTTCTCTACACTTTACCACTTCTCTACGCTTTCCCATCTCTTTGTCGCATGGGTACGCAAACGTCGAATTGAAAATTAATCGCCGGTAACTTCTTGGGTTGAGATCGACGGCGTGATTTAATTGGAACTTTGTCGGAAATAGAAAGTTTCTACTGTTGGGTCCGCTTGTTGAGGTTGGCTGTTGCTCGCTTATACCGCGAATAACGGGAGAAACACACTGGTAACAACTGGTAACAATAACGACAACAACAACAACGCGATGACGACGATACACGGCGGTTCAAAACGATTCGAGAACGCGAGCTATTTCGCTTGTCTAGTTATATATATATTAAGAGAGAGAGAGACAGAGAGAGAGCGAGAGAATAATATGAAATACGTAGTGTCGTCTCTCTTATCTAGCGAATATTGGAAAAAGCTTCGCTCCCTCGCAGACACCGATGAAGTGGCATTCCATTTTGTTGGGCGCTTACCAATGCGATTTAACGTGTGCGCGTTGCACGCCGAGGAAAATTAACCGCGATAAGAAGTCACGGTTGATGATACAGTTGCGTAAAATGGAGAGTGCAGAAAGAGTTAGTTTGTTTCCTCGATCTATCTTTTGTTTGTTTTTTCAATTTCTTTTTTTCTTTTTTTTTTTGTATAGGTAGAACATTGAAACGACTATATATGGGTTATATCCGATTTGATTTTTTTTTTTTTTTTTTTGCGAGACCATAGGTATGCAATAGTCGATGCTTTTATCAGAGACTCGGCAACAAAGAAATAGCGAGGAAGAAGTTGTGATTTCCGCCTTTGAACAAACGTTCACCCTATAGAAATGCTTTTCAATGGCGTGAGAAAACGAACAAACGGACGAGCAGCTTTGATTCCATTCATTCGATTTGATTTATTTTGAATTTGAAGGCACTGAATTGATGCCTGATATTTCAATGTTTGGATCACCGTTAGGTCAAAAAAAAAAAAAGAAAACGGAACAAAAAAAAGAGAAAAATTTCTTATTCTTTCGTTAACTAAGAAAGAAAGTTCATATAAAAGAAGCATAAAATTTTAAAAACGTAAAATTTTATGATAGTTTAATGCAAAATACCAACCACATTTAAGAATTTATAATAACTTACTGTATCATAACTGTAGCAAATTTTTATTTTCAAACTTTAATTGAATTTTTAAATAACAATAAAAATATTTCAACAGCGAACTTTGAAAATCTATTGTTAGCGCTATTTTACCGACCGTGCATTAACTACATTTACAACGAGGCAACAAAGTTTTTACAACAAAGAAAACGAAAATTTCAGGGACATAAAGAAAGTCATATAGTCCTTCGTTCATTCATTTGCGATCATCCATTCGAGTCGTACATCTCTTTCAGTAGGATCATTAGCGAGCCTCTGCCGATTAAAGGTTCTTCCGCTTTTCTATTCAATTAAGTCTCGCGCTTACGAGTCTCGGTGGAATCGTCGCTTCCAGCAGGACAATTAATTGAAACGAACGAGTAGAAAAGCTTATACAGCTGGCGAGCTTTATAGAGTCACTCGCGATTCCACATCTACAACGAAGCTAACAAAGTTCGAATCGAGAGGAGAAGAAAGACGAAGGCGAGATTCGTGAGAGTCGTGGAAAACGAAAAGCTGAGAGAAAATATCATGATTTCTCCTGGACAAAGTCCGCCATTCTAACATTTGAGATAGTGGAACCAGCGGTTGTAGACTTGGAACTCGAATCGATTCATCCTCCTCTTTTATCGTTTGCTCCTGTAGCTTCCACTTCGAGACTCCCAATGGCTTACGTTGCGTCGATTGCGCGACCAATAAGAAGAGAGGGAGAGAATTGTCGCATAGAGAAACTCGATGTCTTCCTTCGTAATAAATTGTTCGGTGGACTTAAGAAGCCAAGGGGGGGGGGGAGGAAGGGGATAGGAAAGGAAGCGAGAAACTTGTTTGTAGCAAAGTCCGAGGTATTAGGGAACACGAAGGCAATCTCGTGCTCGTGCGCGCGATTGTGTGATGGAATTCGTCGCGGTACTTTTTTATCGAGGAAAAAAGAAAGATAGAAAGAAAAGCGAACTCTTTCTTCTCTCGCTCTCTTTCATTTTCCTTCTTCTTCATCTAAAGCTGCTTAACTTGTGAAAACATAAATTTTTACTTACAAATTCCGTGTGAATTTTTTACGCGCCGTGGGAGTTTCAGCGACAAGTCGAGTATGAAGAAGTGCCGAGCACGCTCGCGATCGATCGCTTTTACGCGGTTCTCTGACCTGTAGCAAAGCACCGTTTCAAAGCACGCTTATCAAAGCCAATATGGTGGGGGGTCAAGTTTGCACTCCTTGAGCTACCTCGAGCTTACTCGACGAATGGAGTTTTTTCGCTCTTTCGCCGGTTATTTAACGAGAAGCGAGATTTCTGCTAAATAAAGAGAAAAAAATGAAAAAAAAAAAAAAAGAAAAATAGGAAAGGGAATAAAGATGAAATTAGCAACGACAAATTAATTTCCTCGCTGCGATAAGTGCCATTTGTGGAATTTCTCTGTGGTACTCTACTTGACCCTACGTTAGGAGAAAGGAAATTAAGTATCAATTGGCAGTGAGCTATTCCGTAATTACTTTCCCGTACCGTTAATGACTAGTCTAACGGATGTATATAGACGTACATATCTACACACACATAACACACACACACAAATATATATATATATATTATATTTAATAGTATGGAAATCGTATTAATTAAGTCGCGAGCGAATTCTCGGCTTCTAGATTACTAACTTTTTATTTTTATTTTCCACTAGGCCAGCCAATCAGGTCATTGATGTAAATTAATGATTTTATTGCTCCAAGTAGTATTTAACACTACTCATCCAAATATTTTACTAACATCTTGCAAAAAAAAAAAAAAAAAAAAAAAAAATATAGTAAAACTGATTAAATCACGATATCGATGAAAAACGTCAAAGTGTAACAATGTGCGTGAAAGCGAGCCGAGCCCTCGTGAGATAAATGAACGTTTTGTATATAAACGAGAAATGTCAGTGTGTTATTTGGCAAATATCGGCTCGCGAAAATCTTGTGGCGCGCGTTATCGCCATGTCGAAATTTTCCACGAGCACGAATTACCATTTAAACGCTTGTTCTGTATCTGACCATTCGCGGAAGATAAAATTCAACCGGGCATTGAAATCATCCCTCTTTTTTTCCATATTGAAATCATGAGTCATAAAATTCGAGAGTGATAGAGAGAAAAAGAATGCGGCGAGCACGTCTGATGAATGATGCGGAAAAAAATTGAAATAAAAGCGCTTCCTTCGGTAAAGCTGTAAAAAGTTTTATTCGTACAGCGTTGGCCGTCATAGTTTTTTCGTCGCCAGCTTTTGCGTATGCGTCTTCATAAAAATTTCTCCGCGTGCCGGCAATACAAAACAAAAAAAAAAAAAAAAAAAAAAAAAAAATGCAGAATTCGAATAATCTTTGAATAAAAGATTCGATTCGTTTTCACATGGCACAAAGGTTTTTGTAATTTTGAAATTCAAATGTCTCGTCTTTGTACTCATTCTCGTGGTATATTTAAATTTCAATCGTAACGCGGCTGGTGATATAAACAAAAATCATAAAATCGCTCGTTAACGATATGAATATGCTTTGAAAGTAACAAATTTGTATTCTAGGTAGCGCATGCCTACAAATATATTTTTTTACATGTTTTTTATTTTTTTATTTTTTGTTTCTATGCTATTAGTTAAAAAGATCGGATAAAATAAGAATACAAAGTAAAATATTTTTAATATATCATATAAATGGTGTGACGTACGAGCATTGAAGAGACTCACCTTACTGGCTTTGCTGCGTGTGCGATGATGGCTGTTCGTCTTGGTCGTACCCTCGACTTTGGCGAACACGTGTTCGGGGGTACCGGAGGTATTCTTTTGCTGCTGACTACTCGCCTTTCCACCCGACGGTGACAGGGAGTTCGCTCTACTCTTGGTAGGATAATGCTGCTGCGGCAGCAACCTCGTATAATTTTGAGGCGAGTGATGTTTCGGTTGCGCCTGCTGCTGCTGCTGCTGAACTGCTTTGCTCGGTGTTGAAGAGGAGCCGGGCGACGGATGCTGATTTTGGTGTTGCTGCTGTAGCTGTAGCTGCTGTAGCTGCTGCTGTCTTTGCCTTTCGCGGCAGCGGCAAACGGGTCTGGCGCCCCCGTGGGTTTCGCCTCCGCCCCCGGCTCCACCCCCAGCACCGCCGCCGCTAGCTCCGCTCAGGGCCGCAGTCAGCTTGCTGGCATAATAGTACATCGCGCACATTTATACGCTGGGAGCTCAACTGCACGGCCCGTACGCCGCCTCACTCCGCTCATCACTGAAGTCGGCGATGACTCTCGCCTTCTCACAAGCTTTATATGCTTAGTCTCACTCTGCAACGATCTAACGTAACTCGCGGCCTCGAAATTTTATCGCTTGATGTCGGATCGACAAGAGCCGCCTGTCAGCGGCGAAACTTTCGTTGTATTCGATTCTCTCTTTCGCTTCGTCACGTTGCCCTTTGTCGACCGATTTTATCGCTCGACAAATTTAAATACAAGATACGCCGAGTTAATTTATGAAACGGAGAGTGATAAGTTATATCGCGCAGCACTGGTATCTTCTTCGTTCGAGTAGTTGGCAAACTCGATAAAATAGTTTTTGGATAATTGAACGACGAACAAATGATTATTGGATGATCGAGCGTCCCGTCAATGTTAAAGCTTTATCGGTCTAATCGATGGTAACTGGACGATTCGAAAATATTTGTAATGAATCAAAGATTTTTAAAAGATTGGAAAGTTTGTAACGAACGTGGCAATATCAAGGCCTCGCCGATATTAGAACAACATTGACATAGATTCACCGTATTTGTAAGAATTTCATTTCGTACGCATTTACAAACTATCTTTTCATACGCGATTCAACCAACGGAGACAGAGAGAAGGATCGTTTTCTTCTCCTCTCAGCAATCGATCCAAATTCCGAACGCGAGCTGCTGCTGTTGCTGCTTCTTCTTCTCTTTGTGGTTTCAGCTGTTCCAGCTTTTTGGTCTATCGTGCTATTTTACCTAGCACGAAGAGAAGGATAAAAGCAATCGGCGCGCTCGGCGGTTTTCATCGATGGAGGAAGGCGTTGGGTAAATTCTCGGCGCAAAGGCTGCTGAGTGCTGCTGGAAAAGTTACTCGTTGAAGAGAGTTAAAGAGGGAGAGAGAAAGAGAAAGAGAGAGAGAGAAAGAGTAAGATGATCGATTGGGAATTTTAAAAGAGAGCCCCGACCATGGAAAGACAAAAGGGAGATGAATGGTGCCTCTTGCTTTGGGTAAAAGTTTCTCGACTGCCGCACGCTTCTATAGTCTCGCCGTCCTTACTGAATTTTTTTCTTCTCCTTTCGGCTTTCTTTCTGTCGAAGCTCTTTGCGCTCGGAGAAGAAAAAAAAATCGGGAAGGGGGAAAGAAGATTTTTCGTTAAATGAAATTTATTAGCCGTCGATTAAAAATTCCTCCCGACGAGAAGTTCTTCGATGAGTTTTAAAAAAACGAGCGTAGTTTCTTTACAGCGGAGATTGACAAAATGCGAAATGTTTTTTTTTTTTTTTTTTATAAATTCTAGAGTCGCAAAATGTTGCAGCTTCTTTGATTTTAGACCTCTATTTGCTTTAAAAATTATCTATATTTAAGGTTCAAGAAAAAAATTATTAATTTTTGGAAAAAATTTAATCTTGCAATAAAATCTCATTTATAAAATGGAGATTTTTAGCATTCAAAACTTAATTAAACGATATGTTTTTATAAGAAAAATTGCCGCCAAGGAACTAATGAAGGACCGTATGAATGCGATAAAAATTGATGATTGCGTAAGCATTGTAGAGCTTTTACTATCGGTATAACAACTTTAATACAGTTTTACAGAAACTAAATGACATACTGTTAAATGTCCATAAAATTAAATGTACTTTTCATTATAAATTTATTTATTATTCATATTTATATGCATTATTTTTATTTACGTGATTTTCATTGTTAAATTACACTACGATAAACCTTAATACTTGTTAAACGCTTCTTTAAATCCAATGAACAATTTCAATTTTAAATATAAAACGTTTTCAAAATCCTTCACGAATTCAAACACGATTCAAAAAGTCGGAAGAAACATAGAAGAGAAAAAGATGAAGAATACCAAGACAGCCACAATACACAAAAGTAGATTCGCTTCGGTTCGCTCGGTAGCTACTCGCAAGATACTCGAGTACGTGTCTCTGCACGTTTAAGAGCCTAATCGGAAAGTCAATAATACGACAATAAGTTTTCCGCGTGCGCGAGCTCGCGAAAACGAATCGAAAGAAGGTATGAGATAGAGAAAAAAAAAAAAAAAAAAACTAGAGTCAGAGATAGAAAAAGAAAGAGAAAGTTTTATGGTACAAAAGCGAATAAGAGAGAAAAAGGGAATGAAAGAGAGAAAGAGACAAAAAAAAATGAGGGAAAGGAACCTTTCAGCCACTATGTATATATTTGCTTCGGTTTCTTTTTTCCACGTTTTTCGTTTCTCTCATTCTTTTCTACCTCATTTCCTCCTTTTCTTTCAATTTCAACTTATTCCACAATAAATGATAAACGTTATAATACGTTTTATGAGTTTGAACGCCAACATGTATTTTTGCCGAGCTGTCAAAGCTTGTCCTACTTCCGACGCACGTCTAATGCAGGTAAGTGAACGCGTATATCAATAATAGACATTTAAGTATATATATATATATATATATATATATATATATACGTATACGCATATGTGTATACAGACACGCAAGCATACGATTGCGCGCACGGGCGCAATGCCTACAGGTGCCGCGTACATATTCAAAGGCATACCTACGAACTCACAAATACGCCCGGGGGCCGCGTAAACATCGTCGTTACAGACATCACAGACACACTTGCGTATGCATACATGCAAACATGCCTACAGGCATTTGTGCGCGTACACTTATATCCGCGTAAATTTCAATGTTTGCTCCTTTAATTTTTTCAAATCCCCTATCCCCCCTTCTTTTTTTTTTTTATCAATTTCTCTTTTTATTTTCCAAGCGGCGTACATTCAATGTTACGTTCAAAAGTTTGCTGTAATATATACGCACGTCTTCGTTACCACCGTCACTAAATTCGAAATGATCTCTTAATGTTTACCCTGCGGCGTACGGTATAAAGGTTTAGAGAGACTTTAATTCGACAGTCGTTGCGAGATTTACGACTGACGTTTTAAAAGCTCCTTTGCCCATTTTAGAAACTAATAAATAAATAAAAAATGCCTATCTATTAAGGCTCCTATTACTTATGAAAATAAAAGTAAGCTTTTCCCCTTAGGTTATACTCGAAAGAGGGTGAGTCGTGATAAAGAGCTGAGACTGTTGTTGTCCTTATTGTTGTTTAACGGCTGTCGTTATACGCTAATTTTGTGCGCCTACTTTAGGCGTATTCTTTTCCTCTTCGTTTGTTTTTCAAGCGATGGGTGTGCGCACGTTAAAATGTAAATAAATCATTTTTAAATATTTTTTCCCCTTTAAAATATTATATTATATATTCATTGTATGCAACAAGAAGAAAAATACGCGCCTATGTCCATTTTAAATTTAAAAAATCTTGTTTAATAGGCAATGAAGCCTTGAAAAAATCTCAATTACGTGAATTATATCGATAACTGGAATAATACGTACAAATTTGCATTTTTTTATCTTCTATCAAGATTTTTTAACAAGATAATTTAATTAATTATTCGTTTTAAATGCAGACATCGATAAATTCATAATTTTATTATAACGCGAAATAATTAAATTAATATTTTAAAAAAATCCGTATTTAAAAGCTTTAAAGCGTATTTAAATTTTACAAAAATGATAAGTTTTCCAATTCAAAACAATAGAAAGAGATTCAATTCTCAAATCAATTCACTCGCTAAAAACCAAAAATAGATAAAGAAAAAAGAAAAGATAAAAAAAAAAAAAAAAAAAAAAAAAAACGTTTTTCTCTCAGTGGCGCAAAAATTTCAATCGAAAGCCGGACTTTATTCTCCATTCACGGACGTTCCCATTTCGCGCGCGCGCGCGTTAAAGCGTACGCGAATGTGGGCGAGAGCTCTGGGCAAGAGTCTCGCAACAGAGCACGAAGAAAAATAGAAATGTACTGATTATCAGTAAATTACCCTCGTATATCTCTCCCTTTTTTCGCGAAATCTTCCTCAAATCTCTCCCGACGTGTATCCCCACCCTATACCAACGTAATAGCTCTTCTCTCTGTCTTTTCCTCTCTCTTGTTTTATTTTCCTTTTTTCCTTCTTCCTTTTTCTCCTTTCCTTTTATTTTCCTATCCTAACGGGCAGAGCTTTTACGACTTTAAGCTCGCACGCGTGCGTGCTCTCTCCTGGTCGAGCTTATATCGCGAAGCCGTTCGCGGAAGAATGAGAGAGAGAGAGAGAGAGAGAGAGAGAAAGAGAGAGTACCGCGCATAAATTTTCGCGAGCTTGGGTCAATGATGTCGGGGCCGCGCACACGGGACGCAACACAAAAGAAGAAGAAAAATAAAGAGGAGTAGAAGGGGTAAAAGAGGAGGAATAGTGGAGGGAAAATGGGTCGTTGCTCGGGCGTGAGAGTAAACGCAGCAGCAGTAGTCTGAAGATTACTATTTCCACTCTACACCCGTTGACTTTTTCTTCCGCTGCGCGGACTCCTCCTCTTTATTCTCTGTCTCTCTCTCTCTTTTTCTCTCTTTCTCTCTCTCTCTCTCTCTCTCTCTCTCTCTCTCTCTCTTACTCTCTCGCGGGTGTGAATCCGCGAGACGACGTTCTTGCTTTTATTCGCGTTTTTATACAAACGTGTCGGTATACATACGTACACGTTTACATAAACGCGAGCGCGTATGAATATGTGTTTGTGCACTCGCGGATATGAGCTTAGCAACGTTTGTAACGAACGGTGTTGTAAGGGATGTTGCGCCGAGGACGAGATAAAATTGTTTGAATCCTCGTTTAATCGCCCGCGCGTCTGTTGTATGTCACCGAGAACAAGTCTTTTTTTTTTCTCAACCATGGTGTATTCAAAATTTTAAACGTTTATGTATTAACAGTATAACTGTTGCTCGATTAATTAATAATAATTACGTAAAAGTAAATTTGTTCTAGCGCCAGTTAATGAGAGAAATATTCTTTTTTTATTATGTAACAGAAAATTTGAGATAATTTATAGCAAATATTTTATTCACAATTAATGACAATAAAAGCTACGTTTCTAATTCAATGTATTTTTTTAATGCAGATTTTATAAATCTCACGAGTTATTGCGTATGATAATGATTTTAAAATACCACATGTGCATCGACAATAATAACATTATGATTACATTAAAAAAAATATTATTATAAATTTAAATTATTGAATTACTTACATAATTGTGCAAGCTGTTTAGAAATGTAGTATAAGAATCGAATTATTTTTTATTTTAACAATAAAATGAATAGTATTTTTCAATAATAAATTTATGATAAAAGAATGGTAATATTTTTTACTTTCTTTTTTAATAATAAATCAATGATCGATATTATTCTTTTATAACGCATTTAAATTGATCTTATTAAAAAGTTAAAATCACGCAAATGCACAATGTTTGATAACATTGTTTAAACTCTTTTTAATTTAAACGTATGAATATTGAAATCACCCATTGATTTTTAATGTTAATAATAGATCAAAAGATATTTAATATTGCACGTCGTAGTTTTAAATCCGAAAACAACCGAAATATCGATGTAAGCAAACAATTTTTCTCAAATAAAAATATCGTATTTTAGATTTGATATCAAAATAACAATTAAAAAAAAAAAAAAAAAAGTAAATAAATAAACTCTCTAACCTAAAAAAAAAAAAAAAAATCAACATTACGACCACACGCGTAAACCTGAATAAATACATCTCCGACCGCGAGCGATCAATTAATAACCGCAATCGCCGAACTAAAATAAAGAACGACACGACCGTATATATACGGAACGCGCATCAACGGCAGAATTTCTCTACATCGATAACGTATCGTAAATCTAGCGCGACGAAAGTATATCCACACATGCACACAAGCCCAAAGCATGACGGCAATGACTTTCTCTCTTTCGCGGTTCGTGCTCGCGCGCGTGTATAAGAGCAAGCGACTCTCGCTGTACACAAAAGAGACAGAGAGAGAGAGAGAGAGAGAGAGAAGTGGGGTAAAGAGGGTCTCTGGCACTAATTAGTAAAATTGGGCCGGGCATATTTGTGATCGTGAGCGCAAATGGGGCGTTGGGTGTCGATCCTCCCCCCCCCCTCCTCGTCCCCTTTCCACGGCCGGCAAATGCGCGCCGACGGTCGAAGGGATAATTATTACTGGTCGCGCCACCGACTATTTCGATAATTAATTGATATTCATCGATCGCTCGCCATCGGCAACGAGAGGAAGGAGGGAGCATCTCCCCTTTTGCTTTATTATATATATATCTATATATATATTTCTCGCTTGCTCACCAAGTGAGCAAACCGCACGCATGGGCATTCTCTCTATCTCTATCGCTCTATCGCTCTCTCGCCCTCCTTCTCTCGCTCTCTCTCTCTCTCTCTCTCTCGATCGATGGAGGAATATAGGTATAACCCGTTTCTCCGTAATTACGGGCTTTCGTGACGGGATTGCTAACGCGTGATGCACAATGAGCCAGCGAGCGATGAATAACGGTTCTACCAACGCCTTTTCCCTTGCTTCCCTTCTTTCTCTCTCTCGCTCTCTCTCTCTCTTTCTCCATCTCTCTCTCTGTTTCTCTCTCTCTCTCTCTTCCCTCACCCTTTATTTCTTTTCTCTCTCTCTTTTTTTATTTTTTTCTTTTTTTTTTTTTTTTTCGTAGAACAAGTCTGGCTGCACGAGCTGATGGGAAGATGTGGCTTTTCGTTACGTCGCGGAGCTTACGAGCTTTTGATGCTTCGCGTTTAAATGCGCTATTGTCTCTCGCTGAGGCTTTTTTTTGTTGAAAAATTGCGCAACGACTTTTGATAGGATGGAATAGGAAAGCTGAAATATGTCGTGAAGCGACTAAGCTGCGAAACGGCTTTTTCATTGAGTAATTTTTTTTAATTAAACTTCATATCATTGTCAAGCTAGATAATTTGTTTTGATAAATAAGCTTTAAATTGCGTATAATTTTATAAGTAACTAATGGTATATTTTTAAATTTCAGTTAATGTTTAAAAAAAGCTTTGTTTTGTATCAAATGTTCAATTATTATTATTATTATTATTATTTTTTTTTTTTTTTTTAAAGAAAGAAAAGGAACACTACAGCACCGATTTTTTTTAATTTTCTATCAAATTTTTTTTTAATTTCAAGAATTTTGACTTTGGTAAGTAGTAAAATGTAGCTGTTAAATTAAAAAAAAAAAAAAAAAAAATTAAAAATTCAAACTTTATTCAGCAACCTTTTCAGCTTATATGTACGTGAACTTCCTCCAATATTTTTTATAAGCTGAAACTTTCATGTAAACTTACAAAAAAAAGGTTTGAAACTTTTTTTCAAAGTTATAATAAAAGTTTATGATTAGTATATTTGGATCAATCAATTTCGAAAAAAACTGCATGTAAAAAGTTTTATTTGATTCAAAAAATACTTATATAAGTATATTAAATAAATTTAAAATCAATGCAACATCATTTTCAAAATTAATGTATAAAAAAAAAAAAAAAAAATCGAAGAAATAGTAAAAAGTTATATCTTCGGATAAAGAAAAATGTTACGCAGCAGTTACAGAAAAATTGTATTTTTTTTTTTTTTTTTTTTTGTAACATACATAGCACATGACCCTTATATTTTTACGACAAGCCAAGTATTGACAAGAAAGTTAATGGACAATTCTATTTTGTGACACTCTTCAACTAAACGTAATTTATATTTTCGACGCTGGTAATTGGGTATGTCATTTTTGGTGTCACGACAATTTTAATAGAAAATAATAACGTAAAGAAATTTATCTACTGATGTAAAAGTAAAACCAAGATGCTTCTGAAATGTTATTGACTTTGTAAGACTGTCACATAACAGTTAACATAAAAATCAGCTTAACGGAATAATGGAAATATGTTTTTAGCACAAGATATTGTTCGGTGATTGAAGATAACAACACCTTCAAAATATATAATGAACAATTGACTGCGTTTCCACATGTACGATTTGTACGTATGATTAATTTACAAATTCCACGAAAGATTGAAACGAGCAAAATCGATCGTTTGGATAGCATACGCGATAAAGTTTTCATCGAAGTTTATTTTGCTCGCTCGGATTGTCCTTTTACCGTGCCGTTGAGTAAACATTTTTCTGTCGTTGTTCTTTCTTTTTTATTTTATCTCTGTCTATTTATTTATTTAGTTTTTTTTTTTTTTTTTTTTTTTTTTTTTTTTTTTTTTTTTTATGTCACGTTATTCCGTCGTACGCGCAAATGCTGCGCACGGCACGTTTTTGACGTCGCGAGCGAAAAGGATGCGATAGGTTGATTCTGATCGTGGGTATACGTGTGCGCGTGAAAAAGCGTTTTTAACGAGAATAATTAAATTAGCTCGATTGAACGTTTTAAAATTGAAATTCCGTATTTGTTCGTTAATGAATTATTGTTTTGTTTAACGGCATTCGCGGCATGAAAAATTCACAAGTTGGAAATTTAGCGATATATACGCCGATTTCGCGTTCAATTTACCAGCGGAGGTTGGTTGATCGAACGATAAGTTAATTTAATTAGTTCGAGAGATTTTTAATGAGATTCGTTTCATTGAAATATATCTCCCGGCGAATCGTGAGAGAGAAGGGGCAGGGGTAAAAAAGGAGAATTGTGTTTTTCTCGAAATTTGTTTATGAGAATTTAATCGGTCGAAAAAATTGATGATTTAAGCTTATTTTAATGTATAACTGCAAACATTTCAAACGAATCTTTAAAATAATCTGTAGCACGCTTTCGAACAAATTTGTATTTCAATTGAGGCGAAAAGGTAAACGATAATGTTTGTGACTGAATGATTATTTATCATTATCTTTTTATCATCGCCGATGATTACATAGTGATGGAAATAAAGAAGTTTAGGTAACTTTACTTAACTGATTATTTTCCAAGATCAATAAAATAGTAATTAAGTGTCGTAATATTCTTTTTTAAAAATAAATAAAGCCCACATCCCGTCGTGCACGTAATGCACGCCTATTGTTTTTTTAAAATAAAGCAAGTAAAACAATGGGCCGTTGTGCCTTTATTGCGGTAAAATTACTTAACAAATAAATAAAATAATCAATTTGAGAAGAACAACAAACAGAACATTTCTACTTGGGTGAGTTTGCATGCGCGAGGGTGAAAGAGATAGATAGAGAGAGTTTCCAATCAAATCTCGTCGTCGATAGACAACCAGTTTCCAGACAAGCGGTGTATAGGGACAATCAAAATCACAAGCAAAACCTCTTTTGAACTTCGATCGCCGACAAGTCCACCGTGAAATCCCATCAAACCTCCTTGACATTCTCTTTCTACGTAACAATAACGAGAACAATAATAACGGCAACGCGACACCGACAACGAAAACAATACAACCGATCAAGATATCGAGAAGGCGAACAAGTCTAAATAACTTTGTCTTTCTTGTCCCATTATGAACAATCATTACCGATTGAATTTCGTCGGTCGGTCTACAACGTTAGGGTCCTTCCACGCTTGATATACTTATAAAATGCTTCGTCGTTGATTACGGTTCGTTTACTTTGAGGAAATTGATGATTATCGCGTATGTATAATATATGTGTGTTAGCTCCTAAGTTTATATCATCCAGATGTTTTACACGATAGCACACTTAAATTTTGATAAAAAAAAAAAAAAAAAAAAAAAATTATATCAGAAATAATTCCTCGTTAATTAATTTAAAAGAAAAAAATTAATTTCAAATATATACGAACAATACGTGATTTATTTTTTGACGAATCCTACGTTTTTTCATCCTTTCGGATAGATACATCGAAAGGGATACTTGTGGAAGAGGAGACTGCAGATCGGGGTCGAACGAAAGGATTAACGTCAGCGTACATCAAAGACCAAAAGAGAGAGAAGGAAAAAATCGAAGGGTACACACATAAAGCGATGGGAATGCAACGTCGGCGACGCGTCATTCGTTTCGTTACCTGTGAATAGATATATCCCTCAGGCAGGTCTCACTTTAATTACTCTCTACTGGCTACGACTGATGACGTATATACATTCGCGCGTACGCGAGCAACGACGTATAAGTCAACGGATTCGTTAAAACTTTGTCGAAAGGTTCGTAACGTCGCAGAAGTAACCTTCGGTTATACGGGTTTGCGCTCCCTACGTTTTACGATTAAATGTAGTCGAGAGTTTCGGATTGCAAAAGAAAGTTATTAGAAAAATAAAAGAAAAAAAAATAAAAAAAAATGATGAATAAATATTTATAGATTTTTTTTTGCTTAAAAATAGTATTGGGGTTTAACTTGGTAATCTAAATTATTGAATAATTAGTGCTGTAATAATGTACATTAGATAATTTGAAAGATAAAAATGTTTAATAATAAAGATTACGGGTGAAAAACGGTGAATAAAATTTAAAATAAACCACGTACTCGTATGCGCCGAAATATATCACAACTCGGTATAACGTATACGCTATTACGGTGCACCTTCTTTTCTTTTTAAACAAGAATAAAGAAAAACAAACATAACGTATCCGTTAAAATATTTAACATAATCTTTTTATTACTCGCTAGTAGTAGAAAAAAAGCCTTTTTAAACGAACCCCGCAGCTCTCTCTCTCTCTCTCTCTCTCTCTCTCTCTTCACTCGTAAATTATTACGTTAATTCGAGCTTCCTAAAAAGCAACTAAAAAACAAAACAAAAAAAAATATTAAACAAAATAATACAAAAAAACGAGTGCCTATATAGGCCGCAAAAATGAAAAAAGAGCGAGAAAAGAGAGAGAGGGAGAGGAACGAGGGAGAAAGAAAGAGAAAGAAGACAAGTTGCCAAGAGAGAGAGAGAGAGAGAGAGAGATGAGAAAACGTAAATTAAAATTACGCCGGGCGCTTCCGTGGTGTAGCCATGCCGTACAGTATACACATCCTCCTACCCTTTCACCTCAACGTCTCGAAATAAGAGCAGTGTGTTACACGAACGCGCAAGCTTCCATCTCTCGAGTAGAAACGGGAGAGTAGAAACTCCGAGAGCAGCCCTCCCATGGCACTGCCGAAACTATGTGTATAACCCGGAATTTCTCTCTCTCTCTTTCTCTCTCTCTCTTTCTCTCTCTCTTCTTTGTACTCTATCGGTGTGTCTGTGTTTGCGCGACCCTCTTGGCTTGTTGCACCCGCTCGACGAAGCGTCGAAGAGAGAGAGAGAGAGAAAGAGAGAGAGAGAGAGAGAGAGAGAGAGAGAGAGTTAGGGAGAGGGAAAGGCTGAAGTGAATAGCCAGAGACGAAGACAAATAAGGAGAGAAAGAAGATGAGAAAAGGGATGGTTATGAAAAAGATACGGTTGAGAGAGAAGGTAAAATTTAAATTTATGAATTTTGGTTAATCTCGTTTTTTAAAGCTACATTTTAGATAGCAAGGATTCATGTATGCTCGCTAGAGATTTTGCTTGTATAAAGATAAATCTCCTGTGCAATTTAATGTTTCATTTAAATATTAAACTTTAAATCTTATAATTTCATTTTTTTAACAATATAATTTATTATAACGCTCTAAAGTTAAACATACAACATAAGATTTACGTATACTATTATTCACGATTTAGACAAACAAAACGTTAAATTTTAATAATTTTAAAATTGTATGCATGAATTTTTCAAAGATTAAAGCAATTTTTTTTCTTCATACACGTAGTTTTAGATCGAATGATAAAACAAAAAAAAAAAAAAAAAAAAGAAAACGCGAAAGAATGATAAAACACACGAGGAAAAAAACAAAACTTGACGCGTGAATGAATTACGATTCCAGTATATATAATAAGCACTTGCACTTTCTCCCTCTCTTTTTTCGTATAATATACGAGCGACGAGAGACATCCAACGAATGACCTCAATTAAACTCGCGGCCTCTTTATCCGACCGAGCTTTGATCGAGTTTGACAATAATCGCGTGAATCGTGTTGACTCGACTAATTGCTTTACTCTTTATCTCTCTCTCTCTCTCTCTCTCTCTCTCTCTCTCTCTCTCTTTCTCTCTTTCGCTTATTCTCCGCGTTGTTTCTTTCTCGCGTATGGTTAAAATCTAAATTGCATTACGCGTACATGATATCACGGCGAGCGTATGCGAACTCGACAACGTTACGGTTATGAATTTCGGGAATAAGTAGCGAGTGTTTAAATATGCACTCGTTGAGTAAGAAACTTAATGAAATATCTGGAGAGTTGAAAATTAATATGTCGCTGCTTTTTACTTTATTGTTTCTGAAACGTGCGGGTATTTCAAAGCGTTGTATGATATTTTAATGGATTTGAAAGTACATTTTCTTATTGTCATTTGTTATTCTCCCATTAAAAATAATTATATTTTTTATTTGTTTTAGTATTATTATTCGAAAGTGATTTAAAAATATACGCTATTAAAAAATATTATGTCAATTTAACCATTCAAACAATTATACTTTAATGAATGAAAAATTGCATCCGAAACATAAACTAAAAATTTTTCGCTAGATTTATAATCTATTGCCTTCCAAACGTTCTTATCAATCACCATTAAAACTTTCGCCCGTGCATAATTCACCAAATATATCCGAGCCTTGGAGTAAAAAAATAAAAAAATCGCGCGCATACATCTTCACTAAGCCAAATGCGCGAGTTCAGTCAAATCCTTTACGTAGGCGCATCGAGGCCGTATCTTGAGACTTTCAACGAAAGAGAAAGAAAGAGACTAAAAGAAGAAAGAACCAAATTACCTCACGGAGTTTTGAGGCAAGTAATAGATGAATAATAGATCGATGAAAGCGAGTAATACTGGAGAGAAAAAAAAGAAACGAGCGTATGGAGAAGAAGGATAAACAAAAAAAAAATTTCATCGATCGAGCGTAAAGTACATACACGCTTAAGCTCGAGCGCTTAAAAACAAATCAACGGAGATGGGCAAGAGAAGTATCGGAGAAGGGAACGGAATAGGGAGAAGAAGGACGAAATACACGTTAGCTAGGGCAAGAGTTTGTCCATGCTAATTCCTCACTTCGGTGAGAGATACAGGCGTAGTAGCGTACGCCTCGATTAGCATCGATCGAATTCGTGCAAACAGAGACGCGCAGAGGAATAGAGGCAAACAAGAAGAGCTCGAGGTTATATACGCCAATCTCTAATTGTTGATGGATTTCAAAGCTCTCTCTCTCTCTCTCTCTCTCTACCCTTCCTCTCTCTATCTATCTTTCTATTTCTCTACCGCCTCGCTGCTCTCTCTCTCTCTCTCTCTCTCTCTCACTCAACATGTCTCCCTATTTCTCTTCCTCTCTTTCTATTTTTTATTCGCTATCTCTGTACTTTAACTTTTTTCTTTTCGTCTCAAGAGGATTGTGTCATGTCCTCGGTGTATCCGATGTTGGGTAAACTTTGTTGTGTTTTAGCTTCGGTGTGCCTGCATTTCACGACGAGTGCGCGGTGAGTTTATATATCCAAGAAAGAGTTTCATTATAATGGAGTATCTACTTTAGGATTATGCAGAATCGTATATGTTGAATTCTAAAGAGTAATCTTTGCTATACTTGTCGAGAGATGTTTACAGATTGGAAATTATACTTGCATTGTAGATTTGAAAAAACTTAGTTTTTCTTTTTTTTAATCTTAATTATCTTAATTATGGTTGTATTGTTAAAAAAACATTTATAATGCACATCTAATTGATAAGGTTATTTATTGCATGAATATTTTATATTTTTAAATTGAGGGTATAAAAATAATTTTTATATTTAAAACATTTTATTTTTCTATTAATTTTATTTCAATATTCATTTTTTTTCTTTCTTTAATTATGATTTTTAAAATATGAAAATGTTTTGATACAAAATATTTTTTATTAAAAATATATTACACATTTCCTTATTTTTAATAAATTAAAAATACATATATTTAAATTTTAATAAAAAATAAATTTAATAAATAATAAATAAATTTAAGAAATAAATTTAATCCAAAATTAAGAAAAATAAAAAAAATAAAATCCAAGTTTATAAATATAACATTCAATTAAAAACGATTATAACTTAAAATGAAATTCAATAATCCATCCGCAAATTTGAAACCAATTAAATTAAATTTTTCCTCCAAATAAAAAAAAAAAAAAAAAAAAAGAGAGAGAAGAGACGGCAGATAGATTAAAATCGGTAAACAGTGCTCGTAAAAAGAGAGAGAAGATTCCGCGCGCTCGTTATCGTATTCACGCGCCCATCGTATATAATTCGCGCTCATAAAAGGACGGAATCTTTAAAAAAAAACCGAGCTAGAAGAAGAATCCCTTTGTGCAAAAGTCCGGAAATAGTGGATAAGCGGAGACTCAAAGATCGAGCGCATCCGAAAAAGAGATAAATAAATATACTCTTCTCCCCCCCCCCCCCCCCACACACACACACACAGACACACAGAGTAAGCATCGAAGGAGAGAACGAAGAAGAAGGGAGAAAAAAGTAAACGAGGGAGACCTCATTAAACCGAGACGGCATAATAATGCATAACACAAGCCCTGCACGTCTCCTATCTCTCTCTCTCTATCTCTCTTTCCCTCTCTCTTTTTTTCTCTTTTTTTCTCTTTCTTTCTCTGATGTACTTGAGATTACGCGAATGGAATACTACAACGTTCGTTCGCTCATTTTTCATCTTCGATTTTCTGCTTTCTCACTTGTGCCTCTTTCTTTTTCCACACTTTTGCCGCTCCTCTTTTTTCTCATTCTCCTTCGTTCCATTTTACTCCTTTATTACTTCTCCCTTCTATACCGTTTTCCTTTCTCTTCCTCTCTAACCCTAGTTTAGCTTTCCTTGAAACGATTCTCTTTCTCTCCACTTTTGACGGATAACGAAGTTATCATTCTCCTCGTCTTTCATACTCTCTCTCTCTCTCTCTCTCTCTATCTCGTATTTCTCTTTGTATTGAAGTAGTCAACGTCCGTATAGAGTCAACGACTATAGAATACGGTGTGAAAATCGAATGAGGGAAATAGTTTCCCCCATCTATTTTTTCTTTTTTTTTTTTTTTTTTTTTTTTGGGAAAAAGGTTTCTCACGCGTGCATCGTAAATTTTCCCTCTTCTACGCAAATGCTTTTGAATCGGATAAGGGGATTTCTTCTTGATGGCGTTTCGCAACACGACGGCCACTTTCTCTCTTAGTCTCATTCTATTAAGCACAGTTTCCGCTTTACATTTTTATAAAATAGGTCAGTGACAGAGAAAGATAAAGGTATAGTAAAAGTAGCTATTACGTGAAATTCAATAGATAAAAGATTGCGCTTAGATGGTTAGATTAAAAATGTAGTCGGGGTAAAATGTTTTACTCTAACTATTTCTGAAAAGTTAAATATTCGCTCAACAGCCCGCCTGCACTGGTAGTTAAGGAGTATACCTTTAAAAGATGTATAAGTTCCGCGGCAGTTTAGACAGAAAGGTTCAACGTTAAATAATATTAAAAACAATTAAAAGTTGAGAAGATTTTGAAAAACTTTTAACGAACTTTAAATACATTTTTTGCATTTGAATAAAACACATTATTTTGAAATTTGATAGTTAATTAAGTACACTAGAAAATGATTAAGTAGCTCTTACAGTAAATCGCAGTAATTTTGAAAACTTCCATTTAAATATTGAGCTATCGCGTGATAAAGAAATTATTACACCGATACTCGGAATATTTTTCAAGAAGACCTTTTGAGAGTGAGAGAGAGAGAGAGAGAGAGAGAGAGAGAGAGAAAAAAAGGGAAAATAAATCGTCGATAATAATAGCAGGGCTAACTCTTCGCGAAATGACTCGAGCTTGTAAAGTACCATTCGAAACCCAAAACTTTCAAGAGCGTTTGGTGATTTGCAGCGGCTAAAATGAGAAACTTTCCAAGTGCATTTATACGATAAAATTGTTTGATATAGCCCTTGTGAATTCGACATTAATTTGTTATGCAGATTGGATATTGAAATAATTTTGTTATAATTTTAATTGTTTTTAAAATTTATTATTCAAAATTATTATTCGGTTTACTTTGGTTTCTTTTTTGAAATTTCGTCGTCTTACTCATAATTTAATTATTCTTAAATTACTTTGTTATTTGAATTGCAACGTATAAAACATTTTTTATTGATCGATAATTAAAGAAAGACTTTGACGTATTAAGAATTTGCAATAATAAATTTATTAAATATAAAAAAAAGGTGTTTTCGAAAGGACACTTGAAAAAAGATATAATCTGAAATTTTATAAAGTTATAAAAAATTTTTTAATTTTGAAGACTACTTTAAAAATTGGATCAATTGTTTTTCATATGTGAAGAAGGTGAAAAAACAGCTTTATTAAAATTCAAACGAACTATTTTTAACGGTTTTAAATTGGGTTTTGAAAAGTGAAAAATAAATTACGGATTTTTAATTAATTTTTTTTTTTTTTACGCTTTCATAAATTTCGATATTTATTCAGTTTTTAATATCAGCATTTTAATAAGTCTTTCATAAGAGCATTTTTTTTTTATCACGTGAAATTTTTTAATTAAAAAAAAAAAAAAAAAAAATAAAAACAAAAAAAAAACAAAAAAAAAAAACAAAGAAGAGAAAATCGCTTTGGAACTGGTAAAAAATTCAAACGTTACAATTCTGCGATTTCGATTGAGTATGCTATTTCCATAAAACTTTAATACCTCTCTTCCCCACGCGCGCTAAAAATGTACACACGTCCGCTCTTCAATATTTCAAAATACTCGCGTTTACACGCGCGAGTAGGTGCGTATACTTCTTCAATAATCGAAGACGCGCAGCTATTCAAAATTTTCAACGTGTATACATTGAAAAGGAAATCGCAAAGTTTGACGATTTTATATACATATGCACGCGTATATTATATGAATTTTGTATACGCTTTCGATGTATCGCAAACAATTCATGATATGTATGAGTGAATTCCATGAGATGTACACATAACCTATATATATATATATATATATATATATATATATATATATATATATATATATATATATATACATATTCGTTCAAAGGCTTAGCTTTAACAATAAAGAAAATTATGTTGCACTTTTTTCCCGGTCTGTGTGATTCTGCTTACATGTGTACGTGTGTATGTAAAGAACGAGTGAATTTTGTAGGATATTTTCCTAGCCTATTCACGAAATTTTTCATCGAATTTTCTGTATAAGCACATCTGATTTCTTTTTCTGTTATCTTGATATGTTAGAGTTATTGACTATCTATTTTATTTTGTAAAAAATTATTATTTGTACTTCCTTAACTCTGTTTTGTTTATCAAAATATATTATTATGTTAAATAATTACCTTGTGGAAATGTAATATTTGAAAAAAAAAAAAAATTGCGTAAGATATGTATTTTATATTTTTTGAATGAAAAACATAAAATAAATAATAATAAAAATTTTGATTGGACAAGATTTAGCCGATGCTAATTAAAAACACAATCTAATTACTAAAGTTTATTCGCTATATGAAAATAAATTCAGCAGTGCAAATATTTCATAGATTTTTTTCCTATAAAAAAACTTGCACAAAAATGTTTATATTTTATGCTAGAATTCGAAAAAATATGAAAACTATTCTCATCGCTTTCTATTTGCAAAGTTTATTATATTTATTTTATTGCGTTAAACTTTGTCGAAACTATTTTTATTCAGTATATTTATTTGATATGTTAAACTTTGACAAAACTATTCAACGGTAAATGTCGCAATTCAATATCGTGAGCCGTACATAAACAATAAAATAACGTAAACATAAATATTAAAATATTCAATTTCATTCTTTAATAAATATAAAAAAAAAACAGATAAAAAAAAAAGAAGACATGGGGTGAAATCGAATTTCACCAATTACGTGGAAAATTTGTCAAAGACTTCGCGAATCCCCGCACGTACACAAGATATAAACTCTATATATCGCATCATGGCGAGCTCTCACGCACGCAAACAAGTAAACAAAATATACGCTTCCATTACAAAGCGAAAACTCAAGCGAGTAAACATTTCGCAAGTGGTACAAATAAAAGCGTCAACAATTTTTCGAATCGCTTACACCGGGAATGAAAGAGAGAGAGAAAAAGAGAAAGAGAGTGAGAGAGAAAGAGAGAGAGAGAGAGAGAGAGAGATACCCGCATGAAATCTACCTCTGTGTTGTAACCCGACGTTACCGTATGCGTACGGATATATATTTATAAATATATATATATATGTATATACCAATATATGAGCAAACGCATACATTGTGATGTGAAATATAGAAGCGAATGCACGTACACGGCCACGGATACTCAAATACTCGCGCATATCGATATTGGACGGGATATATACGTCCGATTTAAATTCGAGGCTCGATCCTTGTATAAACACGCGAGGATGAAGGTACACTAGAGCCGCGTTCGATTTTTCCTTGGCTTTCTCCCTGGCTGTGAAATAAGAGGAAGAAAGAGAGAGAAAGAGAGAGAAAGAGAGAGAGAGAGAGAGAGAGACAGAGGGATAAAGCGAGAAATATTTTGAAAGAGACCCGACGACGAAGTTGTTGCCAGAGACGTCGGGATGCATCGAATAGATGAGGAAGAAAGAAAGAGAGAGAAAGAGAGAGAAAGAGAGAGAGAGAGAGACAGAAAGAGATGAAGTAGTAGAAAAGCTGCAGCTTGCGAAAGACTACGAGAGATAATCCCGTCTCTACTTGTTGTGACGGCTTCGCTATATATCGTCACTCTTTCTCCCTCTATATTTTTTTACCTTTTTTCTTTTTTCTTTAGTTCATTAACTCTTTGCTTCTCTCTCGTCCTCGTATGTACATTTTTCGCGCACCCGTCGCGTAGCTCTTTGGCTTGTCCTTCTTTTTCTTTTGCTTGATCTCTCCGACTTTATGTTCTAGTACTTTTCCTTGTTTTTTTTTTTTTTTTTTATATTATCGAATGACGTTTAATTGCTGCGTTCCGGTGTGTGTTATAACGTAAGGGTAAATTTACGATTTATGATTTTTTGTTTCCTTGGACAATTATTTGAAATAATTAAACTGTTAATTAAAACAACGATTGCTTATTTTACATATCTTTCGATATGCATAAATATAAATAAAATAATGCAAATTCAGCGGTCAATGGTTTGAAAAAAAAAAAAAAAAGGAAAAATTTATCAAGAAAAATATTATCACGATTGAGAAATTTAAATGTTGAAATAAAGAAAAAAAAAATTAAAATAATAAATTTTAATTAATTCGAAGAGCTTCATCTTGGATAAAGAAATAATTTCACTGTAAACACGTACTATACAGGTTTAATATTAGAAAAAGGGTTGAAAAGGGCCGGGCATTGTTTTCCTCGAACGTTATTTACACCGCAAAGCGCAAAAAGAACCACGAGCTTGTATAGAAATAGTAGAAAAGACAGAAAAGGGAGCGATACAAGGAAGCCACAAACGCCAATTTCGCTCGGGCAAAATGTCTTCTTCCACCTCCAGCACCTCCCCTAAATCGCGCAATAAACGGCAGCAAATCTCCCTCGAGGCACTCGAGCTTCCGGGGGCTGGCCAACTCAAGTTGTCACTCGGTTTCCGAGTCCCCTTTCTCCCTCTCTCTTTCTATATCTCCGTCTCTATCTCACCATCGTACGGGCGTATATAGAATACAGAGAGAGAATGACCAACTGAGGCAGGACAACGGTAGCAGTAGCCAGTAGTGTAGTAACATGTGGCGAGGACCGAAGGGTCAAATCTCCCGACCAGCCGCACACATGCGAAAATTGCTTTCTCCTCTCTCTCTCTCTACCCTTTCTTTCTCCCTTGCACAATTTCGTCGCGAGCATATATGTACGTAAGTATGCAAAGCAAGAGCAAAGGGTTATATACCCTTACCAAACCGACATAAACAAAAAAAAAGAAAGAAAAAAAAACAAAAGTTAGTTCGGGAGAGGGGCTAGACCGCGAAGTTAGAGACTGTCTCTCTTCTATCTCTCTTTTTTTCTCTTTCTTTCTCTTTCTCTCTCTCTCACGCAGTCTGTCGGCACACGGTAAGTTGCGCGGGCAATGGCGACGGCGTCAGCTCGCTCGACAATGGCGCGTGGAATAAAAATCAAGTCTACGATGAAAAATGTTGGCAACGTTCTTGAAACTCCACTCTCTTCCCTCGTCTCTCTCTCTCTCTCTCTCTCTCTCTCTCTCTCTCTTCCCTTTCTTTATAGTTTTTTTTTCAGTTTTATTCTACTCTTGGTTTTTTTTTTTGCTGACTTTTTTAATAAATATATGTGTATGCGTCTTCCTCTCTTGTCTACCGAATTTTTGAATTTTTAGTCACATGCATTTATTTCGCGAAGAATTTGACTGAAAATGACTAAAATTTTATTTCCATTATATCATTTCTACTTTCGGTGTATTGTTTCTTTTTATTTTAAAAATGTTAAAAGATTATTTTTGTATGATTTTACCTCGCTTGATTTTATGCTACAATTTTTTAGCTTCATAATAATTAAAATTAAAATATGTAATAATTATGCAAAAAATTTCGAAATTTCATAACGTTCAAATTAATATGTAAATTTCATTAAAAGTAATTTAACAATTTCCATTAAAACTATATATTTCTTATTTTTGCAAATATTATTCAAGTATAATAATTGCATGATTCGTCCTTAGGTATGTTAAATTTCAAATTTAAACTTCAAAAGGTAAAAGGAAAGAAGAACATTTAATAACTCCCATGCAGCCAAGTTAAATTATCTCAAACAAGTAAACGAAATTCGATTACATTGAACTCGCACCGCAAAATCCTATCAATTTCTTTTCTTTTTTATTTCATTCCAAGACTTATATCCTCCTCCCTCTTATACATATATATTAGTTATTTATGTACCTTGTGCGAGCCTCGCGTCATTACAGCTTGAGGCAAAATATGTTGTGGATGGATAGTAGGGCCGCAGTCGCGAGCGCAGCGAGCGACTAAGGCGCCTCTATCCATCCACAAAATATGAGCCGAAAGCTTTAATGACGCGAGGTTCACTCATGGTGCTTAAAAAATTTTTCAGCCTTGTAACCCGTACGAAGACTCTTACTTAGTTAACAGAATAATTAATTTTATTTTGTTGCATATCAATTAAATGCAATTTCGAACCCATACTGACAGTTCGTAAACTACAGATATCGTCTGCTAACGCATGCGCATTTTGTACACACACGCGTACATGTACATGTGTGTCAAAAAGTGACAGACAACATAATGTAAATATAAATATAAATTATGAAATGAAAAAAAATAGTAAATGGATTAATATTTAAAAATAAAATTAATTCTTGAACAATTATTATTTATTAAAAAATATAAATTTCTTGAGTATATTTATTAAATATTTATACAGAATAATATTTTTAACAAAAGTTTTTTTTATAAGATTTGAAGGCTTATTAATAATATTAATACTATTATAATTAATATAAATACTTTCTTATGTTATTTTTATTATAACAATACTATATTTGTTTAACACATTTTTTGTATAATCAATGAATTTTAGTCTCTTATTTAACATGAAAAAACAGTAACTTTTTTAAATATTTTAAATTTAATTTCTTCACACAAAAAACTTTTAAATCATTTATCTAAATCACAAACAAAATTATAAACTAAAAAATTATCACTTTAAAATCACTTATTATTAAATTTTTTAATTTTGCGAGATTATATTAGATTTTGCTTTTTCTATTATTTATTTAATTCACGTTTGCATTCTTCATCACTGTCACTATCACTCGTTTTTTTTTTTTATTATTTAATAAATTGTCCATTTTTATTCTTCTTCTCACATATTAAGAACGAATATTACCGACACACGATACACTATACTGAAAGAAAACCAAAGAAAAGCAGAGCCCCGTGGTCGCTTGAATGTACATACTGAGCGAAGGAGAGAGCGAGACAGAGATAGGGTGGTCACGTGGGAGCAATGGTGCGCGCGCTCTTATCGCTATCTCGTTCTCTCTCCTTCGCTCAACATACATAAGTCTTATTACGCGTTTCGAAAATATAAGTTTCGATGAAGACTCACATGCTAGGCTATATGAAGCGACAAATACATAGCAGTGGCGCTGTTAACTTTTTTTTCTCCTGGCACGTATACAGCCTAGAAGGACGTATAGAATGACATACAGCCTAGGAGGACGTATAGAAAAATGTTAATACGATCGAGAAGGCGCTTGCGCGTATGGAAACCATTTACACGCTGACGATGCTCCGTAGGTAAGAGTCGCCGTACGGGTTAGTAGGCTGAAAATATATATATATATATATATATATATATATATATATATATATATGTATCTGCTTCATTTTCTCCCGTGTTATTTATTTTATTTTCATTCCACATATACGAAAGAGAAAGAGAGCGAAAACCGCGTGATTGCGCGGAATCCTCGTGTTTTTTTCCCCGACGCGGGTAAAGTTTTCTTGCGCGCTCGACATTCTCTCGACGAGATTAAAATTAATAGTCGTATATACTATTCTCGTTCACTTTTCCTCTTCGCCCCTCCCCTCTCCTCCGCCCGTTTTCTCTTTTAGCTCATCCCTTCAATCCCATTTTTTTATTCCCTCTTGCTGTTTAGTACTTCATTTGGATAAAAATCATCGAGCGATACTTTGCTTTTCGACGTGTCTCGGTTATTCGCGATTTTGTCTCTCGCGTTGATGAAAATTATAACGAAGAATTGTAGCACGCGATTAAGTGCGGATTACTACTTGTGCTTATGTTTTTTATCGTTGGAAAATGCGCGAATGAAGAATTTGAGATTTGATTTGTTCACAAATTTATGCGTGTAAATCATGGAAAAAAAAAAACGTAATTTTTTTAAAGAATATTATATTTTAGTTTTATTTCTTATCTTTGTTGAATTTAATAAATCGAAAGAAACGATAATCATCGTAAATTAAAATATAAAAACTTGAAAATTTTCAAAAGTATCGAATAAAGAAGAGAATAGTTTAGAAGTATTAAATGCAAACGATCGGAGCGTCGACAAAAAATATTCAATATTTCAATTGAAATTCACAGATTTGCGTTTGTTAATTAAATTTTTTTAACAAAATTGCAAAGAAGCTTTAAAAGTTTACAATGTAATATCAACTTTTTTCATTAAAACTTAGAAAATTTTTGCTCGCTATAAATGGATTTTTTTTTCGTTTAATTAAACAAAATTTCAAATCGTTGTAATGTAAAATTTAAACAATGCCGTACAAATTTTCATTAAAATAAAAAGAAACAAAATTTTGCACTTCATTGTCTTGAAATGAAAATCCATGAAATATTTGGTAAAAAAATTTTTTACATTATTTTTTTTTACTGAACAATGCAACGGATAAATAACTATATAATCATGTAAAATTTGTTTCGTACTGATAGGAAAGTCTTATTGTGTTATGGAACGATATTTTTGCATTGAAAATTTCAATTTTAATTAACGCTCCTTACCGGCGAAAATTTTACGATGAATTATTTTTTTTTTTTTTTTTTTTTTTTATTTTACGATTATAGCGATTATTAAATTTTTCACGACTTTCCAAATGCGAGCGATCAATGTAAATAGATTTACGAAAGAATTTGCGCTACATTTTTAATTATATTAATTTTTGTAACGTCAGTTTAATTTTAAAGTTGATTATCCCAGTAAATTACAGTTTTTTTTTTGTACGCAATTTTCTGGTCAAGATATTTTTTTAATTAAAGCTCGTGTGTCACTTCTAGTAAAAAAATAATATAGTAAATTTTTATAAATTATTTATTAAAATGTAATATTAATTTTTAATTAATAATAAAAGAAAAATAATTATCTGTACATGTATAGCTTTAAAAATATTTTTTAAGTATATATTCAACAATTAAACGCAAAAATCATATTCGTAAAATAAAATTTCAATTTTTTAAAATAGAAAGAAAAAGGAACAACGAAACCATTATAAATCTAAAAATCTTCGAAGGCTCGACTTTCCCTTCGAAAAATTAAAAAGCTTTCGGTGATTAATTTTCATCGCGTACACTCGATCAGACGCATAAATCAAAAGATCTCAAAGTAGACGGCAAGTTTATCAAATGAAAAAGACAAAAAAAAAAAATATATATATATCCGACGTCGTTCGGTTTTTTTTTTACTGGCGCGATAGCTCATGATTGCGAAGCTATTTCTCGCTCGTACGAGGGGGACGAATAGCTCGGATTGCGCGCATTCCACGGCTGATTGAGGTTCGGGTGTGAAGCCGCGACACCTCGGCGTGGCGACACGCGCGTCTATAACTAATTCGGTGCGCCTACGTTTGACCGATGATCTATGTACTGTTATACACGCAAGGAGAACGGAGGGTTGCTTTATGGAATTAAATAATTAGTAGAATTAACGTAAATTAGTTGGCGATAGTGCGAAAATTTTCGTGCTCGTATTGCGTTATTGTAAATGTGTGAAAAGTGAAAGAGAGAAAGAGAAAATCATTTGAAAATTACACGAAATATTGATATTGAAATAACAATGCAAAATAATGTAAAATTTTTTAAAACGTTAATATAGTTCACGTTTAAAAAATTCCTTTTAAAATTATTTTACCTCAATATCGCAAGCTCAGTTTTAGTTTATGTATACCCAAGTGCTGAAAAAAAATCTTAAAGCGCAAGATATTATAATTTTGTAATATACATTAGCTCGTAAAACTTTAACTCACTTTATCTTCAAACTAAATATTTGAAGCTCTAAAGCTTCCTCGCGCTTGGGCTTTTAAAAGATCAGCCTCAAACTTTGTACATAAGTAATACATTCTTAAATATAAGATTTAAACTTTCAATTATCTTTTCTTGCATGATAAAATGAAAAGAAAAAAAATTATTTTTTTTTTTTTTTTTTTTTATTTACGGACCAATTCGTTCAAGTAAATAAAAATTTAAATGGTTTATAATTTTTTAATGCTTAATTGTTTCAGTTGAAAGTTATATTTTATCAAAGCGTAAAAAAAATTCAATTACATGCAAGAGAGACAAATAAGTGAGAAAAGATGTAAGAATAAAAATTTTTTTGCCACCAACATAATTATGATCGATAACTACACATTTTACTATCTATAAATAGATTATTGAATAAAATTCTGTCTTAAACGGGCGAAAGCGACTTTTTAAAATCTCACATCGATACGATAAAGATCAAAGTTTTCAATCAAATCCATCATTAATATCGTCGTTCTCAATAAAGTCCACCACAGGCATTTAAAAAAGCCACATCGTACATTCCAAATTAAAACGAGAATCCAAAATCAACGATAAACAAAAAAGCCCATCCTTTTACAGGAGTACTGAACCATCGGTATCTATACGATGAGGACATCGGAATACGAAACGTAGTAAAATCAAAGGAAGAAATGTTAACATCTCCACGCGATACTTGTTGCTCTTTAACCGAATCTCCTCATCGGTCGCGCGAATAGCTAAAGGAAGTCTGGAAACGATCCAAAGGACACGAACGCGCTGAGGTTTATCATTTCGCCATTTGTGTACGTAAGCAAGCGACGCCAAGCGTTTGCCCCCATCCGGGAGTGCAAATGCCACCGAGAATTGGATCGATATATATATGTATATATATATATATATATATATATATATATATATATATATATATATATATATATTTTTTTTTTTTTTTGGCTTATTTCCTTCCTTTCTTTTTTTCTTTTTTTTTTCTTTTCTTTTCTTTTTTATTCTGTCAAGTGAATTTTCTGGCGTTGGTTGGCTGACTTGAACTTTAACGTTACATCCACGCTGCTTTTCAATTTCGACCCTTGGTTAAGTGGCTTTTGAATACTTCAGAATCCGGATAAAATTTTCCCTCTGCTATGGTCTCTCTTTTCACTTTTGTCGAAGAATTCAAAGTTACAGCTGGCTCTCGAAAGATTTTACTTAAGTATGACGATTTTGGAGTTGAAAAAATTGTTATTTAAATTTACGACGGAGACATTTTTGTTTCATTTTATCCTCTCGTTTTATTTTTATTACAGCAGATCGAAGATTCGAATTGCGATAGAGCGAAATTTCGATGAATAAACGGTTCATTAAGTAATTTAACTAATTTTTCCTTCGTTAAAATTTATGCACATATATTTATAAGCTTTTATCGTTTCGCCGAATGAGATAATTTAATCATGAGAAATTGGAACGGTTAAATTTAAAAGAATGGCTATCTGAAATATAAAGAATAAAAGATGGTTAAAGAAGCGTAAAAAATATTTATTTAGAGTAAGTTGATTAATTTTCTTTCACGTTCGTTTTTAAATTAATCGAGAGGGTATTGAAAATACCTGTATAAATAAAGCTTATTTCAAATCGAATAATATTGTTATTCATTTAAAATTAATAAATTCATATGAATAATTCGCAAAAATAAAAAAAATAAAAAATAAAAAACCAGGAAAATCATTATATCTTAATGTAAAATTCGCTTCGAAATGAAATAATCAATTTGTTCGATCGTATCAAAACTTACATTTAAACTAAATAAAAAGAAAGTGAGTGAGTGAGTGAGTGAGTGAGTGAGTGAGTGAGAGAATATAACGTTTATACATTCGTAAGCACACGTACTAAATCACGATAATAAGCGGGTACAAATGACCAAATGAGCTCGATGAAATTTATCTCGATAAAATACAAACGTAACGCGCATTTGCTTTCATATTTATAACCGAGAACGATAAGAGGAGAGAGAGACACTCCCTTCCAATGGCTTTGGCTCAGCTTTTGTTTGCGTACGCGCGGTCATTCGTTAAAGCTAATTTCAATGCGACGTGTAGCGCGAATGAAATACGTCGAACAAAATCATAAATGTAGCTATCGTCGTTTCTCTATTTGCTTCATTCTTTTATTCGATTTCCCTTTTTTCGCCTTTCCGCGAACTTTGACTTCTCTCTTTTTTTTTTTTTTGCGCTCTATCCAATGCCGGTAAAGGAAAACGCGAGCTTTTTCTTGGCTTCACGTTTTTTTTTCTTCTTCTTTTTATTCTCTCTTTTAAAATTAACCATTTAAGAAAAATGTCAATGCTCTTTTTATCGCGAATATACTTGAAAAATGTTGTTTCATTTTACTTGGGTTATATTGCCATTTGTTAACTCTACGGTTATTGCCAAGGTTTCGTACTTCTTTTTTTGTCTTCTTTCTTTTAATCTATTTCTTTTCGTTTTCGAATGGTCCTTACGAACAAACTTTAAATATATCAATGTAACAGTTGCTGTTAAATTTTAAAAAATTTTAAAAGTCGTAAATGAAAATTGTATTTAAGAAATATAAATTCGTATTTATAATAATAAATATTTTGATTGCATTAAAGTAACTTGTTATAATAACAAAATATTTTCAAATAACAAATTTCGTCAATCTATATAATAAAATATAGATTCAAAACAAATTTAAATTTTATCAAACCAATAATTGTTTATCGAAATATAAAATTTGTCAATGTATATTCACAATAAATATTTGTCGTTAATTTTGAAAAAATTTCGTCGCATTAAATTATTCATAACGAAAAATCGCGTAAGCTCGCTTATCAATTATTGCCAACCTTAATACAACAAAGACATCACAATAACCTATCAATAGCACATACCTCTTCCTTTATCAATTACCTCGATACTCAATCACCGAGAGTCGATACAGAACAGATCAAAGAGATCTGCTCGTGACAGCGCGAGTATTTAAAATTCAATCCAGTTCGTTCGCTGTTTCCCCCTTCTCTACTCTCCTTAACATAAACATCGAGTTACAAAATAGAGAGAGATAGAGAGAGATAGAGAGAGAGAGAGAGAGAGAGAAAAGGAGAATTGATCATATTTGCAACATTCACTCTCCATCGTCATGGGAATATCAAATCCAAGCTCGCTAATATTAGTGCGGGATACGCGTCCTACGTTAACTCGTGCAGGTGTGTGTGTATATATATATATGCGTTTACGCCGGGAAATCCGGCGGTGCTATTGTTATTGTTATACTCGTTGTTGCACAGCTAGCTACATTATGCGCGATTATTACACATCGGGGTTTCGATTTCTGATCTTCAAGATATTTTGTACGGCGAGCCGGTGGGTATTATCGACTAGTGCATCGTGTGCATCGTGCGGTTCGCATATCGAAGAGTAAATTTTTTCTTATCTCGATGTTTCCGTACATGAAATGAAATTTATGATTTTGATTTTATTTTCTTTTTTTTTATTTTATTTTATTATTTTCGTTTTATTCATAATAATTTTGCGGGTGATTAATTATTAAAATGTATTAAAATCAATTTTTAAAATACAGTTACATTATTTGATGAATAATAAGATTCAATCGATCTTTAATTTAACGTTATGATCGTATAAATTCATGCGAAAATTGTTCAACTCTTTTATTTCGACGATAAAAGAAAAAAGCGCTTGATCAGATATACATATATATCAAATAAAACAAGATTCCAAAAGGCTCGCTGAACTAAATTCGTATGGAAAATAAAGTATCATCGATTCGAGTGGACGGTAATTACATTTTAGCTCCGCTTTATTGTAATTATGCAATCATTTTATAGACAAGGGGCAAACTTGGCTAAATCATCGATTAGTTATGCTTCTCTTATTTTAGATTATATAAAGTATATAAATTATCATTTGATTTTTATAAATTTTTACTGCACATGGATACTAACGTTGATTACTTTTTTTTTTTGTCAACAAATCCATCGATTTAAACGAATCAATCTGCTTTTATTAACGTAATTGAATTGACGTTATTTTTTCTTTTTTCTTTCGTTAAAAAAATTAATTAATTTGAACCAATTAATTCGATATTTGAATCTCGTAATTGATTTGTAGTTATGGCGGTCGTTGGGACAATTTTGTAATATATTTGCAATTAAATATTGACCTAACCCGATAATGTTTAAAATCCGAAAAGTTATTTAACCATACCACTTTTCGTCATTTAATCGGTCGATAATAAAATACTCTTAAATTTTTTATATTTTTCAGCAATGATTTTACCGAAAACGACTTTAAAATCAAATATTTTTTCCGAAACTCTTTTTCTTTTGAATGCGGTAATTAAAAAAATGAAAATTTTCGTTTGATTTAATATAATTAGTTATAATCTATGAGCGATAATTAATTAATAATCTATTTTGTTAAAATTTCATTAATTAAACATTTATATTCAAGTATTGTACGTAAATTATCGTTACAGGAAATAATTTCATCGATACGTCGCCTATAATTCGTCGCCAATAACCTATTTAAAAAAAAAATTGATCGACAAAAAAAAATTTGATCGTCGAAAAATTTTTCGTCCACGAAAAAAAAAATTAAAAAAAGTATAGATAATCTCTATTTATCCAGTTGAAAAATGTATCGCATTGCTTATTCATACGTATCCACACAAGCAATAAACCATTTTCTTTTTCTCTTTCACCTTCAATGCAATCGAAATCAGTATTCCGCGAGAACAGATGCGAGTGCGTACCTCAACGCGTATTGTGTGCAATTCACAGAAGAAGAAACCAACGTGTGTATGTGTGTATATATATAGTCGCATAACGCAAACCGAATGAGCGGTTCGTTCGTTTGGTAGATAGTAAATATACTGAATCCATATCTATATACATGCGCGCATCTTACCCTATAAGTGCGCGAAGCGTATAAACAATTATTCTGGCGTAAAATCATTGTTTCACAGCGGCATAAAGCAACTCTTATCCCAGAAGAAGAATACGCGCTCACGCACCTGGGATTCTCTCGCCTCTCTCGTTGCTACCCGTGGATTCTCGAGATACCCGAAGAGAGCCGAGTCGCACAGTCCTGAAAACAGACACACACACACACACACACACGCGCGCGCGCGCGCGCGCACGAACACAAACACATATAAGGGAACAAAGGTACGTTAACCGGCTGCGCGCATTCATTCGCGCGGAAACACGCTGCGCTTGCCTCTCCCTCCGACCCCTCATCCGCCCCTTACTAGTCCCCTTATCTCCACTATCTACGACTGTGAGAGAACAAGAGAGAGAGAGAGAGAGAGAGAGAGAGAGAGAGAGAGAGAGAGAGGAGCCGAGGGTAGGAAATACGGACGTACAGATGACCGTATTACCGGATGGCTGACACGACTAGGGTCGAAACCACTGGCTCTCTCTCTCTATCTATCTGAATCCGGCTGTGTGTGTTGCTGCTTCTCTATCCTCCTTTCTGTCTTGGTACCTATAAGTGTATTCGTGAATGCATACATATATATATATATATATATATACATATATATATATATTTATATATATACACACACATATTATACGAGCGCGAGAGGATATTATATATACATTGTATGTACGGATACGCACACGCGTGTGTAGGTTTGGACTTTCGAGAATAGAGAGAAACCTACTGGGGATGTAAGCAAGAGTCGCAAGCAGATGAATCGGGGATAAATACAAAGGTATTGCTGCGTTGGATTAAACGTTTAATTTTAGCTTTTTCACGCCGAGATATAATTTTCAGGTAAACTAAATGCTACGGTCATTTATTACAAAGGGTTATAAGGGTAAATCGACGGAAAATGGAATAAAACTTCGTGTTTATTAAATAAAAATGCTTTTTACTATTGGATGGTCATTTGATTAGTTATTATCTTTGACGTTTATTACAAGTTTATCGAGGGTAGCATTGTTTGAGCAAAAGAACATTGTTTGAAAATTTTGATCGAGAAGTTGATAATTATTTAAAAATTTTGCTAGCGATTAAACTATTCATTGATATTATAAATTGATTAAAAAAATAAAATATTATTATTGATTTTTATACAACACGATTAAATTAAATCATTAATATGTTTATTTATGTTTCACGAAAATACATAATTTTTCGATAAAATGAAAATTACGATAAATATATTATTTTACGATTTATATTTTACGACGACTATAGAAATATAATAAATATCGTACTTTTTGCAAATTTTTATGAATTGGAATCTTAAATTCAATTTTATTATATTTTTAATTATTATTTTTTATGCCATCATTGCGTACAAACGAATGACGACGTAAACATCGAAACGATTTCAAATTTATATTTAATAGCAATCGGCAGTTTCTTTGTTCCGCAAGTAAATCCGCGCACAAAAAGTAAATTATCGAAAAAAATATATGCGTATACATAAAAAAAAAAAAAAAAAAAAAAAAAAGATTTATGGATTAGGACGCTCATTGTAAAATTATAGCTTACGATACACGTTGCGTGTATCCGTGTACTATTAAATTATGGCATAATTTCCATCGCATACCTAAACGCGGTTATTTCAAGCACGTTTTACTTCAATTTCAGGCCAGGCTTTCAAATTTGATTTTGCCGAATACGTGTCCAATTCCAAGTTGAAATTTCATTACGGCCGATCATATTTGTTCGACGTACCATACCTAACGCTATTCGGTTGATTCGCATATGTTTACCGATTACATTTCTCTTCCGATATATATATATATATATATATATATATATATATATGCGCGCGTGTAAAGGGTAAACACATTAGTAAAGAAAGTAGATTCATTCGTTTACCCCAAAAAGATTTCATGAATAATTATCAATTATATAATATAACATCGATTGTTAAATTCTCCAAAAATTCTAATTGAAACTTTCCACTTGCCATTCTTGTTAGTTAACCCCGAGATTTGTGTTGATTAACCGTGAATGTGTGTTTTCATTAAAATTGCTTCTTAATAATAAAGTAAAAAAAAATAAAAAGTAAGTTTTCTTTTTTAAATATTTAATGTATTTTATAAATTTTCTAACGCGTAAATCATAAAACTTATAAAAGTTCAAATCAAATTATCCTCAAAACTAAACATTCGTAAAAGAAAAAGTCATCAGTTTAATAGTTCTAAAATTCAGCAGCGAGCTATTCAACTATTCTCAGCTTTTGTCTTTAACCGAGTGCTAAATCACAAACGATTACGATTACGACGACGACGACAAGGATATTCCCTAAAGAGAAGTGAAACTCGATTCGAATCGCGGGGTTGTACGAGTAGAAGAGAGTGAGAGAAAGAGAAAGAGAAAGAGAAAGAGAAAGAGAGAGACAGTTATGTTAAGACGGTGGTAGCTGTAGCAGCGTAGGTTGTATGGAAATATAGCGCTAACGACGACGGACAGAACCACATCCGCGAATTCGAGACGTCGGAAGTGCCCCTCTAACGTGCGCTCTCTCTCTCTCTCTCTCTCTCTCTCTTTCTCTAGCTGTCCGTAACAATGATCGTACATGCGCGAGCGAACGAACGGGTTTCTGCTTATCTGCCGACAATGAGCCGTCGCCGTGGCAGGCGCCGAATAAGAGAAACGCGCGCGAGCTCTAACTAACGTTCGTAATGGATTCGGCACGAGGCTGAGAGCACGCAAAGCGCTTTAATGATTTTACACGCCGATAAGAAAGAGAAAGAGACAGATAGAGAGAGAGAGAGAGAGAGAGAGAGAGATCTTAGACTTCTATAATCTTTACAAATGGTATTGGGTTTGACTGACTTCCTTTAAAAGTTCAACCGGTAGATTTGGTGGCTCGATATTTTAATTTTAATCGTTGCCCTTATATTAAATGTTTGTCTTTTTGATATTTCACATTAAATTTATGGTTATTATTTTCACAAATATTTTTTTCTTTACAGTCTATGATAAAAATAATTCAAATAAAATTTTTTATTTTCCTTTATATTTGTAAATGTTTCATAATTTTAAGATAATTAATAAAGTTTTCTTATACAAAAATATTTATATACAAACACTACGTCATATACCATAGAAACGGAACTTTTATTATCTCTAAAATTTTACGCGCACGAATAAAGAAAATTTTACATCTTTTATACTTTTATGCAAAGATATTTACAATGCTTTGCTTGAAAAAAAAAAAAAAGAAGAATTAAGTTTGTTTTACGTTTGAAAGTTAGTTTAAAAAATAGAAAAAAAATTAATAATATTTTTAACGGGTAAAAAAAAAATATAGAAATGTTTAATGGATGTTGGTAAAATATGTGTAGGCGAAGCTGAAAAGTAAAATTTTATTCCACGAATATTATCTGCTTTTATGTTTTATTATTTTATACATGTAAAAGCATTTTTTTTTTTGTTAAAATTGTAACACAATCTTCCTCATTAAAATTTTCTCGAATACGGTATTTGGACTAAAATGAATTTTAAAGTACAAAAAAAAAGTATAAAAAAAATGGTAGACTTTAATGTCGAGATAAAAACTTTATACGTCTGTATAGTATCCACAGGCTATGTTATTGTAAAAACTCAAAATGAATATTTAGATTTTTTCGACTAAAAAAAAAACAAAAAAAAAAAAAATAAATTTGCGTTTCACTTTATGTTTTGGATTTTTTATAAATTTATTTTTTTTTAGAATATTGTTAGAGATAGGAACAAGAATTAAAATGAAATACATTTTAATACTGAATTATTAAAATTGATTGTAAATATGCGTATAAAAATTAATATTATGTATAGGAAAAAATTATATGCGAAAAAAACAAAGAAAATGTCGAAAAAACATTTTAAAAACAATAAAATAAATAATGTTTGTAATATAAGATTAGTTAAAGTTGGTAAAAAGTGGGGATAAAATTATTATCTTATATAAGACAAAAAACCGACGAACATAAGTTCTCGGAAAGGGTAAGGAATGTAAAATATAAAATATTTATGTAAAATATTACATGAAAATTGTTTATAATCCGAGAAGGGAGGAGACAAATGTATGCATACTTAAGAATATGTTAATATTATTTGTTGACATAAAATTAATGATTTGTTTTTAAAATCAGTTCAATAAGAACTGGGGAGGAGGGGGAGGGGCGTTTTTTCTGATCGTGAAAACGGATGTTTGCGGGCGAGTCGAGAAAAAACGTTGAATTATACGCTGTAAGCTCTCAGCTTGGGATAACATCGTGTTCCCCGAAGCTGTTTGACACGCCGCAAGGCTAGCCTTCGAGAATATATGGGTCCTAACGGTAAGGGAAAACCGTCAGGTGGAAAGCAAGTCTGTCGGCTGCGAGGTAAGTAGTGAGCATCCCTCCCACCTCCCTCGCTCCAAATTTGACGGTTGAAAATTGGTTAAATAGAATGATACATTGAAATATGTTAGTTCTTCGCGGAAGCTGATTGGCTGTGAGAGTTGTAGCGAGGGACAAGTCGAAGTAGCTCCGCGCGAAAAGTGATATGAGGCGCGCACTTTCGGCCCGCGTCAGCATTCGTATATTCGCTACTGTATTCAGCGCATATAGGTATATATTTTGTTAATCTTTTTATTAACTAAATTGTTAATTATTTAAAAAAAAAAACATAATTTCGTCATTCATTTTTATACTTTACACCTGATTCTGTTTTTATCTCATACAAGTATACAATTATTAATATTCAACGGATGTATATTTCAAAAAAAAAAAAAAAAAAAAAAAGGAATATATACATATATTTTATACGCCTATAAGTATATAACTTTATAATCATTCGCAAAGCTCAAAAATAGACTCGACTTTCGTATGTATGAAAGAAATTTATTTTTCTTTCGTTCCAACATGAACAATTGTATAATAAAAATGTATTCAAGTGACATATAAAAAAAAAAAATGTCGTTTACGAAACTAAACTATTTATCTTATAATAAAATACACAAAAAAAGAAAAATGTAAAAAAAAAAAAAAAAATTCAACAATAAGTTTGTCATTGTAACAGATTTTCGCGAAACTTTTAATACGCAACCCTCGGCACATTCTCGTTTTCTTATATTTTTTGTTTTCTGTTTTCCTTTTACCCATACTTTTTTTTCCTTTTTATTTATTTATTTATTTTTTTATTTTTTTATTTTTTTTTTTTGTGCGCGAGCAGCGTGCCGAACTTCGTTTACAACTTTTTGAGTTAGCGAATTTTACTCGCTGCCATACGGCGCGGTGCTTAAGACTTCTAAAAGTTTTAAGCCCGGATAACGAGATACAACGTTCTAAAATACATATGCGCGCTTGTACAAACGTACATACGCGCACTCACTCTCTATCTCACGGAAAAATTCTTGAAAGTGAAATATTATAAACGTAATAAAAAAAAAAATAAATAAATAAAAGGTAAATTTAAAAAGCTCGTGTGTAAACACAAGGAAAAAAAGTACCGTTGCTGTCTACGTTCGGGTTTTAAAACTATGAGCCCATTTACTTCTTCAACTTTCAAGGTTTAGTAGCTGTTGTTAGCACATCAATTTTCCGTAGTATGGTTAGCACATCAATTTTCCGTAGTAAGGTAGTATGTGTGTGTCACTGGCAATCACTTATATATCGCGCTGTTTTTTTGCGGCTTTTTTAAAACGATTGAGAACTGCTGTAGACACGGTTGAAAGTCGTTTTACGTTTATACTACTTTAAATATTTCGAAGGCAACAATCATCGATTGTAAAATTGAAGAAATTTTACTATTTTGCTTTTATTGATAACAAAAATATTCAATAAATAAATATAATTGGATTTGAATTCTTCTTAGCCTTTTGAAATTTTAAACGAACGCACTCTATAAAATATTGTTTAGTTGAGAATACGCATTACTTGTGCGAAAATGTTTCAATGGAGTAGTGAGAGAAAGAGAGAGAGCGAGAGAGAGTGTGTGAGCGAGTGTGAGAGAGAAAGAGAGTCAAAGAGGAAGAGAAGAGTTTTAATAAAAACTTTTCTCTTTTATTTCAGGAAACTACCGCGTTACGAGAGTTGCGTTAAGCGTTGCAAAAAAAAAAAAAAAAAAAAAAAAAAAAACAGACAAAGACAGAGAGATGGAAAAAAGTGTTGAGGGCGAAGCGAAGGAAGAGGAAATGAAAGGAGGCCAAAGCCAGCCGCTGGAGGTTCATAGAGAACGAAAGGAGGGTGAAAAAAAAAGGGGGCGCGTGACTCGAATGTACTCGCGTTAAAGTGCAATTTTTTCATTTTTGCCGCTTTGCCGTTTCAAAAATTACGAACGTTATACATAACCACTACCTCCTCTAGCTTGTAAGCGAGAAAGAGAGAGAAAACGAAGTAACTTTACTTCGCGCATTCGTTATTTGTTCGAGGGGAAAAAGTAATATCGGCAAATTGGCAAAATTTTTTTCTCCGCTCATACTTCCGTATGCGTTGAGGAAAGAAAGACGAACGCTGACGTATTATTTTTTTTTTTTTTTTTTTTTTTTTTCTTTGTGCGAACGTTTGACGCTCGGGGCCATTTTCATTAAGGTTAACTAAGAAAGTTTAGGGGAATAGGAGGAAGAGTAAGAGAAATTCACGCCTTGTTATATAGACGTGAAACGTTTTGAAAAAGTTTGACAAATCGCCATCGCAGAAACGACTGTTTGTTCTTTATTCCATCAATTTTAGTTCTTATACTTGGGCTTATTTGTTTTATTACTTTAACGAGTCGCTTATTAATTTTTGTTGGTCTAAAAAAAATTAACGCTTATGAATTGGTAGAAAAAAAAAACGAAAAATTTTTAATGATGGTAAGTGATATAATTTATCTCGCTATTAAAGTTATTTATTTCGATTAAAAAATCTTTTTCAATTTATCAGTTTTTATATTTTAAAACCATGCTCAAGATTATTGAAATGATAATTATTTTAGTAAAATCATAATAAGAATGATAATTACCACAATAAACTCATTATCAGATGCTAGCGATAATTTTTTTTTTTTTATTCTTTAAATCTTACTATAATATCAAGGATATAAAAAATTTTTAAATACGCAGTTTCGTAAAAAAAGAATTTTTCTATCAAACTAATTTTCAATCTTATTAACAGAAAGACAGGACTGAAAAGAAAAAACGATAAAAATGGAGAGAAAGAGAGAAGGAGATTTAAGCCTTTAAATATTTGCAGTCTAACCGATTTCGGAAATTATCCACTTCCGATAGATTATTTCCAAGATAAGTATATAAGAACCGGGCGAATATTTAAAGGTCCAAAGTCACACGGTTTTCTACCATTTTCATTGTCTTTCTTTCTCCTTATCCCCTCTCTCTCTCTCTCTCTCTCTCTCTCTCTCTCTCTCTCATCTCACTCTCTCTCTCTCTCTCTCTTCCTCTCTTCTTGTATAATGGAACTGAAAATTAGGTCAATCGAAAGGCTCTTTTCATCCAACGCGAGTTATTATGCTTAAAAAGTTTTTAGACCGCGCGATTGTTCCTGTGGCGTTCGTTCGAGTCATCTCTCGTGTTCTTTTCTCTCTTCTCCTCTCAACAAAGTTACCGGCCATTTTCTTAACTTTCACTTCTTTCAAAAGAGTGAGGAAAATGGAGAAGGGAAGAGAGAAGCAAAACAGAAAGATAGAGAGAGAGAGAGAGAGAGAGAGAGAGAGAGAGAGAGAGAAAGAGAGAGGGAGGGAGGGAGGGAGAAGAATTCGAATTCGTTCAGTTTTTTTATCTTTTTTTCTTTATTTAATTAAACTACTTTTTGCTCTATGGAAGATAGTAATAAAGAAGTGCATTTAAAGTTAAGCATTAGAACGATGATAATTGAATTGAAACTTTTTTTTTTTTGTTATTTACATTAGTACGATTTTAATTACTCATGAAATATCAGCATTAATTAAATTTTACATTTAATATATATATATATATATATATATATATCTTATCTAAAACGCTACCAATCAAATTTAAATTTAATTAAATCATTATTCCATCGCGATTAAGATACTCGTCAAATCGTTGTGATATAATTTATCATTTTACAAAATAAAAAATTATGTTATAAAATTTCAAATATTTCAGCACGAAATATTTATATATTCCGTGTAAAAACAGAAATATTTCGCGAATAGCATTCTTTGAATATCAATTTTATCGCACGGATTTAGTTTTAAAATCGATCTTATTACAAATTTTGAAGTAATACAAAGCGACGTTTGAATTAATATACGATGTTTGTCTTTAAAAAAAAAAATATATATATATATAAATATGTCATGGGGCTATCGTACAAAAGCATTCCTTTCCATCGTTAAAAATTTAATTCAAACAGTTTTTTAAATTAACACAAATATTTTTACGATTCCTTTTAAAACGAGAAGTTGAACGTGGCGAGTAAAAAGTTATTTTTCATCCGAATATCGGAAGTTCGAAATCTATGCAATTTTATCTAGTTTGAATTTTCAAGTAAGTTTGAAATAATGACAATAAAAAGTAAGCGAAGCTAGAAAAAAGATAATTAAAAATTTTTAAAACTTATTTAAAATTTATTGCATGTACGATCAATGAGAAAGCTATAGTCGTCTGACCAAATTTGGATTTGACTACTTGTTAATGAATTATCCTTATAATATTTTTCCAACTATAATTTTAATGTGAATATTTTTTTTTTACAAGTTTATCGAAATCGTACATAAAGCACGCCACCTGTTTGATGAAGTTTATTATTTTGAAAATCGCTCGAATAATTTTCATTTTTTTACTAAAAAAGATTTAATCGAAGATAAAAAAAAAGCTTAGTATGTCAAGGGCACTTATTAATCGCAATATTCTAATAATATTATAATATGCATCGACAACAGTAAAATTTCAAAAATATAGATAGTTTTCGATTTTGTATATTTGTGATGTAACAAACAACAAAAATAATAAATAAATAAATCTTATAGTTTCGATGATATATCTTTAAAAATAAACGTTACATTGAAAACATTAATTATATATTAATTTTATCGCACAAGATGACTATTTTTCTTTAATCAAGGCGAAAAGTTATTTATAATTTTATTTTCTTACACAAAAAACTAGTAATGATACCGCAGGTAATCAATGATGTCAGCAATTTTCTTTGATACAAAATCGATTTATCAACGATGATAAAACCATTATAGGGATCGACATTTAAAAGGATTTAAATTTATACGTATGAAAATTCATTACGATTATTAAAATTCTTTTTATAATCATATAATTTAAGATCTTTTTCAATCGATAAAATAGATTCATATTACATTAATAACAGTCGTGGAGTTTTTTTTTTTTGAGCTTTTTCGTTAAACACAGTAGAAGTTTACGCAGTTTTAAGATATTACTATTACGTGACTAGACTACTTATCGCGTAACTTCGATAGATACGTATATAAAGCTGGGCTATAATGAAAATAATTTTGTTCGATAGTAACGGTTAAAGCATTGGGAATGAAGAGAACGGAGGGGTTGGACCGGCGATGGGAAAATCAATTGAAACGCTTTGATTGACGCGCGAAACGATGCAAAACTTCCGCGTAAGTGTTAGTTGCATATATATGCGAATATATATGTATATTCGTATTGAAAGACAAAACTAATATACATATACCTATATACGCATACACGTATATAATATATATTGGTTGAAAGGACGAGGCAATAGGGTTGGAAAAAATTTTTCCCATTTCGATAGTTCGGTGGCTCACTTTTTCTCTTTTATTTAACTCTCTCTTTTTCTCTCTCTCTCGTTTTTTTTTTTTATATTTCTTTTTTTAACGCTTCCTGCTTTTTCTCGTTCTATTACGCAATATTCGGCTCGATCATCCAGACGTTTTTGAATCGTAGAGCGCGAGTTTTCCCTCCGCGCCAAAACTGACCGGCAACAATAAAAGGAAATAAAAGCGTCGAGTACATTAGCCCATTAGCAAGCGTCAGTTTGAGGCGAAAAAAAATGATGAAAGGAAAGCGACGCATATCTTCAAATTAGTTTAGTTTTTACCTGTGGATGTAGCTCGTAAAATTTATATTTAATCTTTTTTTGTTATTATTTGGTTTATTTTATTTACTATAGACTGAATATAGATTAAAGTTTTATATATAAGTTCAATAATATTTGTATTAAGAGAGTACAAAAATTAACGATATAGATGTGGTTTCAATTTTTTTTTTTTTTTTTTTCAAATGAAACACTTTTTTTCAAATGAAAATTCCGTGAAAAATAAAAAAAAAAAAAAAAAACTCGCAAAATATCGAGACGCTACGTGTTTTTGTTTGAAAATTTTAAAATACGAAAACTGTTTTATGAAAAAAAAAAAAAAATAAAGTTAAAACTTTTTACACATACGCAATTTTTTTAGTAACCATTAAAAAAAATATATTTATCGTAAATTGATAAATAAACATGTTTCCATTCGATGTAAATGTTCAAAAAAAATTAATAAATAAATAAATTTAGTTTACACTGCTTAAGGTATGTATAGTAACGTTAAACTACACTCTTTTGTTATCGTTGAAAACTGTTTTATCTACTATTGTTTAAAATGTGAAAAAGGAGGTAGGTCGCTCGTACAAAACTAAAAAGAAAAAATTAAAAGAAATAAGAATGACAAGTCCCAAGACCCAAAAAAATGATTAACAATTAACCGATGCAGTCGGAGAGCGCAGCCTTGACTAATTACAACTTTACATATTTGAAACTTTTGTAAAACCTACTTTCTCTCTCTCTCTCTCTCTCTCTCTTTCTCTATTTCCTAATATGACTCTACTATTGTAACCTACCACTACGTGAATAAGTCAATAAACCTTTGTGTGCGTGTGTTTACACGTGGTATATACACACACACACACACACACACACACACACACATACAGAGACATATATCGCGTATGCCCTTAATCGTTATTAATGCACGAGGGCGAGGGCGCGCTGCACGCGGCAGACTTTTCCCTCTCCCTCTTTCCCTTTGAGATTCGTTATAAAAGGCCGCGCATCCGGGGGAATTCTTGTGGCCCCGAAGAGAGAATCTACACTCCCGCCGCCGTCGCATTGTTCTTCCGGCAAAAAAAAAAAAAAAAAAAAAAAAAAAAAAGGAAAAGAATAAAAGCCGGAAAAAGAGATAAGGGAACCCACTAGAATGGAAAGAAGAAAAAGAAAGAAATCGAGGTGAACGAGATGAGAAAGAGAAGGGAAGACGGCGAGACTTATTGAATCACATAACCTGTTTATTCATTCACGTAATGGTAGCGATAGCGCCATCGTATTTTGCTTTTCTTCCCGTGCGTTCATCGACGCTCGGAGACGATGCCGCTGTATTTCTGTCGTTAGTGGCTAATGCGATCGTTTTCTTTTCCGAGCTTCGTATTTCTCGTCGTTTCGCTCATCGGTACGTTTTATTATCGTATTGCTAGTTTCTTTTTCCTGCCCTTTGTTGCACGTCTTTCGATTTTGCGGTATAAGAATTTTCGCGTAAACTAAAAAAGTTTACTTTCGATTCAATGTTTTAAAATTTAGGATGAATGTTCAAGTTTTTAGAATTTTAAGAGAGAGAGAGAGAGAGAGAGAGAGAGAAAAGATTGATTCAATTTTTGTAAACGAGGTTACAAAAAGAATACCGTATAACTTTGCGCTACATATTCGTTTTAGAGAAATTATTTTTCCCGGTTTTCTTGATATTTAAAAAGTTATAAACTCGAGAACGAGAATTCAAGTTTTCTTTTTACGTAAACAAATATTCGTTATTTTTCACGAAATTAATTTATTTTGATTATTTAATAACGACAAATTCATAAACTATGCAAATTATTTTTTATAAAAATTATAAGAAAAAAAAGTGACTCTATAAAAATTGATTAATTCAAAATTGATAAATTTAACACTTTAATTTGGTAAAAATGCTTAACCAATTTCAAAATCGAAAATTCGATCCATAACCTTTCAACTTAATATTTCTAATAAAAAGTTCGATTCGCTCTCATTACTATTTAATTCGACGAAGTGTCAGAGGGGCAGAAACGAAAAAAGAAAGAATAACGCTTCTGCTGTTTTTTACAATTTTTTACAATTAAGCTAGTTCCCTCCTCTTTCCCTCTCTCCCTCTTTCTCCTTTTCTCGAAGAGCGTAGCTTATCCGTGACGGACAAATAAAGTGCACCAGGGATAAAGAGAGAGAGAGAGAGAGCGAGGATCCGCAGTTATAGAAAGAGGTCGCGTGGAAAAAAAGCTGCAGTACTCGAGCGTTTCCTCCTTCTCCTCTTTCTCCTCTCTTTCCTCTTTCCTCTTTCCACTTATTCGTGCGAGCGCGTGCTTTTCGGCTCGCTGCTACATCGTTTGGTTAAAAGCGGTACCGAGGCTTTAATCATGCATAATTAACCGTTAAGGCAGATTTGCAAGAGATTTCCTAGAGATAGAGAGAGAGGGAGAGAGTTTTGTCGAGGACTCGCTTGCTTTATCGAGGTTTCCTTTTCGCGTTTTTATTTTTTTACTTTTTACGCTTTTGTTTTTTTTTTTTTTTTTTTTCATTTTTTTCTTGTTAATGTATAAAGTACGACTTGAATTTTCAACTAGGCTAACGTAAATAATTATTTTTTCAACGAATTTCCCGGTTACAAGGGATTTAAAATCGAATTAAACATCGGCGTGCATTTTCGCCGATGATAAAAATTTAAAACGTGTGACCTTATTTATTTCTTTTTTTATTTTTATATGACGTTGGTTATAATATTATTAATTAACAGCGACTAAAGCATGACAAACTTGCTTCGGAAGTAAATTTAACGCCGATGAAGTTCAGGAAAATGGGGTCAAATTATAATGCAGGAAAATCGGTATTGAAAAGTAGTCTTTGTTTAACGATAACACCCATGTTTAATGATTCATAGCAGGTGATGGATACCATAATAATGGTATGATAAATTTAAGAAAAAAAAAATAAGTATAATGATAGAAAAAATGAATGAATTTGCAGTATGTACAAGTACTATCTACCAACTATATCACATTCGTATAACTATTGTTTATGAAGAAATGCTAGTAACTAATTATGTATAAAAACAATTTGAATTAAATACGATAACTCGTTTAAAAATCTTAAAAGACTATGAAAATCATTAGATGTATCGATTATAATAAAAAATAATTTAAATAAAACCTATCACTGCGATGTAAATAATTATAGATATAATAATTAGCGACATCGTTAAAAAGCTCTATCGGATTATCACCTCATGAAAAAACAAAAGAACTCAAAATTATTAAAACATCACGATCTATTTTCCGCAATTCATGACTAACCCGACAAAAATATAAATCATTTGCACATAGTGCAAAAATAAGAGAAGAAAAAAAAAAAATGAGCGTACAAGATCGAGCGCCGAAAATTCAGGAGATTTCCCGGTAGCAGCATCAGCAGCAGTAGCAACAACAGCAATTGACCGAGCAACCCAGAGAGTTCCAGATAGATAGAGAGATAGATAGAGAGAGCAAACTAAAAGGGGCACGCGCGACTGCGATACAAAAAAAAAAATATACAGAGAGAGAGACACAGAGGAAATTTGCTCAGGAGGGGGGGGGGGGGTTATTTGCTCGAATCCGGATCAAGTGCACGGCAATGCAAGCAATTATACACTCTTTCCTTTACGGTCGACTCTTATTTACTTAATTGGGTGAATCGACCCTCGACAACTTCCTCTATCATTTTCTTTTATTTTCCTTTTTTCATTATTTTCCTTTTTTTCTTTTTTCTTTCTTTTCTTTTTTTTTTTTTTTTTTTTTTTTTATCGTACGGTAATAACGAATCGTTATGCGTGAATTTTAATTGGCCAGTATTCTACGACCTTATTCACGAAAGATGGCAAATGTTTAATTATTGCGCGTCCAAAGGGTAAAATTATAGTTTGCTCGCTACAGTTTTGTAATGCGACGTGTGAATTATGAAACGCGCGTCAGAATGAAATGCATACGGTGCGTTAGCTTACGATTAAAAAAGTGTAGCTAAAACGAACAAATGGTGGATCGTTACATATTTTATGAGAAATTACACGATGGCTTGTTATGATTTTTGTGAAAGTTGATTAAACGTCAAATTTTTTTGTTTTTTTTTTTTTTAATTGTCATGAGAAGTAGTTTTTAGTAATGATTACACTTTACATTTAAAAATTTTTATTGAAAAAATGTAATTAAATTTGTGCTAATATATTTTGTTGTGTGTAAAATTTTAATTGCTATAATTTAATTTCAAATAACTCAAGAAAAATTAAGGCGGCATTAACGATAAAAAATATGCACAAGTTAGCAGGAAATTCAAGTATAACTATTTTCAACTCTACGAATTTAATTTTCTTAAATCTTTAACACGCTTTAGAAAGTTATACATTAAACTGTAGTTTAAATAGAAAAAAAAAAAAAAAAAAAAATCAATATCCCGTTGACTCAATTAACGCTTAGCTCTTTTTCTCCTTCTTCCCTTCTCCTGAACGCAATTCAAACGCAAACCTCTCGAAATCCCTACTATCTAAATGCAAGTGAAGTAACTCACGGGAAAAAAGATCGGAAGCCAAATTAACGGAACGAACAAGAGAGAAAAAGAGAGAGATGAGATAAATAAAGAGAGAGAGAGAGAGAGAGAGAGAAAAAGAGAACGAGGGAGAATGAGTGACTACCAAACGCGATTAGCGCTGTCTCTCTTTCTCTCTCTCTCTCTCTCTTCGTCTCTTTTGCTTCCTTCGTTTACTTTTCATCGAGATTACGCGGAACGAAAGGAAAGAAAAGGAACCGAAAAAGCGTTCAACCAGAGTCAAAAACAGGAAAGAGAACGCAAAAGCAAGAAAGGGAGAAAGAGAAAGAGAGAAAGAGAGGAAGAGAGGAAGACAGAAGGGGTTACGGAAATAAAAAAACAAGAAAAGACTGAAAAAAGAAAAAAAAGAACGAGCGCGCGCTTTCGTGCGTACAAAGGAAGGAAAGTGAACGAACGATTTCTGTTTATTCGGATGTATTGCGAAACACTGGATCATCTGACGTAAAACGAGGTCGGGGCGCGAACAAAGTGCGCGTACGTGCGTGCACGCGAAATAGAAAAGAAACGAAAAAGAAATAAAATAAAACATGAAAAAAAAAAGGATTTAATAAAAAAAAAAAAAAAAAAAAAAGAGAAGTAAACACGAAAAAGTAAAGAATGAAATAGAAAACGGAACACACAAATAGTCGCACATTTCGTTTACCGCGAGTGCAAAACTCGGCTCTGCTGCGCAATAGTCACGAAGTTGAAAAATTTTCGTCATCGGCGCGAGATCTTTTGCGAACTAGTAAAGAGATAGAGGAACAATGTTAAGGTGTTTTAGAATACTCGCGTTTTTCGTTGTTCAAGAGCACGATTGTTTTCTTCTTTTTTTTTGGCTTTTTTTTTTATTTACGTTTGAATTTCCGGTACTTTAGAAATTGTTCGTATTAAATGTAAATTAAGTTTTTATTCAAAAGCTTTTCTGTTTTTTTTTCTTTATGCTGAATTAAAATTTAAATAAAACAATTTTTGATAAAAGAATGTATAAATATTTTTTTTTAATAAAAATAAAATATTTTTGAAAATATATCATATATATTGAATCGTGTCGTACTTCAATTTTTTTTATTTTGGCACTCGCAAAGGTAAACGAACATTTCGAATGTTTTGAATTGTTAAAAAACAATCTAACCATAATAACACTTTAAAGTGCAATTGTAATTCTCGAAACGAAATATTCGAGATTGGGCAAAAAGCTCGAGATGTTCCAGCGCTCGAATGTTTAAGTAAATGGAATATCAGAATTTACTCTTTATGTTTAAATTTATATAACTTGAATATTCGCGAGAAATTCAAGATATAAAGTCTCTCGGCTTTGAAGCCAAATATATATATATATATATATATTGTAATTTTCGAGTTGATTTTACATTTCCGACAAAACTTTAACGCGACAGTGACAAATTATAGTATGTCTCCGAGTCACCGGTGTATTCTAATCACACGTTCTTATATTCTTTTACACATCACATTGTTTTTGCAGAAAAGTACTTTACGTTCCACATTTTTCTGAAGGTAATCACTGTCTCGAGATTTTTAAAAATCAATTTTTACCGCGCTATTTACGTTTATATTAACGCGTTTTCCCAAAACAAATATCTGAAAAAGCTACCTACTCGTTATCGCGTTTTAGAATGTTTTTCCATATTATCTACTTGTTTTCATTTGTTTTTTTTTTTTTTTTCAATTTTCAAGCTATATCCTCCATCCCAATCTCGTTTTATATTCAGCAACACCAGTTTCGTAAAACTGTATTCCGCTCTCGAGAAGCGAGTCATTAATTTACTTGGTATTCCCTCAATAACGCCACATCCTTTCGGCTCGTATTAAGAAACCGCACTCTTGCGCGAAATATTGTTCTCTTCTATTTAAAAGAATGAGAAAAAAAAAAAAAAAAAAAAAAAAAAAGAAAATAAAATAAAGATAGAAGAATGAAAAATATAAAAGAAAGAAGAACGAGAAAAACGCCAAGTTGCGCGCGCCGGTGTTCGCGTTTTAATGCTAATTTATTCAGAATCCAAAAGCGCGGGAGTGAAGTCAAAGGAGAGAGAGAGAGAGAGAGGGAGAGAGGGAGAAGAAGGGAAAATGAAACTACCGAGAGAGAAAGAGAGAGAGAATTGAAGGCAATACGTACGCGCTACCGGATAAAGAAATAATGGCAAAGGGTTCGACGCCTCAAACGAGGCTATAAAGCAATGAATTTACTCTTACGTAGCCTCGGGCTGGTCAAAGAGTCTTTCTTTCGCTCTCTTTCTCTTTTATCCATACACACTCACTCACACACTCTCACACACTACGAAAATCGAAAATCACTGCATCTCGATGCAAGTTGACTTTTCCACCGATCTTTCTTCTTTAAAATTTTTTGGTTTACTTCGTTTCTTTTCTTATTGTGTTTCGCGGGCTCCTCTTTTTCATTTTTATAAACTCCGTCGTCGTCGTCGTCGTCGTTGTTGTTGTTGTTGTTTTCGTTTCGCGCGTCGTCTCGACTTCTTACACATCGGGCCATCGATCTGAGTCATTAGGGCGCGCGCAATCAGGAAGACGAGCTTTCGGTGTACGGGGAATCCGATGATGTAGCGCTTTTTGAGCGAGCGAGAAAAATAGACAGAGCGAGAGAGAGAGACAGTGCTATTATTTTGTTTCGCTTTTGATTATAAAACGTTGTTTTTTGCAAATATAAATAAAGTAGCGGAATTTAATGAGCATTTTTTAAAATATCTTCTTCCCTTTAATTTAGAAATTTACGAGTATTTTTGTTTAGATTATTAATTAAAAATTAAAATTCATAATTAAAAATTTTAATTCATAAGACTACCTGGGATTAAAATTCATGTTTTATATTCTAACGCTTTCAAATAGATGATGTCTTATAAAATTTGAAAAAAAAAAAAATCATAAACACGACGGCTTTTTTTAAATTATAATTTAGTTGCTACGTAGGGATATATTGCGACACTACTAGAAACCTGTTCGAAATTCTACTGCATATTCTGAAGTATGCATATACATATTTTTTATTTTAAAATGTACGTAAAAAATAAAAAAAATAAAAAAAGAGAGAATATTTTCTACAACTCAAATCAATCGTGTAAAATATACATTAAATAGCTTTATGATAAAAATTTTTTCACAAAATTTATATAAACGTATTTTATCACTTTTTTTTTGTTTTGTCTATTTTGTTTTTTCTTAAAGTTTCATTGAAATTCTATAGCATTAATCAATCATTTCATTTAAAATTAGCGAGTAATATAGTCACAAGAAAATTGTCTGTTATCATTCTGCTTTTTATCTCTTATTTATAATCAACTGGTAATGAATATACTGTTTACTTGAGAAGAAATAATTTAATCACCACCGGTATATAAATAAGTATAGTCAAAATATTGTTAGGTTTATAACTAAATTTTCAACAACTTTGCTTACATTCATTTACTTATACAACAACATGTAACATACATACATACATGCATACATACATGAATGTATGTATGTATGTATGCGTGTATTTATGTTACATGTTGTTGCGATATATATTTATACAAGTACATAAAACAATCGCGCATGCTTAAGGTGTATATAATCACGTTCCAAAAGTAGTGAGACGCGGCGTTTATATATATATATGCACTACATACACCGCGTCATAACCCGATATAACGTATTTCGTATGTTTCGAGTGAAGTTACGTAACTATCTACGTGATAAACTTTGAACAATTACACGTATTGCTTTTTGGAATTAAATTATAATACCGATGCGGATACGTGCCGATGTTGACGATGTATTTTTTTAATTAACAAATTCAAACAAACATGTTATCATGTTTTTAGTTTAACTATGTTTTAATTCGACTATGCTGATAATTAATAAATATTTACTCTTTTTGTAGTTATGAATAATTTTAAACGTAGTTCAATATTATAAATGTAATCAATCATAAATTATCTCGTTATAGAGAGAATTTAAACAATATTTTGCTTTGATTTTTTTTCAAAATGTCAATTGCGTTTGAACTTTTACAAATAAAATGATTTTTCCAAAAGGTAAGAATTATATGCACTTTAATAAAAAATTCTGTAAATGATTTTTAACGTGCATCGTAATTCATAACTATTGTTGCATCTCATTCAATGCACAAAAATTTTATAAATATTTTGCAAAAATGATAAATTTTAAACGGACTGCCGAAAAATTGTAGCGGTATGTAAACGACAATTACAGATGCACGATATAAAGTGACAAATAGCCTTTCTTTACGCGTCATCCTGATTCACGTCACGTTTGATCATACGAGAGCTACACTGCTTCTAACTCAAGCTTTGCATTATACCCGATTATTCACTGTGTACATATTATACATTTTTCAACATTTTAAAACATTACGTTTTGCCTTTAAAACTTCGCGTTAGCGTTCACATCTAAATTCTGCGTACGTATCAAAATATTGCGCGTATCGAGTAAACGGAACTTTTTCCCATCCCGTTTTCACAGCTTGAATGAAGTAACGACAAAATATACGCAGCACTCGTAATTATGAATAAACTTTTCTCATCCACATTTAACAAAAAGGAAATGGTCATCCAGAAAGCTAATTATCGCATTTCCGTTATAACTCCGTAATTTACTAATGCAATTCAGCAACCGTAACTTTTCCCAAAGCTTTCTACATATCTCGTCTTTCTCTCTCTCTTTGCGCATCGTATTTTTTAATCTCTCTCTCTCTCTCTCCCTCTCTCTTTCTCTCTCTCCCTCTCTCTTTCTCTTTCTCTCCCTCTTTCTCTCCGTAGCTGAACAACAATCGAAATCTTAAATCACCGCCTGTTATTGTTTCGTCCACTCCCAATATATTTCGAAGGGATGGAGTAACGAAGCTACCGTTGGCAATACAATGTGATTTATCCATGTGTGCAAATTGGAAACCGTTATACGCACGTTCAATGCACGCGTCTATACTCGAATATATGTATATATATATATTTATGTATATACAAGCGCGAGCTATGCTTCTCTAGTGCGTTCGAGAAGAGAGGATAACAAAAAAGACCGCGAATTGCCGGTATAATTTCTACGATACGTCGTGTCTGTTAGTTTACCGATGACGACAATCGTATACGTGTATATTTTTTTTTTTTTTTTCGTAAATGCGTAAGACTTGACGTTGAGCTAAACTACTCGATAGTCATCTACGAATGTTTCGATTCATTACCGCGAACATAGACTTAATGATAGATTGCGACGAGGGTTTTTACTCATACTGTTACTTCTACTTCTTCTTATTTTCTTATTTTAGTGTCCCTATTGTCTTATAGTTTGCGTTCATACACATGAACGTGTGTGAGAGCGTGTGTGTATACATGTACGCGCGCTTTCGTTTTTTTCAGATATAAAAGTTTCTCTTTCTCGATTTCATCGGGTTCTGTACTTTTCGAACTCTTTATTGCAGCGAGCCTTTTAGAACGAGCGAGAGAAGAGAGAAGAGAGAGAGAGAGAGGGAGAGAGAGGGAGAGAGAGAGAAAAGAGAGAGAAAAGATAGAAGGTGATATAAAAAGAGTATATAAAGTGAGAAAAAAATTTATTGCGCTTGTATTTCTACAGGGTCAAGTTTCGTTCTTCGCGATTCAAGCGAAACACTTCTTGATTATTTTCTTCCTCGAGGCTTCATTCGCGAGTTGAGAAAATTGTTGTATAGATATGAAATCGTATCGAATCAAGTATAACGCAGTTCTTTCAAAAGCCTTAATTGAAAAGATAAATAAGAAAAAGAACAAATAAATAATCGAGTTTAGATTCGATTTATCGAATGTTAAATTATGTTCGTTAAATCGTACGATTAACAAAACGTCGAATCTTAGAAAACATATCGATAAGATCGACTGCTTTCTTTTGTCGTAACAAACGAACTTTTAATTGCGACGAGTAAACAAAGCCAATATAAATTGTAGCTTAAAGGTACTCGAACGAAAAGTAGTTAAACTCCGCGTCCGTCCTAGAATCGAGAAGATTTCGTCTCGCTCAGATTGAGCGCCTCGCGTCGCGATTATCGCGATAATCACGAGACCATTGTAAATTTTTAATTGAAATTAAGGTAAACACGAAATTCGCGATTCGACTAATCAAAGCTTCCTCGTTTTACGTTTACCCATTAACGATAATCTACTACACGCGCACGCGTTTAAGTATACGCGTATTCGTATGTACGCACGCATTTATTTTCTCCGTCACTTTTCGTCCCGTCATTACCAACGTCGCCGAAACCCCAAAGTTCTTCAAAAGCGCGTCTTTCGTCGTACTTCGTCGCCCGCTCGCTCGGATTTCTCAAAGTACGAAAGTCGTCGAATGGAATCTCCATTTTCAATTTTCTCCGAGTGAAATTATCTCGTCGCTTTTACAAACGACAACGGGAAATCGCGACGCGCAGAGGTGTGGTGGTGGATGCAGCCGAGTCGTCGTGAAAATTCTTTGTTTGCATAATAAAAGGATAATATTTATACGGTAAGGGCGATAAAAATCGATTATACGGACTTTTATGGAGATATCGGCGAGGAGCGAGAGAGAGCCAAAAGCTAACCGACGGGAAAGTTCGAGATTTGGTTTACCGTGGCTGGTTGCTCGGAAAAAATTTCGTTATCCTTACTCCTGTTAAAGATAAGCAACTCTCTTGGTTTCCTTGATACTTTGTATAACTTGGACGAACTTCGATAAAGTATAAAAATAGTTTAACACCACGAACGCGGCAACTTGTTAGTTAACTTTAATTCGTCAATTATTCCAATGATCATTATTTTTAAATTCGAGTTTTAATAAAATTTGCGAATTAAAATTTAATCATCATCTTTTTTTTTTACAGCTATTTACATATAATTTTATGAGACCATCCCATTATCGAATAACCAATTGATTTCAAACGTTTAATATTATGGTAACAATCAATTTTCTATGGTTCATATAACTTTACGGTTAAATTAGCTAACGTTGAGAATTTTATGACGATTCAAACCGATGTATTAATGGCGACTACAAAATTTCGTTGTGACATTTTTAATCTCTTTACGCATATCAGCATACGCAATTTCCTAAAAATTTCTTTAAAATCCGAATAACCAACAAATAATTCTTTAATTTTTTATTTTTTTTTCTCCTAAATACCAACGCAATTATTCAACAGGACAATACGTGCAAACCGTCTCTCGTTTACATTCCTTTCTTCTTTTATTTTTTTTTTTCGACGCGTGTTCTCACAGCACCGTATCGGTACATCCCTGACAATATTTTAATTAATAGATTTTTCGTTAACTCGGCAGGCACACTTTCGGAAGGACACGAGAATGAGAGAACAAGGTTGTAGTTGAAAAAAAGGGAACCGTTGAAAAATAGCAAGCGTCGAAAGAACAAGACACGGTCGAGCGGACTGACGACGCGCTCGCGCGAAATTGTTTTGTTCCAGAAAAACTCGTTACCGGGCTTCGGATAAATAAAAGGGAACGGAAAAAAAAATTGCCCATTTTCTAGCTATATTCATTGAAAAAAACGTGAAAATTACAATAACGACAACTAAAATTGAAAAAAATGCAAATAGAGGTCGCGTCAAGCTGCAAATTTATAAAAAAAAAAAAAATATATATATTTCGCGCGCTCGCGAAAATCTGTATCTCGGTTCCATTGTGCGCGATATATGAAAGAATTTATTTCCTCCTATTCTTCATTTTTTTTTCTTTGCGTATTCGTATAAACTCATCGTCAAATAGAAGAATCTTCATATCATCATCGGCTTCTATAATTCTCCCTTTCGCGACTTTCCATGGCTCTCTTCTCGTACACCGTGTAAAATTCACCTTACAACACTCGATGCGACGTACGTGTATTCCTCGCACTCTTTCTCAAAAATTTCTCATCGAGAAAATAAAATAATAACAATAATTTGCGTCGAAATCAACATCCGACGAAAGCACTTCACAACGGAGATTAGATCACACAATGATGAAAAACCCACATAATATCACGAGTATCACCGACTTATATCTGCTTATTTAAGCGCACCGCGATTAAATACGATTCGGTAATACACGTTAACGGCGTTAATATAAATAGGAAAAAAAATAACCAAAGCAATCACAATAGAGAACGAGAAGCGCGACGAATCGTCCCCCGAGTCCGAGACGCGACTGACTCTCGCGATTTCGGCTCGACAGGGTGTTACCCTCGATTCGAACGGGGGTGGAAAACAGCGCCGGCTGCTGCCTGCTGCTACGATGCCGCGCACGAAGTAAGAGATAGGGAGAGAGAAAGAGAGAGAGCGTGAGAACGAGAGAGAGAGAGAGAGAGAGAGAACGCGCGAGGCAATTCATTGCGCTTGCGTGCGCTCTCGGTGGTACTGCGCGCGTGTATGCCACATGCTATTTCCTCCTACCCTACACCTCTTTCTCTGTCTGTCTCTTTCTCTCTCGGCGCTTCTTCTTACGCGTTTTTTTTACACAGGCTAGTAGTGCGGTGAAACGGGCGCGCGCGCGCATGACTTTTTTGCCGCCAGGTACACCGATGTATGTACACCCGTATGGCTTTTCTTTCTGCGTTCGGATTGACGATGGAATTTCGCTATAGGAAATTTTTGTCGTAACCGCTTGTAATTTTTGAGTTTCTCCTTCATTTTGCGGGCAGTTTGGAAAAAATTGGCGGGAATGATTATCTCACATTTTGGATTGTTAAGAGTGTATTAAAATTTTTGACAAATATTTTCATCTGTTTATCTGATAGCTTGTCGATTTGTTCATAAATTGTAATATTTGAAATTTAGTAAAATATGAGTGACGTAAAATAAAAAATAAAAAATAAAAATAATGATCAATGGTTAACGATAAAAATAAATATTTTTAATCTTTTACTGATTTGAGATACTGCTATAAAAAATAATATTAAAATTTAAAAGTCATAAAATGCACATCATTATTTTTAATGGTAAACTATAGTTAAAAGTTCAAAAATGTTATTTTACAAATTTTACGCAACTCAACCGTTTGAATTAAAAGCAATGAAATATCATATCCTTATCAAAGCGATCAAATTTCTTTAAAAACTAATCAAATAAAAGTTAAAAAAATAAATAAATAAATAAAAAAAAATGAAAAAAAGAATAAAAGAGCGAACAATAATGTCATAGAGCAAAGCCCAAGTATTGGTAGTTTAAGTGTCAAAATCACGCTCGCGTATCACCAACTCGGCCCATTCCGTTCCCTCTATCCCCCACAATCATCTTCTCCAACTCAAACGCTTTCAAAAATCGTGCGCTCGCTCGCTCTCAAGATAGATAAGTGCCTTTCGGCAATCGAAGGTCCGAAGGAGCATTCTCTCTCCGCTAGCCGACCGGAAATTCGCGGCACGTCTCGGAGAAGTAAGCGCGATAGGGATAGAAACTATGAGAGAGAGAGAGAGAGAGAGAGAGAGAGAGAGAGAGAGAGAGAGAGAGAAAGAGAGAAAGAGAGAAAGGAAGAGAGGGAGAAAGATGGGAACAGAATCGTAGCATACAAACCTTGTTCATTCTGTTTCAGGATCGGTCCAGTTTCGGGAATTCGCGCTCTCTTCGCGTTCTCTCTCTCTCTCTCTCTCTTCTCCTTTCTCGAGTCCGAGTTATGCACGCGCGTTGCGAAGTGTGTGCATCGATTCTCCTCTCTCTCTCTCTCTCTCTATCTCTATGTCTCTGTCTCTATCTCTCTTTGTAGCATCCTCTCTTCTCCCTCCGGACGCTTGGAATCGCTCGGTACGGAGTTTAATTGGATTGTACATTGCGGCGTAACGGGTGTCCCTCTCTCTCACTCTCTCACTGCAATTTGCATCGTTTCTTCCTGTTCTCTCCATCCCTCTTTACTTTTTACTTTTTTTCCCATTTTTTTTTTTTTTTTTGCTTTTCTTTTCATTCTGTTCGAGGCCAAACTGCTTCGGGCTTTCGGGGATTCGCTCCGTACATGTACATTGGGATTGTCGAGGAAAACCAACGGCGGTCGTGGACGCCGCAGGTTTATCGTACGTATACTTTGTGACGATAGAGTTATTCTTAAGGATGGAAATGACATTTTGTGGGAATGAGGAAGAGAGAAAAAAGGCTGTGGCTGTAGTTCGGTGAATTTTATTATGTATAAGTGGTAAGAGTAAACGTTTGTTCGGACGGGTGATATGAAAAATTTTTGTGAACAAGCAAAATGAATATTTAGAAGTATAAAATTATCAAAAATTTCTTACATTATTAAAAAGCATAACAAAATGTTCGTACAACATGCATAATTTTTGACTTTGAAAAGCTTTTCGGATTCCTTTATAAAAAAAATTGTAATTTAACATAGTTGAATCCTAGGTTTAATTTAATTCAAAAGAAAAAAATAATATCATCATCAAACTGCATCATATTTACCGACCTATAAAAAAAAAAAAAAAAAATCCTTCGAAAAATAACCTTCGCGTTAAAAATCCTACCATTTGCGAATGAAACCGCGTTCTTTACTAAACTCACTGTGTCTATTTTCGATGTGAAACAACGAGTCGACGCGACTAGTCGCGGGGAATCCCCAACGAGTTTAAGGGGTAAAGTAGGAGCCGACTAATTGGCCGAAATACCAAATTTTATTTATTTTTATTTTTTCTCCTATTTTTTGTCCACGAGTAGCCGAGCATACAGAAGCTCTCTCTCCTTCTCTCTGGTGGTGTCGCCGAGGCCCAATTAGCCGCGGTCAACGATACCACGACTAATACGATTCTTTTTTCCATCTCGGCTCGTCTAATTAAGCTTAATAGCCGCACGCGTCGTTGACACGCCGAAAATAACGAGTGTGCGTCGCGCTTCGTTGGCTATTGCATGTGTGCAAATACGTTTAAGCATGTATGGGTACGTTTATTGGCTCGTACGTATACGTACGTACCTTCTGTCTCTGTTTCTTTCTTCTTTTTCATTTTAATGCTTTTTTCCTTTCATCATACGAATCATCGCATGCGTTTTACGTTGTTTCCGATGTACACTTTACGCATTACCTTCCCTCACTTTCTCTTTGTTGGATTTGCTTCCTTTTTCCGCCTCTCTCTCTCTCTCTCTCTCTCTCTTTTTTCTTTGAAAAGAATTTCATACGGAATTGAATACCGATTGAAACGTGTTTTCACGTCGAGTTTCTACTCTTAGTAAACATAGTTCGGTTTTAGACTATGTTTTTTTTGCTTCGATTGACTCGTTTTCTCTTTTTTTTCTATATTTTTTTTTTCTTTTTATTTTTGCTCGATAAAAATGAAATTTCCTTCTTCGATAAAAATAGAAAATAACTTTGGATGTAAGGTATTGCATTTCAAAATCAAATGACAGTATGTTTGATCTTCTAGTTCAGCAAACATGAAGTAGATTGATGAAAAAAGACAAAGGAAATATTCACATTGAAATATTTCAGGAATGCTCGATACATTTTTGCACAGTCATTAATGCAAAAAAAAAAAAAAAAAAAAAAAAAGTAATTGAAACAATTTATCAAATGAGCTCGTTGAAAGTATTAAAACACATGACCTATTTTACAAAACACTTTATCAATATGGCAATCATGCGTTGACCAAATACATAATATTTAAATATTAATACAAATATAAAAAATATTTCAACTAAAAATATACTTTTTTAAATATTTTTCAAATTTCAATTTCCCAGTGTTAATTTGATAAATCGTAAACAGAAAAAAAAATAAATAAAAACACAAAAATGTTTGTTTACGTTTTACAATCTTGTTAATGTACACTTTGGTGAATTTCCTTTTATCTTTCGGCTCAATTTTTTGAAAGCAATGTAGTTATAGAGCACTTTTATTGGATTATCAAGGACGATTTTTACCACGTCGTTTAAGTGATTAAAAGAGCGTAGGTAAAAATTTCGTAAAATGTCTGATAAATGGGCAAAAATTAGACAGGACAGATAGATAGTGCTAAAGGTATTTAATGAGGACAAATGTTCTCCACAGAACGAGCTTTAATTAATTAAATACCCTTTTTTAGCTACGTTCCGATTATGAAAACTAAAGAGTCATTAAAAAAAAAAAAAAAAAAAAAAAAAAAAAAAAAAAAAAAAAAAAAAAAAAGAAGCTCTTCTCGATAAAAGTTTTTCGATAATTTAACGTTTTTCCTTGCATGATGTATTTTTAAACTTTGATACATTAATGTAATAATAGTTTTTAGATATTATCGAATAAATGTACTTTATTAAATCTTCATATTTGTTTATTTATTTAATTTATAACGGTCTTTAATTAAAATATCGAATTTTTTTATTTTTCTTATTTATTTTATTTTTTTCAAATTATATGTAAAATTAATTAACACTTTTTGTTTTCATTATTTTACATAACAACCTAAACGGAAAAATAATTTTTCACGCAAAAAGATGTTATTTAGAGTCATTTAAACAAAAGAAACGATAAAAACACATTCGGCTCGCACTTTCTCTAACGATCCTCATCCCATCTGTTGTGTGTGTACACACTTTGACGGTAAACAAAACTTTAGTTTCCTCTTTCTTTCTCTCTCTCTCTCTCTTTCTCTCGCCACGCACTCGTGACTATTTCGCTCACTCGACATCGGGTAAGAGAGACGAGACAAGAGCGCGTCAACGCAACGAGACAGACGAAATATGTAGGGACACGAGCGCACACGCGCTCAAGGATGAAGAACAAAAATGCGAACAACTTGGAAAATTGGGCCATGAAAAACCACCGAGAGAGGGAAGAAGAAAGCTCTTTTGGAGAGAGAAACACAAGGAAAAAACCGAAGAAGAGAAAAAGAGCGCTGAAAGATTGCGAAAGCTAATGACCGAGTGTGCGCTTTTGCCTCTGTCGCATATATGTAAGAGAGAGAGAGAGAGAGAGAGAGAGAGAGAGAGAAAGAGAGAGAGAGAGGCATACGTTTGTTCGCGCGCAACCCGCGAAAGTGACACGCGTCGACTGCTAATTGGAGCGACGATGCAATTTACTTTTCGCCGTTTCCGACTCTCGGCAATGAAAAAAAAAAAAAAGAAGTTCGCTTACACCGAATGCGCGCACTTTTTAGACTTTTCACTTTTCTTTACGTCATGTACGGTGTAATGCAATGTATAACCGCTTGGCTTTTTTTTTCTACATTTTTTCTACATTTTTTCTTTCTTTTTCTCTTTTTCTTCTTTTTCTTCTTCTACTTCTTCCTTTGCTCCCTTTGACTACTACGACTGTGCGTACACTAGTAAGGAACCTCGACTGGGGACTGTTTCCGAAGGCTTCCGTCGAGAGTGGAAGAGTTGTTAGAAAGGTTGGGAGAAAGTTTGCTCCATTATAATCGAATTATGTAAGGCGTTTCTCTCTCTCTCTCTCTCTCTCTCTCTCTCTCTCTCTCTCTCTCTCTCTCTCTCTCTCTCTTCCTCTCTCTATCTTTGTAGATACTGAGTATACAGGAGAGAAGAAGACGTTTGAGGAGCTTGGGTGTGTGTATTTTTTTTTCGCTGCTCGGAACTCCGCCTGAGTCTTTGAAAAGTGAGCCTTTTTTTCCATGAAAGAAGTTAGCGAGTGAACCGCTATAAGCTTAAAATTAAATGTGTGGAATACTTTTATGAGCGGCGGAAGTATCTTGTTACATTTTCAAAATTTTTCTCGTGGCATTTGAATCAAAACTTACCAAGTGTAGCGAGCGCTTTTTTTATGAGGGAAAAGTAAAGACGACTCACTTAGAAGCTATTTATTAGTTAAGTAAACTTTATCAAAGGGAACAACTTTTCAATTGAAAATATAATGTAAATTGTAAAAGATAATAACTTTGTAATAAATGTGCCGCTTATTCTGAATTCCATATACGATGAAAAAATGTACGCGTCTGACTATTCGTAGTTTTTACTACTTGAAACACTTGTTATCTTAGAAACTGAATATATTTTTTATTACAAAAGCAATATTGTTGCACGAGAAGTTATTTTTTTTTTTTTTTTTTTGTAAAAAAAATTACGGATGTGATATAAAAAGAAGTTAATAAAAAATGTTAGCTTCTATTTAATCGTTGTCCGCCATTGGTATTGTTTTTTATTTCCCACGATGGATTATAAATTGTATATTGTAAATTTGTTCATTTATAATATCGAAAAAGACAAAAATCGAGTTGCCAACATGGAAAGATAATCACTACAGGGGAATCGATATACATATACCAAGGCAATCTCTGAAATTCATTCGCCATCATCAAAAGCAAACCCTCTTAAGAAAGTAGCGGCTCGGCGGGAAATTACAAGGTAGTTGGAAGCTCGAATCCAACTCAATCTTAATTCCTATCCTGATATACCCGATGCAATGCATCAAATGGTTGTTTGACTTCGTTAGAGCGTAGCGGCAGAAGCAGCAGCAACGTCGGGCGCATTAAACAGTCCCGGAATCCTAGCTCTCTCTCTCTCTCTCTTTCTCTCTCTCTCTTTCTCTCTCGCAAGCACGCCAACTTCCACAAATGTAACCACAACACGCGTCGTGTGTATCACTCGCTCTACCTCTATTTCTCTCTCCATTCGTTCCTCTCTTCCCGCTCTTCGCAACGTTTCTCTCTCCGTTCTACTCTTATTCTCGTTTCATCGCGCGCGCACACACACAAATACTTAGAAGCGCGATTGCATTTTCCGTTTACTTAGCGAATCGAAGCCAACCCGCACCACATCACTCCGCAAAATTGTATATTCCGTGCGGATTCGACTCGACCGAACGATGACACGAGTTACACGAAAGCCAATCGCCATGGTCTCAGGTATGTTGACCGCGTCCATTCCTCCGTTATATTCTCTCCTTTATTTCGTCCTTCCTTCCTTCCTTCGTTCTTCTTCTTTTTCTTCTTTCATGCGCTTTTGGACATTTCGCCGAACTTACGTCAGGGAAATAAAAATCGAATGGAAATGCTGATTTTTTGTTTACCCGCGGTTTTGTGGCGTGTTTACATTGCGGATTTTTTCAAAATCTCATGCTTTCACGTCTATAAACGTGCGCGTATCGGATGGATATTACCATGGAATTTTTACGTGTTTTCTTTTTTGGGAAAACACGTTATATTTTGTTGCGAAGGAATAACTACGTGATATCGAAAGAAATTTGATTGAAAGTTTTTGTTAACGTTATGAATTGTATGAAACGAAATATGTTTTAATTAATTTGAAGAATATTTATAAGATAATTTTAGAATAAATAATTTTAATTTATAAAGAAGCTTAATAATCTATTAAATTCGTAAATTATTATACTTGGATCTCATACCTGAATAAAAAATATTTAAAAAAGCGATAAAACTTGAAGAAGTCCGAAACAACAAAAATCCAACATTTCGTTATTACGTAGAAAACGCATCGATATTTCACGTGCTCCCAACAAACAATTCAAAATTCACATTTCATTCCAGCGTGCATTAGCTCATTCATTTATGGTAACAAGATTCGCCGATTCGCCGGCGTTACGGTTACAGAGAGAAAGAAAGGAAGAAAACAAGGCAACAACAACGAGTTAATCCACACATCAGCCCATACAACGAACGATACCATCTTTCTCCCGGTAACATCGATCAAACACTATTTTCTCCTCTCTCTCTCTCTCTCTCTCTCCCTCTTTCTCTCTTTTTCTTTCTCTCTTTCTCTCTTTCTCTTTCCCTTCAAATATCTCCCAGGGCTCTTCCGGCATCATCCAGGAGAGCGGCCGCAGAGCAATACGAATGCAAATACAAACGCGTAACACGCGCGACTACTTGGCTTCGCTCCAACGGCGATCGGATCTGACCCGCCAATACACACTTTGAATTCCTCTTTCCCTCTCTCGCGCCCACGCGCTAGGGCACACATATACCCTACACACATACCAAAATCCGCGAAGCCAACTCTACGGGGGATTTGTTCCGGGCAAAGTCCGAAAATCGCTTTGGCCTCAAACATGACCGTTAGCTCGTTCTCTCTCTCTCTCTCTCTCTCTCTCTCTCTCTCTCTCTCTCATTTCTCTTTCGCACTCAGGTCACCAAGTCTTTGGAGAATCGAACGTCGTTTGGGTTCTTCTTTCGCGTTTCTTCTTTTTTTTTCGGACTTAAAACAATATTTTATATGCAGTCGCGGTAAGTTTCATGAGAAACAGTATGCACGCTTGCGCGCACGTTTGGGGAAGAAACCTTAATCGTAAGCTCACGATGTTGGCATTACTACTGCAGATGACGCCTGTCTTCTGAGATTGCGCCTTGTGCGCTTATGGGGAGAAAACACCAGAGAGAGAGAGAGAGAGAGAGAGAGAGAGAGAGAGAGAGAGAGAGAGAGAGAGAGAGAGAGAGAAAAGGGGAGAAAGAGAAAGAGAATTTGAAACGCCACAAGTGCTGTTTGGACGCGTACGTTAGCATTTAGTTCTCGAGTAAGATTTTGGAAGTTGTAACTTGTTCGGCTTTTAGATTTAAGAAATCGGTCAAGCGCGTCTTTAACAAGTATTAGAGAAACGCTTAACGCGTTATAACCGTCAAATATAATACAATTATCATACATAGGTATATTTTAACATTTATTTCATTTAATTGCAATTGATGTAATTTTTATACTTCATTTATTATTTTTTATATATAAAGAGGAAACAAAAATAGTTTATAAACGGCATTAATTTATACAATAAAATGTAATTATGAAAAAGATTAGAATTTTTTAAAATAAATGTTCACTCAAATTGGCAATTAATAACGAACGAGCAATTTTTTTTTTTTTGTACGCGCAACAATAAAATTTTATCCGCTAATAATTTTTACAAATAAAATATGCGAAGGATAGAAATAAAAAGTTACCATCTGTCACGTCTGGTGATAAAAAATAGTAAAAGCAATTATATGTGAAATTATATTAATTAAAGTAAAATATAGTTTTTTAACGCGGTCGAGAATTTTCATTTTGTTTGCGAAAAAAAAAAAAAAAAAAAACAGAAAAAAAACAAAAGGAAAGACGAAAAATAACATATGGCGCTTAATTTTTTTAATACTTTTTATTTTTCATACTTTGTTTTATTTACTTTTTGTCGCGGTATGCGCAAGCTCGTAAAAAAAGCACAAAGAAAGAAAAGCGAAAAATAATTCTTGGCGAGTACGTCTGTTTTCTTCATATATAGATATTTCTTTTATTTTTTGCAATAGTATATTACGATTAAATTCTGAAGAGAAATTTTGAAATTTTTTCCGGTTTATTACTGAGAAATCGTGCGGAATAAAAAAAAAAAAAATTCAATTTAATTTTAATTTACGCTTTACGAGATAATTTAATATTTGACGGAAATTAAAATTGTAAAAGTAGCTCGTTAATTTTAATATAATTTTTATAATTCATTTATTGTATTTCATTGTACCGCATTTAACGAATTTTCGTGCTTTATACAAAACAAAATTTATTATTTTCACATGAAAAAAAAAAAAAAAAAAAATTGACTTATTTTTTAATCAACCAATAGCTTCATCTACATTTTAAAATTAAAATACTCGTGATACCAATCGCAACATGTTTTTAAAAATAATCAGTAAAAAATATTACCACCGCGATTTTCTCTTCAAATCGTCAAATCTTTTACACAATCCGCCGAAAATTTCAAACGAGCAAGGCGCCTCTGTAACTAAACTATCTCTTCTCGGCTTTTCGGAGTAAACCTTAAACGCAAGTTTTTGTATGTATATACATATAAGCTATAGCCGTTCGTGATATACGGTTCGACGTCAACCGCAAACGTCTCCCATATTCACACGGGCACTTCTCTTGGACAGCACTGAAAAGCGCGATAGAGAGAGCGAGAGAGAGAGAGAGAGAGACAGAGGCATTCCGTTTTCTCATAAGTCTTCGTTAAAAGGTCACATACACGTACAAAATCGAAAACTTTAAATCCGCCGTTAGTGGTTTATAAATATTACATAGAAATACGATTCACGTCTATATATTCAAAACGCGTCGGCATCATTTGCATACATGGTTAAAAAAAAAAAAAAAAATAATAAATAAATAACACGTTTGAGCGAGAAAACTCTTTGACGGCTTTTATTTATATGCATTACAACATCGGTTAAAAAGTTATTCACCTACCATAAAACTTTATCTCGCTTTTTCTTTGATAAAAATTATGATTCTTACACCTGCGTAAAAGTATACACGCGTCCAGTGTAACGGCTTTACAACGAGCAATTTTGGATTATCTCTGAAATTTGAATGATGAAGAAAACGCGCGCGCATACGATTTGTAATCGCGTAAGAGCAACGACGTAAACGGCGTTTGTTTTTCCCGTACGCGTGAATTCTTACGTTATGGAAGTACGTGCGAATGTGCGCCGATTATAAAAAAGGAGAGACTGCGATGACGACAACAAGAGTGAGAGATTTTTGTTTACTTTTAATACGACTCAATGACTTTCAATAAATACGATTAATGAAGCTTGCACGCGCGATAAACTGTAAATTTACGGAAGCCGTATGTTTACGGACGGGTATCGTTATATCGATTGAATTCTGTTTTTCTTTTTTTTTTTTTTTTTTGGCCTTTTATTCCGGTTAAATATTTTCCTATCGTTTTACGGCGGTCGCGTATGGTTTATATATATATATATATATATATATATATATATATATATATATATATATATATATATACTCGCTAAAAATAGTTTTAAAGTTTTGATTGATCGAGCATGAATTTTATTATGACAAAAAATATTTATTTTACTTATTTTGCAAAAAGAAAAAAAAGAAAAAATGCAAATGAACAAAATCAATATTTCTTGTTATATCGCAATATTTTCATTTAAATATATACACTAATATTTATTTATATATTTTAATTTTTTCGAAGAAAAAATTCATTTATACGCTGTTTATCAAAAAAAGACTACGAAGAGAAAATTATTCAAGCAAAGATAAACAATCGTGATGGAAAGTTTATATCACCATATAATTTCATTAATGTAAAACAGCATTATTTTCAACGAAATGTTGTACACGAGATAATATTTTATTTTTATTTATTTATTTATTTATTTATTTTTTTTGTTCTCAAAAAGCGCACAGCGAATAATTTATTCTATTAAGAAAAGCTTGCAATGTTAATTGAATGTACATCAAAAGACAACGAAGTATTTCTATACTCGGACGATAAGTATCAGTTCGGAGAGCTGTGATGGAGAAAAGTAGCAAACTAAATGGCCTAATTGAAATACAATTATTAGCGACACTAAATCAAGACGTAATTTACAGAGAAATTCATGAGCGCGTAAATAACGTTTCAATTAAATGTCGCGTTCCACATTACAACTTGCACGTAGATAAATTTGAATATTTAATGAAAGAAAAAGCCCGACAAAATATGATTTCTGCGTATCCAAAATATTTATATATATAAATATATATACACATACATACTTTCATGTGTAACACGCATACGTACATCGAAGTATATGCGTGCAACTATAAACATCTATTGAAATTTTCGGAATAAATGCAAAAAGTATAATAAACGCGGCGTATACTTTGTATACGTATCTCCCGTGTGCTTTTCGTTGCGTCGTGTTTATAAAATTAAAACGTATGCGAATTTAATTTTTATAATTATAATTATTGCCCTATGCGCGCGTTTGAAAACCTGATTTTATTGAGAATTGTAAAGGCAATATTTTAGTTGAATGCAAAGAGATTATTGTTTACAAGCTCGTATGTTTCGTTAATTAAACTTTATGAATATTAAAAATTCTTTGATTTTTTTTCTTCATTCTTTTTTTTTTTTTTTTAATTTTGTATGAGATGTATACATATATATCTATCTTTTGATTTATTATAACTATGCAACGTGAGAATGACATTTCATTAGTCCTTGATTGCGTAAAAAATTTTCATCAAATAACGTTAAATTTTACTCGCAAGAAAATTCATTATTAATTAAAATTCTATTGCAAGAATATTCATCCAGAATCTCGGCGTAATTCAACTTGGAAAATTACACGCATCGCAACGTTCTAGACCGAGTTCTTCGCTTCATTCTCAAAACTTACAAGTGCCGCGCGCGCGACGAGAGACAGATGACGATAAAAAAAAAAAAAAAAAAATTGAAAAAATTGAAAAAATTGAAAAAAGAAAACGAAGAAAAAAACTGAACGCGGGGGTGACAAAGAAAAAAGAGCAACTCGACGCGTCAATGAGAAAGAGAGAGTCTCTCATGCGCTCTCGGGCGTTATCTCAGGCTTTCCGGTTAATTGAATTTGCATTTTGCGAGCCTGGACACCGGCCAGCTTTCTCGGAAGGGGTAGGTTTAGCGCCGGCGCGAGAGAGAGAGAGAGAGCTAGTGCTACCGGCGGTACTCGGCTCGTTTCATTCAGCCGATACTATCTCGCGCACCTAATTCGTCATTGCTAGCCGAGCGAGCGAGCCCTGTTCCGCTTCTCTCCCGCGCCAACCTGTCAAATGCGACGCGACAGCTCGGCTCCCCGTTTCTGCTCTCTTCCTCCTCCCTCTTCCCTCACGTCCTCATCCATCGCCTCTCTCTCTCTCTCTCTCTCTCTCTCTCTCTCTCTCTCTCTTTCGCTCGTTTCCTCATGAACGACTAGAGAATTTATTTGAATGGAAAAGTGCTCGATGCTCGGAATCGCTAATAGACCGACGATTGAAGAATACTTTTTTTTGTACTCTTGTTTCTCTGTTTCTCTCATTCGTTCACGCTTCCTGTCTCCCTCTCTCTTTCTCTCTGTTTTTTATATTTTTCAGATTATTTATTCAAAATTTTTTCTAAGAATAAAAATATTTAACAATAAAATTGTAATGGAGGTCTGATTCTAGAAATTAAATTTTATAACAACAACAATATTTAGACAAAATTTTTGTTTATTTACTGACGACGATGACAATAGCCAGTTTATAGTTTGCTCAAGAATCTTCTTGTAGATTTTACGTACTTTTGCCTACAAAATATAACCATTGTTTATAAAACATTTACTCGTGAAACGAGTAATGATAAATAAATTTTCAGCAGTTACAGTACAAACATTTGAAATAAGTTCGTACATTATTAACGTTATACGCGAGCGGAAACACGAGAGTCGAGTTAACCATACACACGGCGTTATATTAAAAAAAAACATAGTACGGTAATTGTCATGGGAATGAAAAACAAAACTAATACCAACGGTAATAATGAAGTTTACATATAATCAAAAATTTGAGCTACATCAAGCCCGGCAATATATCCCTCAATCGATTCTATAAATATTAATGTTCGGTGATTCAAATCCCAGAAAGGTCATAGCTCATATATCGCGAGTAAAACCTCGAATTATTCAGTGCGGATAGAAGCCTCCAATTTCAGATAGCATTCAATGCCGCGCGCATTCGGTCAATTCATACATCAACTAACAGAAGAGAAAGAGACAAAAGGATTGATTAAAAATTTTCGAAGAAATAAAGTGAATAGAAAAATAAAACAATCGCGTTAACCTTCTTACTATTTTAAAATTATATATGTCTATATACGCCTACGAAAAAATTCAATTTTTCTTCGAAAATATTGCCCGTTCAACTGCACGCCAAAGATACGAATACCGAAAAAAGGAAAAATAATAATAAGTGTCGATACCCCAGAAAAAAAATATGGCGAAGAAAACACCTTAAAAGGACTAAAAGACAAAAGAAAACAGAATTCCCTATACGTTCGTGAAGAAATTACCCGAGACTTTTCTCGAAATTTTCGGCGAACGAGCGCTGAAAAATTCTCAATAAGGTCACACCGAACGCTTTCTCAAAATAGAAAAAAATAAAAAAAAAAAAAAAAAAAAAAAAAAAAAAACGAACAAAAAGAGGAGATAAAAAGAAAGAGAAAATTTGTATTTGTTCTAAATCTCGAAAAAAAAAATGACGATGATTGTACGTTGCGACGAACAAAGGTATTCCTCCGCTCTTCTGGTTTCTCTCGTTTCGTTGTTTTGTGTATTTCTCGAAAAGTATAATGGCTATTTGTATTGATTGGGAGAGAGAGAGTGAGAGAAAGAGAGAGAGATAAAACTAAATTAGAAAGAATGGTAAAAAAGGCTTTTTTGTGTTTTATATACAGTAGTTTTTGTTGTCTAGTAAACCGTTTACTAATTGAAATTCTTTGTGAGAGATAAACTAACGATACAATTGATGGATGTGCATAACGGCGACGTACACAAAACTCCGATATTTTTGTTCATTCGTTAATTATTAAAGAAGTACGTTTGTAATCGCCTCAATTTTTATAGACGACGATTGTACGAACTCCAGGCTGACTTATTCGAAGAATAAATATTCCAGACTATAGTACATACGAATTTTTAAAAGAGGAAAAAAAAAAAAGCCGTATTCTTGATTGCACGAGCTTAATTAGATTTTGCCGATATATTAGCAAGATTTTGAGCTTAAATTTATCATGGAAATTTTTGGTATGGGATGAGAATCGAGTAAATTTGACTTTTAAACTTCTGGCGCGCAGAAGTGTAAGGCCGTCAAGCAGAAGGACGAAAATACGTGCGAACAACGCGATACGCTATTATATTGCGACTGTATTAAAACTATTGCAGCGAGTAAGTTTACATCGAGCACGACTAACTTCTCCAATTATTAACAGGAAATTTAAAGTTGAATTAGGGTAAACAGGTAAGGGAGGGATACCGTCTCATTCTCTCGCAAGAAGATTCGTAAAAAATTTCGCTTTTTCATGGCTTTTCTTTTTTTTTATTTTTTTTGTTTTTTTTTTTTTTTTATCTTCTCCGTTGCTTATTAACGTACGTAAGTTAAGGCAACGGCGTAGAAAAGTAATTAACGTGAGTGAAAACTTGCGCGGTGAAAAATAAAAAAAAAAGTTAAATTAGGTATCAAATTAAAAAAGACGGTAATTTTATGCCTCCAAGATGAAAGAGAAATTTTTCGCTTGAAAACTTCTGCATTATATTATGGTTAATTTGCGTCTTGCATCAAAATTCTACTTCTTCCTTCTTCTTTTATAATATCACTGCACAAATCGTCTCATCTCTAGATAAATTACTTTTTTCCAAATTCAATTATTATGAACTTAATCTATTTCAAACATATTTACTCACAGTTTCAAAAAGCCTATCGCGGAGAAATAAACAACTCAACGGTTAGAGAAGACATTGAAATCACTTCAGCGTATACAAACATCTACTTTGCTTCATCGCGTCAAACTCATCCCATTAAACCGTATACACTCTTGTATTAAATTTTCTCGTTGGAGACCTGTCCACAAGGCCATCATAAACTGTCAATTATTAACAAAGACCGTTAAGAGATCATAAGCATGATAAAGTGACAGAGAGAGAGAGAGAGAGAGAGAGAGAGAGAGAGAGAGAGAGAGTGAGAATACATACGTTTTATGTACCAGATTTGGTTTAGTGCAAGAGCCTCCCGGTAAATGTTAACGTGTAGACTTTGGTACGTAACGCGCCCGTTGCTACGACTTGTTCGCGAATATACACACACATATATATATATATACACACATACATACATAGACACGAGTAATTGTATAAGTTTTGAGTGGAGAGTGTCATAGCGCTCGCGCGGGAAGCTCGAGACGGAAATGAGACTTTGGGCGCCATGAACGAATATGACATAACCGTGTGTGTATGTCTGTCTCTATGTGAGCTGGTTTGTGTAACATATATGTATTACGAAATTATGTTTCGAGGAGGAGAAAGTGCCACTCGCTATCGTATAAGTGCGATGGAGTTTGGTAAGTTTAAACGGTGTACATGAAGGACGTGTACAACGGTTGGACGTTTTTTTCCTTTTCTTTTTGTATTATTTTAAAAGTATTTCAGTCCAAAAAGTTAAATACATCTCGTAACTCAATGTCGCATTTAGTATTATTCCGTATAATGTTTTCGTTTTATCGCAGATGTGATGTTTTTTTGAGTACAATATTCGAATGTCAATGTATATTTTCTTGAAATTTTGAAAACATAAAGTATGAAAATAAAAATAATTACTTTAATGTATTAAAAATTAGATCATAATTTTAATTTTTCATTTAACAAATATAAACATTGAGCACAAGAAAATCGGTGCATTGATAATTTTACCTTGAGATAGAAAATTAATGGCATTTGCTTACTTTCGACGTTTTCAAAACACATCCAAACTCGCAATCAAGCGATAAGAACATTTCGAGCGCGTTAATCTTATAGCGGCATGAGAAAAAGCCAAGTTAAACATAAGATATTAACAACAAAAGCGAAACGCAAATTCGCCAGCATATAACGGCACAAGTGTACAAGCATCGAAACATCAGCAAAACAACCGCTTTAGAGATACAGGAACGGGAGTGGAAGAGAGAGAGAGAGCAAGGAAAAACTTGGAGCGTTATAACCGCGCTATCTCTATCCGCAGGTGCGGCTCGTTGTCTCGACGGGACCGGGCGCATTAATACACCTTTCTCTCTGTCTTTCTCTTTCACAGTTTCCAACGCTCGAGGCTCTTTCTCTCTCTTATCATCCAAGCGAGTAAGCCGTACACCAGCTGAGATCGACTGTCTTACCTCCAAAGTTCTTCGCGCTGCGCAAACAGGTCGCTCTGACTTCTACTTCGCTTTGGATTAAGAACGCGGCGGAATTCGAAGGTGAAGAACGTTATCGCGTCGATAATACCGCGTTGTGCGTAAACACTAGCGGATATAAGCACGAGAGAGTGCGTCAATGAGTGCGCGTGGGCACGTTATGCGCGCGATGCGCTATAAAGCCGCGTGTTTACTTGTTACGCGTGCTATCCTGTTAACGGAGGCGAGAAATTTATTTTAAAAGCGCGCGGGTCCGTTAATTTATTCGCGGCGCGCATTTAATGGGGTGTCGTTAAAGTGATTCGTTGGTTCGTGCGCGCGTTGGCAGATATCTCGTGAGAATGTCTTTTACGGAATTTGTAATTTATCGGAATTCGGTGGATTTGTCAATTGCCATTCAATTATCGTCTGACATTTATCGATGATTATATTTTTATTGATTAACTGTGCGTTTTTCGAATACAAATGCTCTTGTGTAACAAAAACGTGAAATATTTTTTGCGAGTATATAACTGTTTTGAAATGTTTAATTAACGTGCATTCGATATAAATAAATAGAGTTTAAGTTCTTGTACTCGCAAAGTGCAATAAATTTACACACGTAAATGCAAAACAGATATTAACAAATTTCAATTCATAACGCGAATTAACTTCAAGATTCTACTGGGCACTTTATGAACAACTGAATATTTATGACTACAAATGAAATACGATTCTTCCTTCTCTCTTTCTCTTTCTTTCTCTCCATTTAATTTTCGAATTCAACCAAAATCTCCACCGCTACCTGTACGGCAGCAATTTCCTTATCCACAAGAGCATAACACAATTCCGAATGGTCGAGGTACGTTATAAAAAAAAAAAACTATATAAACTAAAGCGATCGGTACAGTTCAATCGTATTGATGGAGTGTTAGCTCATACCAGATTCTCACAATCAAAATTACGCGAGAATATTGGCGTGTAGAAAAAAAAATAAAAAAGTACGCGCGACATACCATAAAAACCAGACGCGCACGAAATTCAGCGCCCGCGTTAATGGCAAAAACGGGCGCGGCAGAGATGCGTCGTCACTTGTGTTCGTACGAGCTTCTATGAATCTGCCGAACGCGTGTGTTTCACGGAGGACAAAGAGAATTGTACACATATGCTTCGTGGATCTGAATATGTGTGTATGTATACATAGATAGATAAAACGAAAGAGAGAAAGAGAGAGAGAAAGAGAGAAGGGGGTTCACCGTCGAGCACGCATACACATATGTGTCTATATGTGAAAGGAGAAAGGGATAGAGGAGGAAGGGATAAGTTATGGGTCCCATAGCTGAACGTAGATTCCGCGGACGCAGACGTACTGCGATCATTATCTCGAAATTTATGGTCGCCCGCTCGCGCACGTTGCTCGATCTCCCTCCCTCCCTCCCTCTCCCCCCCTCCCCCCCTCTCTCTCTCTCTCTCTCTCTCTCTCTCTCTCTCTCTCTCTCTCTCTCTCTCTCTCTCTCTCTGAGCTTTCCTATTCTCGCACGCGGGATAGTTTATTCTCACGTAAATCGCCGTGACTATCCCCAACCCTAACGCGCAGAAGATCATTCGGACTCGTAGTCCGAAGCGGATATAAAAAAAAAAAAAAAATGAAAAGAGGCTCGGCTTATGCGATATATATCTGTAAATTGAGGTCGCGACGCGGCCGCGAAACGGATCCTACCGAGGCGAAATTCCCTGTTAGGCAGCTTACATCATCCGCTCTCTCTCTCTTTCTCTCTCTCTCTCTCTCTCTCTCTCTCTCTCTCTCTATATATATATATATATATATATATATATATATATATATATATATATATATATATACACACACAACGACACAGTGTTCAACGCTTCGTTTGGATTTGGGGCTGTTAACGTTGTTGTTGTTCGTCGCGACAATCGTTGCATTGGATGTTGTTCGACTTGTAGTCGATAAATGCGAGTAAATTTTTTCTCATTCTTCTAATCGAGAGATTTGTCGTTGAGATTTTTCTATTTCTTTTGATGTTTCTTTCATTGCTACGAATAAAGAGTATTTTTACAAGGTCGTAATTCTTATCCGAGTGTATGACCAATGTTATGAATTGGCCATAAATTTTCTTTGGTTTTAATGATGAATAGGTGAAAATTTGTACAAGTGTACCGATAATTCAAAAATAATTTTATTAATATTTAGACAAGTTTAATATTTATTACTGTCGCACAAAAATAAAAATTATAACTCGTTTTAACATTGCCATTAGAAAAAAAGAAAAATTCTAATTTCGACAATTCAAATAAATAAAAAATTCTGGTTCTCCACATAGCCATGTAAACTCAAATTGCGTCAAGTGAAATTTATTTTTTCTCGTGAAGGATAACCAAAAGGACACAACAATCGTCCGTCCTCGGCGCGTCCAACCCAAATTCGCATTCTCTTCCACGAAATTTCACGTCCGCACGTCTGCTTCACTCTCGCGACGTTGCATAGTTGTACACACATTCAACGCAAATTCTCCTTGCCGAGGACAAGAGAGAGACACGAGAGGTAAGCGAGAGATGGTAGAGGAAAAGGGAGAGAGAGAGTGAAAGAGAGAGAGAGAAAAGCAAAGCTATCCTCTGGAACTCAAAATCCCATCAGGCTGAGGGTAAAGGGGATAGACACGTAGGTACACGCGACGTGAAATCGAGTCGTCCATCCAAACTATCCAGGAGTCGCGGGCGCGCTTACCGTTGAGACGCTCTCTAAATCCGAAATTTCCCAGGCGAAACAGAGAGCGCTCGGCTCGCGAACAGTCAAATCTAATCCGAGTACATTCGAATTAGCTACTACCTACTCCCCGCCGACGATTAATGACGAAGGGGTTGCGCGCTGCGCTATCCTTTCTCTACAGCGCGATGCGAGAGAGAGAGAGAGAGGGAAAGAGAGAAAGCAAGGCGCGCGAATGCACACAGGACCAACTCTCGATGGGAATGCGAATGACCCCTTCTAGCTCGCTTCTATATACACACACACACACACATACGCGTATGCACACAAGCGCATACAGCTCGTATTGTTAATTGGGCCAGTGCCGGTGAATCGATTCCCTTCCACGGAGATTGGAATCGTCTCTCCTCCTCCGGATATATATTCTAGTCACGGAGCACTCAAGTCGACCGTGACCCTTTTTATAGTCTTTTTCTTTCACTTTTTCTCTTTCTCTTTATTAAGAAGATTCGCTAACCACACAAATTCGAAAGGAAGGTTAGCTCGAGGGATGAAAGCCGAAGAAGAAAATGTGTATGAAAGGAAAGTGGAACTTGGATTTCGGTAGCCGCTTATACGTCCTAGTGGCTTGTATTACCGCACGAGGAATACGAATCTACGAATTTGCCTATTCGAGTCGACGAGTCTAGCTTTTGCAAAAGATTTAACAAATTAGGTAAATTTTACGCAGCTCTGAAGTCGAAATTCTGTGGCACTTTTCGTTTATCGATACGACGATAACCATGTGAGATGAAAGCGGTCATTCTAAATGATATCTTGTATGAGAGGAATTCTAATTTTTTTTTTTTTATTCGATTAAATATTTCTATAGGTCAAATTTTCATAAATGTTAAAGTGAACTTTTTTATATTTTTAATAATTCAATCAAAAGCGAATTGGAATTAATAGCTCAGTTTAAGCAATTATTCATTATGCAGCATGGACATTATTCCCTTGTATGCATCTCCAGCGTCTTCATCATCATAACGCATAACTCAGAGATACCATAATGTCTTATTAGTGCTTTCAGTAAGATGATTAACACCCGTCGACGTTATAAGTTGAAATATGCGTCGACGACGTTTGAAAATTTAAATCATAATAACAAAGGTAACATTTTTATTAACGATATTATAATAACGATATAACGATACGAGAAAAGCGTTAAAATTACGAATAAGGAAAAACAATCATAAGAGGTAAAATTAAATAAATAAAATTTTTCTTGTTTTCTTTCTAAACAAAAATGGATTTTTCCTAACAAAGTTTATTTGTGAAATTAATTTTAAAGAAATAACAATTACGCTTAAGTGAAGAAATCAAAAGAAGAAGGGAATGCCGAGGGCAAAAGACAAATAAAAAGTAGAGAAACGAGCGAGATAAACACCAAAAGAGAAAGAGATTGAGTGACGTATACCAAGTCTCGGAGCTTCCGTAGAGTCAGCTCGGCTAAAAGTCAAACAACCGAGAGTGCAAGAGAGAAAGATAGAGGGAAAGAGAGAGCGCTTGACGACGGGAATTCATAATGTCGACCTTTCTCGGCCAGCTTTAAACGTCCGAGCCAAGTCTCAGTAACATACCTCCTATAGTCTTTCTCCCTTTCCCTCTTCCTCTCTTCCTCCCTCTGTCTCTCTCTCTCTCTCTTACTTTCTCACAACGTTACCTCGGTTGCAAACGCCGTCGAGGAGGAAAAGCTTTGGAACTTTGAGCTTTGCCGTTTACGTATACGCGTGATTAAATGAGCAAGGACGCTATTCGCTAACGACGATGTGTTAACCGGCTTCTTAGAACGTTATTGTGGATTGTACAAACTGCGCGCAAACGTTTGTTATGACCTGTGAATTGGACAAGTGTTTGGTAAACGTTAACAGGAAGAGAAATTTCAAACGTTACCGAAGGAGAATTATGGTTAAGTTTACTCGGAATCAATCTTACAGTTTCTCGAGCGTTGTGGTTCGTTATTTTTGTAAAAGTAGTACGCATTGACAGTTTTCTCTACTCTGTAATGTTATTGAGTAGATAATTTTTTTTATACGTTACGTATTAGATATATTTTTATAAATAAAAAACGAATAACGTTAAAATGACATTGTTTTTTAAGCACGTAATAAACAAAAACCTTTAGTCACAAAACAAAGGGGAAAACAAAAAACTATACAAGATTTCTCGACAATATCTCATATGCAGACAAATTTACCATACCCTTTTTCTTTCGTTCGATGTCTAATTTTAAAATGCGCGACCAAAGTTGCGATAGAATTCACAAATTCCAAGCCCCATGCACAAAGCGTTTTTCCGTCTTACATTTATACTCGCGTATCTTATGTAAATTAACGTCGGCTCGGTTCCAGATTTGTAGGTACCGACATAGAGAACGGCGAAGAAGTTAAAAACGAGAAAAGGATTGTGGTACGTCGTTACAGAAAAAGAAAAGAAAAAAGAAGTTGGAAAAAATAAAGAAACCAGCGGCGGTCTCGAAAGAACTCAAGCCCGCTGTGCAAACGAATGTTTTTGTCGGTGAATCACTGACGAATACCACTGACTTTCTTTTCCTCTCTCCCTCTCTCTTTCTTTTCTTTTTCTCAACATCTTTTGGAGGTTGTAAAAAAAGAAAAATTTGCGAAAACCTTCGCTAATTATTCGTCCGAGAGAGCTCGGGGGAAACGTTTCTTTTATTTTCCGTTTTTTTTTTTTTTTGGGTACAATGAACTGGTGGGTAGGGATTTTAACGCAGTGTTCCCTATGGTGTTCCAAAGGTGAATGAATGACGAGGATTTTCTTTGAAATTGTGCGCGTTTAAAAAATCTAAGCTTTGGGATTTTAAAAAAAAAACATCGTTTGATCGTTTAATTTATAATATGTTTGTGATGCGACACTTTTTTATACATCATTGAGCTTCATTTCTAACTTAATGCTAAATTAATCATATTTTCACGACTAAAGACGTTGGCATGCAAAAAGTCTTTAAATTTATGCAAAAAAACAATTTTTCATCTTCACCTTCCTCCGATTCCATATGTTGAAAAAAATTACAAAGAAAATTACACGGCTTCTCCAAGTTATCAGCGAAGGCTCATTTAAAAAAACAGTCACTTTCTCGTTCCCACAAAATAATTTATTGCTCCGCTTGGGATATATATATATATACGTAGCAGAAGGTATCCGGATATGGGCAGACGTAACCAAGGAAGAGAGAGGGAGGGAATAGAAGCCGCAGGGCGATAATGTATCCCCGATTATTCAGCGACGTCGTCCTCATCCTCGTCGTCGAATTAGCGCCGCTGACTGAAGGAGCTTCGCGTCACGCTCCATTATGTAAAAGGAGCTAACGAGAGAGAGAGAGAGAGAAGCATGAAGTAGAAAGAGCAGAGACAAAGAGAAGGAAGACGAAGGGAATACTCAAAGAAGCGTGTGCGCATCATAAAGAGAGAGAGAGAGACGATTCAAAATTTACGCCAGTTGGGGAATAGAAAAGGGGAAGGATTTAATGGTGAATTTGAAGGAAAAAGACAAATACGGAGGAATCTTGAACGACGGTATTGTCTTCGCTGAGAAAAGAAGAGATTGTCCGACCTTTGGTTGTCTTTGGTTGTGATTATGGGATTGACCGATAACTGAGAAATGTACAAGGGATTGGCTTAAGTATGGTTATAAGTAAGAAGCACGTTTTGATACAAGGGTGCATTCCATCATCGATAACAAAAAACAAGAATTATCGCGTTTATAGTAGACTATTTTTAACTGTATTACATATCATTCGTATTGATATTCAAACTGGTGTATCAAGTCACAAATGCGAAGTTCATCTCTGTGCCGTTTGTATGTAGTACGTAAAAAATTATATCGACGATAATGTTGAACTGTAGTATGTGATTTGAGATGTGAAGTAGTAAAATAGAGTATTTACATATTTTTTACACCTTTGTAATAGTTTTGAAACATGGTTAAAATTTATCCCTTTTATTTTTTTAATTAAAAATGTAATATCGGTTCAAATATTTATTTTTGACAAGAGAAACTTTTGATTTTAGATTACAGTCTTATTTAAATTACGAATTTTGTTAAGAAATTCAATGTACAATATTAAAGTTGATAACAAGAATAATAATTTTAGCTAAGGAAGGGATAATGTTGGTCCAAAGTTTTAACTTAGTGAAGTTTACAAAGTTTGTAGGTAACATTGAAATAATAAAGAAATTTGTTGTTTCGTAATATAACAAAAAATGTATTTCAAAATTAGCACTTAAAAAAGAACAAAGTTAAAAAAGTTCAAAATCGAGAGTTTTTAATAGCCGACAACGTCGTATTTAGCAAATTCCTTTTTTAATTCATGAATACGTAATCAAGCAACTCGAAGTACTCACGGAATCACATATTCCGGCGAATTAAGAACGAAGTAAATTTTTTAATCCAAAGTAATTAAAAATAATGAAAACCTTGGTTAAATGAAGAGAGAAATGGAGAGGGGGAGGGGAGGACAGAGAAAAAAGAGAGGAAGAAGGAAAGAACAGCGCAAAAAAAAGGTAGAAAAGAAATAGAGACGAAGAAAAACGCATAATGAGTTTGACTCCCTGAAGCGGAAGAAAAATTTTTTTTTCTAAATTCAAAAAAAAAAAAAAAAAAACAAGACGGATTTTTCTATTATAGAAATGAAGCCGACTAAGAAGACGTGTAACATAAGAGAAAGACAGAGAGAGCGAGAGCATAGAGCGACAGAACGAAATGAGAGCGTGTAAAAGAAAGAGATAGAGAAACACATCGGGGTACTTTTTCGTTCCCCCCCTCCCCTACTTTTTTCACATTACATCGGTATCAGAGTAACGTCACAACGTCGTATGCTGGGGTATAATTCAGTTAATGTACTATTAATACGGTAACGAGATTACAAAATGCCGAATAGCATTTCTCTTATCCCTTGAAATTGGACGTATTTCAAAAGCGTTGCATCTCTATTTCTCGCAATCTCTCACTCATTCACTCTCTCTCTCTCTCTCACTCTTTCTTTCTCTTTCTTTTCCTAACATACAAGAGAGGGAACGAGACGAATGCGCGGTAATGAAATACATCAAATGCGTCACGCGCGTATGAATTATCCAATGACGCCTCGTGCCGTGCGATTCTCCAAGCCGAGTGTTTCTCTATCTCTATCTCTATCTCTATCTCTATCTCTATCTCTATCTCTATCTCTATCTCTATCTCTATCTCTATCTCTATCTCTATCTCTATCTCTATCTCTATCTCTATCTCTATCTCTATCTCTATCTCTATCTCTATCTCTATCTCTATCTCTATATCTATCTCTATCTCTATCTCTATCTCTCTCTCTTTTTCTCTTTCTCTTTCTCTTTCTCTCCTGCATTCGCTTTCTCTCGTTTAAAGCGAGTGTGTATCGCACTAACCCGCATATTTCTCGCCTAGCTCTCTCTTTTTTCTTTCTCTTCTTTTCTTTTCCTTTTTCTTTCTATTTATTTTTTTTTTCTTCCGTTTTTGCCCGTCTCGCTCGGGTTTTGGTATTTACGGTGGCGCTTGCCGTCTATGGAAAAATCACGGGATTCCGATAAACTTTGAATATTCCTCCACTTCGCTATTTATGAAAGCACTTTTGCAGCCGCCGTTGCTGCCATCGTCTGTTTTATGCTTTTTCTGCCGAATGTTTATTCATTTATTTATTTATTTACTTTTTCCTTTCTCTTCACTACTTTAAGAATACGAACAATAATTTTTGCAATACTAATGTAACAATCAAATTTTTTACTTTAATATATTAAAATATAGTGAGTATTTAATATTTGATTATTATTTGTTTATCATGTGATTTTAACGAAAAAAAAAGTTATCGATGATGAAGAATTTACGATGAAATATAATTATAATAGCGTTTCAAAATGATAATATAAAAGCAGTAATTAATTAACATTCCTATTCATTACTTTCCAATAATTAAACTCTTAACTTGGCAAATATTGAGTTTCGATCGTTCACCGCTCATTAAAATAATAATTATTCACGTATCCAAGCAACGCAAAACTATGTCACGTAAAAATTCATTTCACGATATATTTTTCGAAAGAAAAAAAAAAAGTAACGTGAAATATCAAAAGTATTACACTACCACCGCAGAGATGTCGAAAAATTAGCCTTGAAGTTCCTTTCTGTAAAAGAAACAACTCTGAAATAGCTCGGAAACGAACGGGAGATCTAAAATAGAGAGAGAGAGAGAGAGAGGGAGAGAGAGAAAGAGAAAATATGAAAGATACAGTGGCTGGCGAGAAGCGAAAGAGTGAAAAGGGATCGACCGACTGGACTCTCTCATGTTGCTCCATACTGCGTTTTATACGGCAGGTCGAGAGTGAAGCGCACTTTCATCGCGAATGTTATATCAATAGGGGAATGAGAAGAAGAGAGGAAGGGAGGAAAGTAGCCTCGGCGCGGCTTTTATTTCAGAAAACGCGTGTACTACGTTTTACTACTTTCCGCCTCTTTTGTTCTTCCCGTATTTTCTTACCTTCTTTCGTCTTTTTCTTTCGTATATTATCATTATTATCATTCTTTCTACTTCGTCTATTTTTTTTTTTTTTTTTTTTTTTTTTTTTTTATTACGATTTCATTTTTCCGACAATACGCAACTTTCTCTGATTTTTCTTTTATCTTTCATTATTGTAATGTATTTTTTCTTTCCTCTCCACTTCTCTCGACTTCGGTTATTCTTATTCCGATGGCTTTTACATTTTCTACCATTTTTGGTGTTTTATAACTGCGCTAGGTTTATACAAGATTTTTAATGTACACAATTGCGCAGTGAACTTAATGTTCAAAATTTAAATTATTTTTTTAATTCGAAAAGTTATATATACTTTTGAAATTTAATTACATTTTTATATAATTGCAATTTTCATTAAGTCGCTAGACGCATGATTATATAATTATTTTTATAATCCATCAGTCGAAAAAAAAAGTTTAATTAAGGAAAATTTTATTATATATCTTACTTTGCTTAATCAAATATTTTAAAATAATTTAAGAATCTTTAAATTCACAAAACAATGCAGCTCTTACGTTAACCTTAGTTATTTAAAAGCTTACTTTAAACAAAACGCTCGATCTTTCGCCACAACACTAGAACGAAATCCAAACAACTATCCGTAAACTTGTATGCCTGCAACACAATCACCTCTTAAAATTCACCGTTCTGTAGGCTCTTATAAAAAGGTTAAACAATCCAATCGACATCCACACGTACATACGTACGTTCTTATCTACTTCTTAAAGCATCATCCTTAACTTTTCCTTCTCTTTTTTTCTCTTTCCAATCGAATCCTTATCCTCGTTATTCCTCTTTGCTTTCTTCTTCTCTCTTTCTCTTGTCTCCAGAGAGGCATCGAACCTCCAGAGATCCGAAATGCAGCTCTTCGGCACAGCCCGAGGCTCACCGAGCGCAACCGAGTGACGAGAGTCTCGCTTCTAGCTTCGGCGAAAGAGAAAGAGAGAGAGAAAGAGAGAGAGAGAAAGAGAGAGAGAGAGAGAGAGAGAGAGAAGCTCCAGCGCCAACGCCCTGAAGTTTCCGCGGAAGCGCGGGGTGAAAAAAAAAGAGGTAGAAACGAAGAGGAAGACTACCCTTGCAGTCGAGTGCATTTCCGTGGCACGCTTTTGGATACCGAAGCTAGTTCTCTCTCTTTCTTTCACTTTTGACTGCTTCTCCCACTCGTCTTCTTCTTTCTTTCCTCCTTTATTTTTTTTTTTTTTCCTAGCGACTCGTTTTAGGAGTTGCTTGCACTCAGGGGTTTTTACCATCCGCGAACCGATTCTCGAATCGGCTGTGCCTTTCCTCTTTCTTTCTCTCTCTCTCTCTCTCTCTCTCTCTCTCTCTCTCTCTCTCTCTCTTTCTCTCCATCTCTTTCTTGAGTGCGCGGGCATTTGTAGTGTAACCTTAGGCAAAGAGTTAGAAGAAAAAGAGAGAGAGAGAGAGAGAGAGAGAGAAAGAGGGAGGTAGGAGTAAAAGTATACGCAAGCACTTATTTTGCAGACACGCGCGCGGGGCTTTTTCTTCTGAATAATGGAAAACACCCGCGGGATCGTTGATGCAGATTTATGTGGTGTGTATTCTACCGTTTGGTATCGAGATGCGCGCATCAGCGTTCGTCGTGTTTGTTTTATTTGCAAATATTTGTTTATTGCTTTTTCTTAAGCGGATGTTTCAGTAATATTCGTACAATTGTTTTGCAATTATTATGAGTTGAAAATTGTTGTAAAATGAAGGATAATTTTTTAAGAAAATCGTCGAAGCTCTTTACACAAGCTTGTTTATGGTGCATTAATTTTATGGGAATTTGTTTTAATTAATTACAAAAAATTCTAAAAAAATTATTACTCTCTATTAACCCCTTAACTTGTACGCTTGAGTTAATTCGAGCGCGCTAAACAGGCTTTCAAAAAAACTGTGCGTTAAGGGGTTAATTGTGTATAAATTTTAATAAAATTTATATGCTTATCGTATTCATGAGATAACAATAATTTAAACAAAATATATGATATGAACAAATTAAACTGTCACTTAACAAGAGAAAAAAAAATTACAAAAAAAAAAAAATAAAAAATAAAAAATAAAAAAAAAAAACAAAGTAAACGCACGCGCGCTTGTATTTGTAATAAGTCACGGATATTTTATACGTAAACATGTATCATTCTGTGCACAAAAAGACGCAGCTTTAGGACCCTACCGACAGCACGTACGTACGAATATGTTGGAAAGACAAAATGGATAGTAGCTTTTTATCCTTTTCGTTCTAACGTTATACGTACATATATAGATACAAGCATGGGTTATAAGCTATACATTCACGTAAACGCGAGTAGTCATTGTCGTGCGCGTATAAACGATGGCGCGTGTACGCTCGCTTTTTTATGCTCTTATCATAAGGATTAAATTTTCTAGAGCTATTCTAATTGAAAAAAAAAAAAAAAAAAAAAAAGAAGAAAGAAAAAAAAAGAAGAAACTCGTTGAACTCTCGATAAATTTATGCAGATAAAGCAAAATGCAATCCGCTAATTGAATCGTTGCACAAATTAGCAAAAATAGGAAAGAAAACAAAACCTACGTATCTGCCTTTGTTGTGAGTTGTCTCTTTTGTGTAGCTTCCTATTGTTTGTCTGTTACTGATACTCAAATAATATGCGATAAAATTTCGTTTATATGATGTAAAAACAGTTAGTATTGATAAATTAAGCATGGAAGAATATTAATGAATGAAAAATTAATTTTTTAGTAGATTAGATTAGAGAAGTTTTAAAACAATTTTTTTTTAAAACAAAATATAATTTTATGAAAAATTTTTTTAAAATAAATTCATATAAGATTCTTATAATATAACGCGTGAGCAAATACTTAAAAAAAAAGAAGTATAAAGAAACGTAAAATTTTGAAAAATCTTTACACAGTAGGAAAAAAAAAAGAAAATGTTCGCGGTAAAACTAGAACGCTAAAACAAGCAATGATGATAACGCTTTGAGGAAAGAGACTTTCTTTCTTAGATAATTTGGGGAAAAAAAACTCCTTTTTTTTTGAAAAAAAAAAAAAAAAAAAAAAAAAGAATCCGTTATTAAGGCAGAAAATAAAACGAAAAACCCTTTTCGTTTCAAGTCTTTCAAAAAGTAATTCTTGAAGTTAAACAGAAAGAGACTAAAATTTTAGTGTATTTTTACGGACGCTTCTTTGGTAAATTCTTTATAAGAAAAATTTTTTTTTTAACCTGAGCTTTCTAGTAGTTTGCGTTAAATGCCTTTTTCCTTCAGATTAAAAACGTTAGCAAAATATGATTGGCTAAGGAAGTATCATCATTTTTCGAACAATAATTAAGAAGTAAGGAAATTACGTATTATCGAAAAAAAAAATACATTTTAATAACTATCGTAAAAGTTCTAGTTAAAAGATAAAATTTAATTTTACTATCTGTTTGAACAACGTTTACATAAAAATCAACAAAAACTCTCAATCTTGAGATAAGATTTTCATTAGTAATAACAGGAACTGCTAATTAAACGTTCTCCGAAAACTTTTCCCACCCTCGCATTAACATCACACCGGTACTTAAATTTTGTTTAGTGATTTATTAAGTGTTATATTAAATAAATTTATTCAGCTCACGCATTTACTTGCGCGAATAATTATATTCTATTATTTCGATGCACAGTTGCAAACTTTAATTTATTATTCCAGTAATAGTTTACGTTAGTTTTATCATACATCACTTAACGTCAAGTACTTTAAATCGAGATATTTATGCATATGAAAGCAGCTATTACACGTTGTATATATGAATTAGTTAGGAGGAAATTAATAAATGTAAAATTTCATCGGCTTTATTAATTTATAATCACGAATCGTAAATTTTCTTTTAAATAAATACTTATTCAGACTAACATTAAAAGTTAACAACATGTATTCATAAATTACCATCGTTGATTTAAAATATTCCGAAAATAATCATGGCTTGAAGATAAACCGTATATTTGAATAAATTGGTAAATCGCCAAGTTAAAAAGAAATAAAAAATGAGCAACAATCGTTTTTCTCCATTTCATTGCGATAAAGAGCAATTTTTACCATCGCTTCCTTACGTAATATTGCACCGTGAGAATTGTACGTCCCGGCGCTTTATACGTCAACAAAGTGCGAGCGAGGGAGAGAGAGAGAGAGAGAGAGAGAGAAAAGAACGAAGCGCGTTAAAAGTAATAAGAGTCTCTTCATATAATGCGCGCTGTACATCAAGGAAGGAAAAGCAAGGCTGGCGGCATATCTCGTCTCTGCATCCGCCGTTCTCTCTCCTATCGTATACATGCGAGAAAGATGAAAAGAGATGGAGAGAGAAAGAGAGAGAGAGAGAGTAAAAGAGCCGCGAGGCATTTTGCGTAATCGCGTGAGCGCACGAGAGACTGCGCGCCTCGGCATAATTTAACATGCGTCGGTGTACGCGTATGTGTATACGTGTATGTAAGTGGGTTGGCACGAGCGCAATGGTGCGTAGGAGCGCACATTTCGGTACACTGGATTTTCCCTCTCTCCCTCTTTCTCTCTCTCGCTCTCTCTTTCTTTCTCTCTCTCTCTCTCTCTTTATGGTTCGGTAGCACGAAATTTCGTCGGACGCGGCGGCCGCGACTGCGTTAAATATGGGCAACGACGTCGACGACGACGAGGCGGTCTCGAATGAACGAGCTAATGTGATTGCTTGGGTACGAGCTTGAGAGAGAAAGAGAAAGAAGTTCGTCAAAAAAGGAAGAAAGAGAGAGGGAGCGAGAGAAAGATAGAATCAATAGCGACGCTCGAGAAAGTCTGAATACTGATTTAGCGTAACTATAAGAGCCTTGAATTGCTAGATCTTGTAATTTTTTCAATTTATATATCGTATTGGAGAAAATTGATCGAGGGTTCGTTTAATTTTATATGATTTGGAATAAATAACAGTTCGATGTTAAAAATAAAGCGAGCAAATTATAAAACTTGACTAATTTTTTTTTTTTTTGAGTAGTAATAATCAATTTTGGTCAGCCATCATGTAAATCCAAGTAAAAGTTATACTTAATCATAAATATATACTACCTATAAAAATATAACCTTATTCTATTATTTGAAGATAATAAAATTTCACGTAATAAATTCATTATTGCTCATGGTGCGGCTATAAAACACAATTTTCTAAAATAATAAATGTTAAATTTTATATTATTATAATATTTAAGCTAACTACATGTAAATTTTAATATCGAAGGAAACACGGGAAAATCTAATCGTTCATCTCATCGAAAGTTCATCTGTCCCTTTAGAACGAAAGCTTATCCAAGCGATTTCAATATCAAAAGAGGGCCTCCGCAAAGGAGAAATTTAATAGTCAGTCAATTTATACATCCAAGGTTGTATAATTACTGTAATTCGACGTTCAACATTCGTTCGAGTCCAAGCTTACTTGCTCCCTTAATCTTTAACATCTTTCATCGTTTCACCTCCCTGTACTTTCGTATACATGTATATGTATATACTAGTATGTATGTGGTATACTTCTTATTCTTATATATTTGAATATAATATAACTGTATAGTTAATAGTGCGATAATTTAACCGAAACTACTTCATTAAACTTGCCGATGTGAGAAAAATTATCGCGATAAGGTTTCAGGCCAATTTAAAGTTAACGAGTTATATGCGACAATAGTTTAAAGAGTAAAATTACGCGTATCGTATTAATATTTGGAAAACAATTAATTTCATATGAGGATTGCAAAGAGTAAAATATTTTGTTTACGTATTTCTTCCATTTAAGCAATGTATTGATATGAGATCATAAAATTCATGCTAGTATCCTACGTTTAACACTAGATTGCCGGAGCAAGTCAATTTGACTTATTTGTGATTTTAAAAATCTGCGGAAAATATATTTTAAAAACAAAATTTATATGTAAAAATTATTTTGAATTAAGTTTCTTTAAAATAGAATTGTATTTAAAACATTTTTAACATATATATATATATATATATATATATATATATATATATATATATATATATATATATATATATATATATATTCTGTTTTAAAGTATATTTTCAACAGATTTTTAAAATCATAAATAAATCAAATTGACTTGCTCCAGCAATCTAGTGTTAATATTATGTAAGTTAATTAGAAATTATATTTCGATTTAATTACAAGTACTGGTACTGTTGTTCAATGATTCATCAATTTTCTACCATTGCAAAACTCTTTGTTCCCACGAAAATACGATATCAATATAATTCATTAAAATTAAAATAAACTCACGTATTTTAGTGTTGTTTTGTAGAAAATGAAACACAAACGTGTCTAAGAACTTACCTAAAAAATAGAGAAAATTAAAATTATTATTATTATTATAATATATTTTTATTTTAAAAAAAGAAGTAAATTATTATTTTTATCAACTTTTTTTTAGTAATTTTCGAAATATTACAAATATTATTACGAAACGTAAAAATAGTTTATGGGAAACAAATTAATTATGATCCGCATATTATGTCATAAAGTAAAATACAAAAGCTAAAATTTTTATAAAATCAAATATAAAAAGTAATTATCTTTAATTTTTGTGCTACGAAAGCAAAAAAAAAAAAAAAAAAAAAAAAAAAAAAATCGTCGCAAAAATCAAAAAGTCTTAAAATGCATTTAAGCATTTTGTCCAATTTTGCCATTTCCCGATGCCTTTTCCACTTTAGCAAGCAGGTTGTCGTTCGTATGCGACAAATAGTACGAAAATCCAGCTGCACGTATACATACATGTACCCGCACATCAAGAGTCTCCGGAAACTCGCCGGGCTACGACCTCGAGAATTCATCGCTCGAAAATCGCGCGAACGCGACAAGGTGAGCGTAAGAGAGGGATATCTCTCTCTCTCTCTCTCTCTTTCGCTTTCTCTTTCTCTCTCATGAAAAAGACGAGAACGAGAGTGGGGATATTTAACGGGGGAGGGAGGGGGCGCTAGGTGAGAAAATGAAAGAGAACGAGAAAGAGAGGAGGGGAAAGAGAGAGAGAGAGAGAGAGAGAGAGTGAGAGAAGTTCTGGGAGAAGAAGGAGGTACAGATCGCTAACGACCCCCTTCATCGACTTTTCTCTACGAGTTCCTGGTCGTGTCCTCTCGTGGCGACTGCTGCCGTTCGTCAATTTCGATTCTCCTTTTACTCGAGCATTCACCCCTTTCATTATATTTTCTCTCTCTCTTTCTTTCTCTCTCTCTCTCTCTCTCTCTCTCTCTCTCTCTCTCTCTATCTTTATCTTTCTCATTCAATCTCGATACGCTAACTCAGCAACGACGAACGCGCGTGAATTTTCGGTTCGTGGAAAATAAGAGCTGGAAAAATTCTGGGTGCGAGCTTTCGTGCGGTTTTCTATATATATATATACATAGATATACACACACGTGAAAACAAGAGAACGCAATTGCCGATATGTCTCGAATTGAATGGCTCGAGAGAGGAAATGATTCGAACTGTACGCGCGAGGCGCTCTTCAACCTCGGCGCTTTTAATGCGAATAAAAGAAGAGGAGGAGGGACACATTCCCAACGAACGAATTCCGAAAGAAAGATATAAAAGTAAGAGAATAAGAGAAGAAATAAACCTAGATACTCTAAAAAATGTACTTTAAAATTATATTACTACAAGATGTTGTAAAATTATGCTAAATTTTAAGTTTTCTCGTTCGATTTCCATTTCTTATTTTAAATCTTTATCGATAATATTTATCGCGGAAAACCTAGTCACTCTTTAATAATCTGAATATTAAATTTTAAAATCACAAAATACAAAGAATAAGAAAAAATTTTAATTGGAAGATATCGATAACAAAAATTTATGCGTTTAATTACAGTCAAACGAGAGATAGAATCTATGCAGACCGAGAAGGAATTGTCGGTGAAATTGCAAAAAATTTTACCAATCGTTGTTAATCTGTCTATTGATCAATAGTGAATGTCATTTTTAAATATATATATATTCTTTATATCTGAAAAAAAACCATTTCACTTTTTTTTATTCAAATGCGAGAACTTTTATATTGAATTTATTACATTGAATTATATTGTTCTTACTCGATAATCGACAAAAATAATCCAATAACCAAATTCGAGCTACTTATAATAAGTAGTCATATTTTACTTTGTTAAATACAACATAAAAAAAAAAAGAAAAAAATGAGAAAAAAGTGTATTCTCCGAACAATTGAATAATAGCCAAATTAACGGCGAAATAAAAAGGTCCAAGATTAAAGAAAAAGAACAAGAGCATTCGAATGAACTCAAGGAGAACGAAAAGAGAGAAATAAAGAGCAAAAGAAAAGGAAAAACAAAAGCGAAATATATACACGGTAGTAAGCAGCTACACCATACCGGCTTGACTTTATCCGGCGAACAAGTGCTAAGACAATTAGGACGACGTCGACGGCAACAGAGAATGAAAGAGGTTGAGAAGGGGAGAGAGAGAGAAAGAAAGATAGAGAGAGAGAGAGGGGGGAAGAGAGAGAGAGAGACAGACAGAGAGAGAGAGAGAAAAAGAGAGAGTGAGTTGGTAGAAATAGGTTCCAGCAAAACGAGAAGAAAGAAACAGAAAATAAGGGACTTGCCGACGGAAATTGTATCGGTATCCGATATCTTGCGGACGCTTTTTCTTTCGCCCCGTCGTCGTAATGCAATCCAGCGTTCTGTCTCTCTCTGTCTGTCTATCTGTCTCTCTCTCTCTCTCTCTCTCTCTCTCTCTCTCTCTCTCTCTCTCTTTCTTTTTTCCGCATTGCATTCCCGCGCACGCCTTCCTTCTCGCTTTGGCCTTCCTAAACTATCGGACACTTTACTCCTTGTGTACTATATGTCTGTGTACGTATACCTTCCCACTATCCTTCCCTTCTTCTCAGCTTTCTTCCTCGATTCGCGCACGAGGCGTTTTTTGTATTTCATAGTCTTTATGTGTTTGTATGTGTGTTTGTGTGCGATAGATACAATGTCTCGAAATCGTTTGGGCGAACGCGATCTTTTTTGGCTATCGGTGTGTTGCTTGTTTTGTTAACGCGGAGAAAAACGTAAATGGAGAGGAAATTAAGGGTTGTTGAAAAGTATGTTGAAAGGGAGGAGCTGCTTGGATTATTAGGAATGTCGGTTGTTTTGTAACTAATAGCTCAGAACTTTCTTCGAGTCGTGGAGAATTTACTAAGTAATTCACTTTCTAGATGTATTTAAATATTATTTACATATTGTTTTATATAATTTAAAAGTTAATTTATTATACTTCTAATTAAAAAATTAAAAAATTAATAAAACAAATTATAAGATTACACGAACGTTATTTTAGTAATGCGATGTTTAAAGAATATTTTTATAGATACGCGATAGCATCAAATAAAAGAATTCCACCATTATTGGATTTTAATTCTGTCGTAAATTTCGAAAGATACAATAGGTTGAATGACTTTATGGAAATTCTATCGAATTGGGTGTATCATTGATATTTCATGTTGATTGTAATAAAAATATCTAAATCGATTAATTATATTCGATAAATAATATCATTCCGATAAATACGAATTTATTATTGCTTAAACAATCAAGTCAACTTTATCATAAAATTTCATTTTTTGTTCGATGGTCATAGAGGAACCAAAATGAAGAGAAAACGAAGACAAGGAAAGAGAATAGAAAGTGAAGAGAGGAGAACGAGAGCAGAAGCGTAAGAGGCTCGTTAAGAGTCTTCGCAATTACGTGCTCGCGACCGAAGTGACCGAGTGGATAGAGGAAAGCGAGGGATAAGGAGGAAGGGGAAATCGCGCCCAACGGAGTAACAGCTGATGCGCAGCCCCTTGCGAATCGTCCTCGTCCTCGTCGGCCGGTATAATCGCCCGACCGATTATTGGTAATTTGCAAGAACCCAACGTTGACGCGCGCGCGCGCGCAAGCTCGTTCCTCCCAACATGTACGTATAATCGTTTAGTAAGCGAGAGAGAGAGAGAGAGAGAGAGTGAGAGAGAGAGAAATCGAAAGAGCCTCGGGGGAAGGCAATTTCGGCGAGTTTGCGCGCGCACGCGTCGACGTTAATGCGGTTGACGAAGGCGTAGCAACTGCAAGACTGTGAACCCCGTGGAAATCTTGCGTTAACGCCGATATCTCATACATCTATCCACCCATCGTAAATATATGTGTTATACGATGGGAGCGTGTCCGCGTATTTTGGGATTTTGAATTAATCGTGGTCTCGCAAGCACAACGCCTGAGAGATCGTTAAGGGAACGTATATCATTCTGCTGCTACTATTCGCGTCGTTCTTCGCGAACGAGTCATCGATTGCGTTACGTTTAGTTGTAATATTGCACAATATTGTGAATTTTTTATGTGAAAATTTTATTTACGGTTACGTACGGAAATACTGAATTATATTTTTATCCGCGTGATTATTTTATTTCACAGAGTTATTTTTAACGGCACCTTCGTGCGGCTAAATTTTTCTCTATTATTTTACTCATTTATTTTTCAATGAAATTGCGCGCCCGAATATTATGTTTTCGAAATTTAATCGTCAACTCTTTTCACCCATTTTTACTTCTCCAAATCGCCGACTGATTTTATATGAATATATTGTTTGCGCATTGAATCAACGTAATTTAACAATCGAATGACTTTTCATTTCGATCAACTAGTATTCAATCAGTTTTCGTAATTGCATTTTCCAGCAAATGATTTGTAAATATCATTTAGCTAATAATAAAGCAAAATTATTTGATTTTAAGTCAAAGTATAATTATTTGTCATTAATATATAATTTTGTAGTGCTTTGATATTTGTATTTTAAAATTCGAATGATGCAATTAAAGTTTAGTGCATAATGCATTACGAGAATATTATATAAATTGTATCACGTAGAAAATTTCATTATTTTGAAATTATATACGCGTATAATATGTAATTCAATGAATGTGTCAATCGCATCAAAAACATAATATTTATTAAATTATGAATAATATTATGACTATATTAATTTTAAATTTCAAAAATCATAAATTTACAATTTAAAAAATATGTTTTACAATCACCGGTAAATATTTTTTTATAACATTGGTTCTTTTAAAATGATTTTTTCTTATTTAATTGAAACTTTGTTTTTTATTTTACATAAAAAATGTAATAGCGATTAAAATTGAAACATAATTACATCTTTTAATTATTATTCTAAATAATAAAATAATTTTATATTTTTCCAATAAATACGATCGTATTTACCTTTTCCATCGATCATTAAATTATAATTATCAGTGCTTATAATATTAATAAACGGATACATTCGTTTCTGCCTTTTCAGTTTATCAACTAAAAAAAAAAAAAAAAAGAGGGAAAAAGCTGAAAGAAAATTCACTTAGAAACACGAATCCAAAAGTCACTTTGATAAAACCCCATATTACCCACGCCGATTGACCTCGTCTCGGGAACCGACAACGTAAATAACGTCCCATCACGGATAGAAGAAGAAAAAAAAGGTAAACGGTAAGGTAGGAAAGGGGGGGGGGGTTAAGGGAAAGGGAAAAGGAGGAAAGAGTTTATGGAAAAAAACGCGTGACGTCTACTCTAATAGTCAATTACTTCCGACGTTCGTTCGTTCGTTCGTTCGTTTGCTCGTTGCTTTGGTACGAGAAGGACGACGAAGACGAGCAAGGCTACGGCCTCCTTCATCTTCTTCGCCTCGTCTTCTTCTTCTTTTTCATTCCAAATCAATCGAAGCCCACAATTTCCTCAAAGAGGAAGCTATAAGAACGAGCGAAGAAAATCGCCGTCGCTGTCGCTGTTGCCGCTGCGCGACCCTTTTATGTCAAGGCGCTACGTTCGTAATGAAACTCCTTTGGACGCTTGCGCTTGTTCGCAAAGTTTCATTTGCTTCGGTTATCTTTCTTTCTTTCTTTCTTACTTTCTTCGTAACTCTTTTCCATTTCGTTTTTTTATACGATTTTGGAATTTATTCGGATGTTTTAATCGTTCGCTTTTTTTTTACATAAGATAAATTTCATTAGTTTTATTCTACATGTTACAAAGAATAATTTTTTTTTTTTTTTTTTCAATAAAAAACTAAGTTCTGATACTCGAATGTTAATAAATATTGTTTATATTTGTATTTTGTTAAAATATTATAAATTGTGTATAAATTAACAAGAAAATGTTTTATTTAATTCGTAAATTATACTAATTAATTAATTCTTTATTTTAATAAATAGGAAATAAATACAAAGTTATAAATAGGAATTTATAGAGGTTATATATTATGATTGATGGATTCAATAAAGTATTTTATAATCAATGGTTCTCGGTCAAATACTGAATCATTACTAATTATAAATATAACTTCAATTAATTGCAATGATAATTAATACTGATAATGAATTGGTTAATTATTTTTTATTAAAATGTAAGTATAGTTTTTCATATATTGTAATATTTTTGTAGATGAAAAAAGAATTTATCGGTGCGCATAGAACGAATATTCATTTTCAAATATTGAACAAAATATCGATTTATTCGTAACGATAATTAAAAATTAATTTCATCAAAAAAAAAAAAAAAAAAAAAAAAAAAAAAAAAAAAAAAAAAAAAAAAAAAAAAAATATATATATATATATATATATATATATATATATATATATATATATATATATATATATATATATATATATATATAAACCGTAAGAAATAAAGCATGCCACCTTAAGTGACAATTCATATAACTTAAAAGAAAGACCGTTCATTATTCCTTTACACATTGCGATCATTTGCAGCAACAGCGGCGACAATTGCTCAATACCACCTTCCTTAAAGATCGTTTTAATTTCCTTCTTTTCGTCTTTTTCGACTTCCACCTTTTCTCTTTCCCTCTCTCTTCCTTTCGCGGTCAGTCATAGTCTATACATCGTTCGTCCTGTAATTGTCTTATCCCCTTTAGCCTTCTTTCTCTTTCCATTATACAGAGAATCGCCGGAGGGCTGCGCTCATTTACGGTGTAACCTGTACACGCGGCTCAATCAAGCCAATCCGCATCCCTCCTTCCCTCCTTCTCTTTGTGTATCTCTCTTTCCCCCTCTGTCTTTCTCACCTTTAATCCGAAAACACGAGTGAAAGAGAGAGGGAAAGAGAAAGAGAGAGACTTAACTACGAAGGGTCAGTCGAATCACGTAGTGTTAGATCACGTGACTCGTGTGGAGTCCTACCGACTTAATTTACTTCGGTGGTAGCCATAGAGCGAGCAAACGTCTACGCGCGGGAGAAAGAGAGATAGAGAGCGAAAGAGAGAGTAAAAGTTAACTCCGGTAGCCAACCCAGTAAATAAGACTTCGAGTTTAGGAAACGACGACCGAAGCTACCACCGGTGCTTCTATTGCTATCGTTTTTCCCCCTGGCGATCTAGAATGAAATAAAAGAAAGAGAAAGAGAGAGAGTGAGAGAGAGAGAGAGAGAGAGAGAGAGAGAGAGAGACAGGAAGGGAGAAAAAGATGGAAAGTGTACTAAAGAAGAAAGAAAAATAGGAAAATTTCTAAAGATCCGAATGCGTGTCGGTGCTAAGAGAAATGTATGTAAGTGAAGAAAATACAAGAATGAAAGTACATAGTTATCGATGAATGGGAGTTAAGTCGTATTATTTTTGACCTTCTTCACGACGAGAGTGCGATTGTTTTAAAATTTTCGATAGAATAAAATGTTGATTTTTCAATTTTAAAAAATATGCTACTTATGTTTTGGGATTTAAGACGAACGTGTTTCCAAAAACGTGTAAAATTTTGACGTTTTTAGTAGTGGAATAAAAGTGCCATTTACATAGTTTTAAAAATAAAATATTATCAAATGCAAGAGCTTTCTTATTTTTTTGAAAAGCTTTACTTTTCCGATTTAAATAACATCAAGGATAAGCCGACATTTTATATGAAAAACAAAATTTGACAATATTCATTACAAAATAATCCGTATAAGAAATTTTAATGTTAACAATTTTAAGCAAACTAAATCAAGATAATTAATTTCGCTGAATTATTACAAAAAATTATTGCAACATATGCAACACAATAGCAAATTTGCTACAAGAGAATCAATTTATTAAAATAGATAGAACACATTAGATAGATTCATTTGGTAATCTCAAAGACTATCGAACTGATTAATTAGGCTATTAATGTAGGCGCCAATCAGTTATGTACTGAACGTATGAGAATCAATCATTTTACACGTTTGCATAATACATAATAATACATAATGAACGCAGCGGTCTATTGTCCGATAATAACTGCATAATGTCGATCCATAAACAAACGTAGTGTAACATTATGCTTTATAAAGTCAAATTTCGCATTTCATTAATTTTAAGTATGAAATATAAAGGTAAGTAAGTAAATTTAAAACTGCGAATAATTTATACGAATTTTGTCAAATTAAGAAAATTAATGAAAAAAGAAAAAGGTTGGTAAACGAATTTTGATGAACGATATACGTTACCCTCAACGCGTTGGATTAAAACAAGGCGCGCGAATAAGAAATCTAAACAATGCTAGCAAAACCTTCACCGCGTTAATTAAGCCACGCCAGCATCATCAAGATCCAGTGAGACAGATAAAAGGGTCAGGAAAACATCAAGTTCTCGCATCTCTCTCTCTATCTCTCTCTCTCTTCCCTCATCTATCATCATTCGTTTTCTCCTCCTTATAAGCGAACAGAGACGCGGGCAATTTTCGCGCGCGAGAAACGGAAGCGAATTCGCTAGATAAAATCACCGGGTTTACCTTCTTCCTTCTTTCACGCTGCTCGTTTTCTAACGTTTTTATAACTTGCAGACCCTGGCGCCAGTCATTGATAAACAAAAAAAAAAAAAAAAAAAAAAAAAAAAAAAAAAAAAAAAAAAGTAAAAGCACTTCGCTTACTCCTCGTGCAGAGAAAATTAAGTCGGTGATGAAGTATATAATCGAGCGAATTCGAAAAACTAAAACTACGACTCGAAGAATTCGAATTGTTCGAGTGTAGAAGAGGACAGATATCGAAAGCGTTGAATATATACGCATACGTACATACATATACATAGATACGGGCGGGAGACACTCGGTCAACGTCACGCGAGGCTGTAAACACGCGCGCGCGCGCGCGAAACGCAGTAGAAACGAATGCGCGGAACAAACGGCCCTTAATAAACTTTCCGGTGATACATCCACGTCGCGTTCGCGAACGGGGAACGAAAGAAAGAGAGGGAAATTGTGAACGTTTGTTAAGTGGAGAGTGGCATTATTGGCGAGTGTAATGGCGCTCTGGACTTCGAGATGCGTTTCGAGCGCTTTTTTTTCTTTTTTACTCTTTTTTTTTTTTTTTTTGTTTCTTTTTTTTTTTGGTTAAAGGGTGCTTTTTTGGAAACGATACCGAGAGAGAGAGAGAGAGAGAGAGAAAGAAAAAGAGAAAGAGAAAGAGAAGAGTAAGAAATGAAGAGTTAGATTTTAATTAGATTAAATGATTTAAGATTTTAATTAGTCTTTCTTAAACGTTGAACACGTTTTCCTGTTAATTTTTATTTTTTATTCGCGATACTTTTCATTCTCTTACTTTATTAACGATTAACTTTATTTGTTTAATATTAAATTCTACAATTAACTTTTATTGCGATTGAAAATACTAAAAATCAAATGAAAATTGAATGAAAATACTAAAATGCAAATAAATTAGAGCGTCGTTATAAGCAATGTAATAAATGTAGTGCCACTTCAATTTTTCAGAAATAAAATATTAGTATTTGCTTTTGTGATTAAGATATAAAATAAAATGTTGTTATAATACAAAAACTTAACGTTTTCTTGCAATTAATAAAATATATTTAATGCAATTAATAAAATTATTTATACAAGTAATCAAAAAATTAATGTAAAAATTATAATATAATAAATCAAAATGAAAAAAAAAAAAGAGAAAGAAAAAAAAATAATGAAAAATAAATAAATACAACCAAAGAAAATAGCAGCTATTCATAAAAATTTAAAGGCATAGCGTGATGAAGTATTTTTACTATAAAGCGTGAGCGAGGCTATTTTGTTTTGACTCGACGTAAGGTCACGCGAATTCTTGGAAATCAAGCGGCCGAGATATATTCTAAGAATCGTTTAGAAGCCGAAGCATCGCGAGTGAATGAATGAACTTTTAGAGACGATAGAATATATCGGATTACGAGTTTGTATTGCTTAACCAACTTTTTAAATACTTAAGGAATTTTATTGTAAATTTTTCGTTTTTTTTTTTTTTTTTTTTTTTTTTTATTCAAAAGACAAAACTTATTTGTGGTTACCTTTTTTTTGGAAATTTTCTTGAAACTAACTAGAAACATTTTATTTCTAAGTAATACAATATCTTTTTAATAGATAATTTTTTAGTCGAAACAATGTGCATTTCAAAAAAAAATAATTATAAATATATAAAATTGATTAATAAATTATAAATGTATTTATTAATAAAAAAATTTAAATGGTCAAGCCGCCACGTTGTAAAAACATTGTTTTAACAAAGCTGACTTATTAAAAGCAGGTAATATAAAATGAGGACTTGTAATTTTTAAAATTAATAATATCATTAATAATATAGTTTGTTTAAATCCTATTACAGCAAGAAAGTTGAGATTAAAGGTTGTATTTATTTGGCACTAAAAACAACATTATTTATTCTGAGCAGCTTTTCATCGAATCGATAGGATAACCATTAATTAATACTTAAAACTTTAATAATACCGCTGAAAATTATGTCCGAACAAAATTATTTCTTTAAATATTAAGCTTATATAGCTGCGCGTTTTGAAAATTTTTGCAAATACTCAAATGCCACGTTTACAGCTCAAAAATTTTCTTTACGTTGCAATCACGAGAAATGTAAGCGAGGGTAAAACACATCTCCCTCCCCGTAAACAAGAAAAGTTATTCAAAAAATTTGTCCGATGTAGAATATTACAAGTAAGAATGTAAAAATTATTCTATATTCACAAGCCCACTTATGATAAATTTGAAAATTTCGGTCGAAATACCTAAAATAGCTAAGCCTGAAATATGCGCTACTTAATTGAGCCGACTCGCGTGCGGCAATGTAGCGCGCAGCGGTATGGTAACTCTCTTGCCTACTTTGCATTCCGTGTCCTCCCTTCTTGTTAAACGAAATTAAGAAACCCAACTTCCTCCCCCCCCTCCCCCCATATTCAGCTTGCTATCATTAAATTTATTACTCGAAAAGTCGAAAACAAAGCGCGCAACAGCTCTCTCTCTCTTTCTCTCGGCCGGTCTCTCTTAAAACTTACCGACAAACGGCGAATAAAAAAGAAAAGGAAATCTTTCTACGTTTATCTCGTCTACGTTTTTGGCTGCATCTTAATACGCCGTCGCTATGCGGTAATTGACTTAATCATAAGAAATAAAAGGGGAAAAGAAAAGAACACTAGTGTAAAGGGAAAAGAGTAGGGCGGGGGGATAGCGTTGAAAAAAAAGAGAAAAAAAAAAGTGAGAGTAAGAAGTAAAGAGTAGAAGGAAGTGAAAGAAGAAAACGCACGGAGGCAAAGTAGACGTAAATCCTCTTAGGTTTTACGCGGGGGAGTAGTAGCTCGTAACTCGCATCGCGTCCAGCCGGCTAAGCTGCTGCCGCTGTGCGAGACAAAAAAGTGACGGGGCGAAAAAGCGAGCATGAGAAAGAGGAACAGAGAAAGGGAGACGGAAAGAAAGAAAAGGGCGGATTATAGAAGTGGGAAAGAAACGGTAAGATGTCACGGTTACTGCGTGCCGCGGAAAGAATAATTGTGCAGTTTTACCTTCATTGACAAATTCGCTTTCCGACGTCTTACTTTTTTCTTCTTTACTTTTTCTATAGCCTTTCTCTCTCTCCCTCTTTTTTTTGTTCGCGATCCTTGACTTTTACCTCGTGAAAAAGTTTTGTGTTTCGTTTTGTTTTCTTTTCGTTCTTTCGGTGTATAAGGTCGCGGCAGTGAATGCTGATGAGTTTTAATTAAAATTAGTATGCGTTGGCATGCCGTATTTTTCTTTTTTTTGTTTTTTTTTTTTTACTTTTTTTTTTTTTTGTCAAATCTAGACTCTCTCCCCGTCTCTTATTTATCCCTTGAAACCGAGTACTTCAAAATATCCGCTACCACTGGCCAGTCTCGAATTAAAGCAAGAAATTAAAAAACAATGAATTCATTTCTTTTTTTTTCTATTCATCAAAAATTTTGCATAATTTCGTTGAGCTTGAGATTATTAAAGAAAAATTCCAAGTATAGACAAACTCGCGTATTTTGTATTTTAAAAATTTTTTTGAAATACAGTCTTTTCTTTTTAAATTCTTTTATTTTTCGCTTTCTATTTTCATATCAAAACAGTTTCAATTTTCCGTCAAGTTTAACCCACTTCACTTTATCGGATCATCGCGACAGACTTTCATCACACGAAAGTTTCATTCTTTCGCACTTTTCTCGAGAAATACAAAAAAAAAAAATTTAACGTTTACCTTCTTAATCTACATTTAAAGTGCGCGTGCGCCAAAGAGACATTTGCATATGCACCACGTTTCATGAATTTATATGGACCACTTTATTATTTTTATTGTTATTATTATTATTATATATAGGAAATTGCAGTAACGCGCGTGTATGTGCGTGTATAAAACCTCTATTCTCTCGACATACGGAGGTATAAATTCACAAAACGTAGAGCGTATAAAAAATGCATCTTTAGCATGTACTTTAGATGTACAGCATGAAGCAAACATTATTTTTTTCATGTTATCGGAAAAAGGGTTATAGTCTATGATGTATATATTATGTATTTTGAAACGTTAAAAAATTTTACGGCGTCGTAGTCGGTAATTTTAAAAGGAAGTGATAATTTTGATGAATTTTTTCCGCATCGGAAGTTTTAAATCGAACTGAATGAGGATTATAAATTATGAATTTGATATATATTTCATTTTCGAATCATTTGAAATTCTCTACTTATTTGATATATTGCTACGACATTCTAGATTAAGCATTGGCTTCACCGAAACGAAAGCGCGCGCTTTTAAATCGAAAATCAACGAAATTACAATTTACTTTTAACGTTCCAAATAAACGACCAAAGAAACACGAAAAACGTTATAAATTATCTCATCATCTAGCTACTTTTTTTTAAGCACTAATTACGAAAAAAAAGAGGGAGGGAGGGAGAGAGAGAGAGAGAGAGAAGAAATATCTGGACATTGCAATTACCGGACAGGCATCTTACCGCCACCTAATTACTCTTACACTTTTATCGATCCCTCCGTTTAAATCTTATACCAACGTAGCGCAAGAGGAAAGCTCTCTTCGAGCTTTAAAAAGCGCGCGAGGGGGTATAACACAGCAGAGCGAGGATAGATAGATAGATAGATAGATAGATAGATAGATAGATAGATAGATAGATAGAGAGAGAGAGAGAGAGAGAGAGAGAGAGAGAGAGAGAGAGAGAGAGAGAGAGAGAGAGAGAGAGAGAGGAAAGGAATAAGCCTTTAAAGTAATCTGAGTCTCGCAAAGCGCATCGAAGAACAGTACTTCCAGCGGAGTACCTACTTAACTAAGTTAGCGGCTATCCGCCTCTGGGAAACCGCACGGATGTCTTACCCCTTACACCCGTTCACCTAACCTCGAGCTTTTTATCGCGAGAGTTTCGTGGTTGATGAAACTTACCCTCTCTTCCGAAAGGAGCAGAAGAAAGAGAAAGGACGACGAGCCGGAGAATGAAATAAAAAAGAAAAATCTTCGAGGGCCTTAAGTTTTTCCTCTCCACGCGGACAAACTCTTCGTCGGCTAATACACGTTATTGGGAGAAATTAACGTTAACCGCGTTGAAATTATTATTGGAATAAACGATACTTGGATGTGTTGTGCCGATGTTGAAATCGATGCTTCAAAGTTTTCTTTTCAAAAAATATCGCCATAAAAATACCACGCCGATTTTCAAGATTGCTTTTGAATTTTCTAATTGATTTGTCAAATTAAGAACGAAGGGGAAATGTAAATTGATTACGATGTAATTTTTTTAATGGAAAAATAAAAATTTTTATTAATAATAAATATCGCATTCTTCGGAACGCATAAACTAAAGTTTATTATTCAAAAATAAATCTATTCGTCCGGTACAATTCGATGAGTATTTTATTTTATTTATTTTTTTTTTTTATTAAAGTTCGATTTAAATGTATAGTTTAAACTTTTAATTTTTAACTTTTTTTATTATGTTGGAATCATATGTGGAATAAATAAAAAAATATAGTAAAAACTTACTAGTAGATAAAAAATTTTCAGCGACAAAAAAAAATGTGTTACTCACCTGTAACAAAAAATAAATAGGAAAATTAATTACATTGTGTATTGAAAAAACAAACGAAAATAAGTTCAATTATAATGTTATATTTTAAAATCATTAAAATAATACATTAAATTATTTAATGCTAAGAAAGAGAGATATAGAGAAAGAGAAAGAGAGAGTATTTTTGAAAAAATTCCATATCGCTATTTCGAAACAAAAGATATTTCGCTAATATATGGTATACCTCGAAGACGTGGTATATGAGAAGAGCATGAATTTGGTATATGTATATAAAAGACGTAATACCTTGAATAATGTATTTTAACATATATATTAAAAAGATTTCGCGAAATTCGCGAAAAAGCAAACCCGTGAAAAAGCTTATTTCATCGTGCAACACTTCTGCACAAATCCATCAATAAATACATATATATATATATATATAAAATATGTGTACGTATGTATGCGTATATACATCGTGCACTGAAACTCGTATTTTCTCACACGAACAAATAATTAACTAAAAGCTTTGGAATAGCTCGTTTCTTCGTGAACGCACGATCGGATCCACGGCAAAAGATAAAGAAGATAAAATACAGAGCCGATACACCGGCAAAAAAGAAAGACAGAATCTATAAACGCAAACGGAAGAAGTAAAGATAAAAGAAGAAGCTTTAAAACAAACAAAAAGCCAGAGAGAGAGAGAGAGAGAGAGAGAGAAGGAAACAAAACGATTTACTCTCTTCTCCTCTCTTTCTCTCTTTCTCCATCCATCTCACCAAATGTCGCGTTAAACTACATTCCCTCCCTCCCCGTTTCTCGGTACTCTCTCGAAACAGCCTTGTTCAAGATTTATACTTCATTTCGTATGTAGACGGCACGTGAATCGCGTGCTTGTCGCTCTAAAAAGCGTCCACGAACCCGTACACCCACCCACACATGCACATGCACACGCACACGCACACAAACGTGCACACATACTTTCCATTCCACTTTTCCCAAAGTGTTGAAACCTTTATGCCCAAAAGAGAGAAAGAACGAATAGATATCCCATCCCCGTTTTTTTACGCTGGTAAAAAGAGAAAAGAGCGTCGGATAATTTTGGAAAAATATTACGCGAATTTTGTGTACGGGCGAAAGGAATTTGTAACGCTCGATTAAGAGGATTTTTTTACTTGTTTTTTATTTTAAAAAATTACAAATGAAAATTCTAACGCTTTGTAAATTTTTGGATTTTGTATTATTATGATTAAGGATTTTTTCAACGCGATAAATTCATAAGTTCCTGTTTATAAAAAAATAAAATGTGAAGAAGAATCTAAACTTTATGAAGAAAATCACCTATAATCGCAGTTCTTTTCTTTCAACGCTTTAAAGTAATAATTTTTATCCATTCTCCATATTAATCATGTCGCTTGCAATGCAGGAATCAAACAAAACTATAAAAAAGAAAGCGCTACCACGAGTCGGCTTATTTCTTGACCCTTAGGTAAAGTGTCAGTGCTTAAGCCGAAGATAGATTTACGCATACGTATATATGAGTCAAGAGGATGAGGTGGAAGAAAAGAGAAGAGCAAAAGAGTAGCAAGGACAAAAATATTGCATCCGAAGACGAATGTCTGCGTGAAAAGGTATAGGTACGCCGTGGATAGGCTTGTGTATAAAGTTCGGATCCTGTATGGCTTAAGGGGAAATTTTGCATGCGCGCGAGAGTGGAAGAGCGCCGTGAAAGAAAACGAAAAAAGGAAGCGAAGAAAACGTGGAAAAAGGAAAGGAAAGAAAAAAAAAAAGAAAAAATAGAGAGAGAGAGAGAGAAAGAGACTACTACTGAGAGTCAGAGCGACGACGTGGCATCGAACTTGTTTTAAAGTTTATGATCATTCCTAGTCTTTTCCTCTTTTCCTTCTTTTTACTTGTTTTCTCTCTCTTTTATTTTCCTTTCCGATTTTTTTATTTATTTATTTATGTTTTTTTTTTCTTCTTTTTTTCTAAAGTTGTCCGCGACCTCGTCCTTCTTATTTTTCTTACCGTTGTTTTTCTTCATTTCAAAACTCTCTTTTCTCGTTAAATGTCTTTTAGAAACTTATAAGGTTTCGGCTGAAACATTTTGTTCGAAATCATTATTAAATTGCCGAGAAAGACGTATTTTTCAAAATTTCGTTAGGTTGATTTTATTGAAAGGTAAAGATTATTGTTTTCTTTTTATTTTTATACTTGGAGATTTTTATAAAAGTTATTTTGCATGACGTATTTGTAATGTATTTATAAATGTATATGATTACTGTGAAAATTGTCATACAATAATTTAAAAATATACAATTGGATTTTAAATATTATATTAGAAGAGAATTTTATTTTGAATCTCTTGAAAGTATTTTATTTAAACAAATATTAATAAATAAAGTTCTACCCTGGTAGAAATTCAAATATTAAAAATGGTTATCAAACCTATTTGTAGCTTGTTATATTAGTCATAATATAGTAAGCAATTAAAAGTCAATTAACGGCTGGAATTTAACGCTAATTAATGTATTCCAATTTAAATAGCGATAAAATGGCTATAAAATGTTATGATATTAATAAAATAAAAATTGTCCAATATTAATATTAATGCCGAAAATTTACCATAAATTTTGGGATTTGTACTATAAATAAGTAGACAAGATAGCCGAGGATTATGTGTAGACTACTCTCTTCGAGCAATAGGTAAGGTGCATCGTTGATGATGTACATTATCAAAGAAAATAGACGCTTAAGCGTCTATTTTTTATCTTTGATTTGACGTTAACGTGTTCGTAAATATCGTTATATGAACCAGATTGTAACATTTTTGATAGTATTATAGTATAGTGGTTGAAATAAAATGGCTAGTTTATATTAATAAAATAGATTCGATTTCTTCCAGGATTAAGCAGATAAATATTTTTAATTTATAAATTTCATTAATCAATAAATGTTCTTTTAAATTTTGATACTAATAATTCTTTTTGATTCTATAACACTTTTGTAGAAGTCGACAATTTACGTTCTAAATTTTTAATTCATTTTTCTTCGAATTCATAGACAATCGATTGAAAACCAATCAACGAAAAGAATTTACTAGTTGTAAATTTTCCAACCACCCAAATCGAATCACGAAATCCAAATATTTTTGGCACCAAAATCGCGATAATCCATTTTAAAATAAAAACTTACCGAAAGACGCGAAACATTTTAAAATTTAACATCGCAACGTTATATGTATAACGTTGCATCGAAGAGTGCGATAAAAACCATTTCATCATGCGCATCGCTGTTACACTGTACTTACACACGTGCACACACACACACACACACACACACACACACACACACACACATACACGCACACGCGAAATATATCGATAGTTCGAAGATTTATAACGCAATTCTCTTCTCTCAAGGCAACGCATCCGTTCTTAGAAGCTCCTTAACTCTGCATTTCTTCGCGGCGTGTACGTCTGGAGCGATTCTTTGCCTTATTCTTCCCGTCAGCCTCCTCTTTCCTCCCGCTCCCTTTCTATCTTTTCCAACTCCATTTTCATCCGTCCGTCTTTCGCTCTTCAGCCAGCAGCGTTTCTCCCTTTCATCTCTGGCTGTCGGCGACACCGGTAGTAGCAACATCAGCATCCGAGAGCTCCGAGCATCTCTGCGAGCGACGCGGCTTTAATATCATTTTAAAATCAAAGTTTTTCGTACACGGCGAAACTTTTGTTTATTATTTGTAGCTTCTGGACCACCACTGTATATATATATATATATGTATATATATGAGCGCGTGTGTGTGCGTGTGCGTGTGTGTACATATACATAACATTTTACTCTTGCTCTTTTTTAAACAGAGAAAGAGAGATATGGTATCTACTAGTGAGTAACATAGAAGAGAGAGGGAGAGAGAGAGAGAGAGAGAGAGAGAGAGAGAGAGAGAGAGAGAGGGAGAGAAGGTTTGGTAGATCCTCGCGCGAACTTTATCTTTCTTCTTCTTCTTCTTCTTCTTGCTTTTCACTCTACTTTATATACCGGAGGCATATGCCAGAGGCGGTCGGACCGCGTGCGGTCCCATAACCTTCTCGGTGTTCCCTCTTACCTCGTCTACGTACACTCACATATATACGCATGCACTCATATACTTTTGCATCGTCCTACGATGTGCGCATTCTGCTAGTCTTCGAGCGTTACACGCTCCGAGAATTTTTATACGCGGTTAAAAAGAGCTCGCTTTTTCGCCCCTGAGAAAATTTCCTTTCTTTTCCTCTTTCTTTTTTTTCCGTCTCTTTCTCTCGCTTTCTTTCCTGCTTTCTCTCTCTTTTTAGTCCTTGTTTTTGCACGAATCAGAAGCTCGCTTTCCATTAATCGTGATTTTTGTATTTGTTTTTTTTTTTATTTTTGCGAAAAACAAAAAAATTTACGCTGTCCACGGAGAAATGTTAATTTTTTCTAATTATAATTACGATGATTAATGAAGTTGGATGTGCGCGGGTAAAAAGTTATAACGAAGAAAAGTAGAGTTATTTTATTAATAAAGCCCGGTTTATTTTAGCATGCAAATGTGGTAATTTCATTTTGAGTTAGTTTATTTTCAGAAAGAAAAAAAATTATTTTCTTGCTCATGAAAAACATGAAAATAAAATTATTATAGTCAAAATCAGATATTTTATATCAAAATAGTATTTTTCAGCTTAATTTTATTCATAAAAAAAGTATTTTGTGATGTAAGTAGTTACACAGGAAAAAATATTCTTTTTCAAATTTATTTTAAATGTTATTCTTCATTTTCACAAAATTTTTAATAAAATAATGTAATAATAAATAATTTATAAAAAATGTATTTCATTATTAATATGAAAATTTTTTTTAAATTTGCAAATAATTTTATAAGATAAGATATGTAAAAGTTTGTTTTATCACAAAATTTCTTGAAATCCGAATTCAAGAAGTTTCGAAATTCGTTCTTATTCTTTTACTTTATTTGACAAAACATTATTTTATTTTTATCTGGAAATCATAAATTCACTTATTTTGTAGATTTACTGATCAAATTTTTATATTTTTTCTTTTTTTTTTTTTTTTTGCTTTTTTTAATACAACTCAGTTTTTTCACGATGTTTCTTACGTTTATATTTATAAACAAAATCTTTTTTCTTTTTTCAATATATCCAAAATTTGTCGTTTATTCTCAGACGACATTAATTTGAATAAACGAAATTTAATGGATAGATAATAGAGAATTTTGAGATAAGTTTACTTTTAAAGATTTTATCAGAATTGAACTTAAAACATCGAAGCCGGTTTTAAAATGAACGTTTACATATTCAAATTCAATGTTATTTTCAATTTAAAGAAAAAGGTTTTTCTATTACAATCTATAAAGAGCTTTTTATCTAAATTGAAAATAAATTAAACGAATAATCATAAGAATTAAAATATATATAGCATTTAAATACAAAAGATTTTCCTATTTTGACCTAACCTCCCGTAACCGACACTTTTGATTAATTCGACTGTACTCAAACGCGCGTACAAGACACTTCGTTTAGAATGTAAACACAGTAGCTGGTTGTGTGTGCGGCGGGAAAGGGGGCGGATAGACGCGCCATTAAAACGAATGACAACGAAATGGAAGAGAAGTGCACTCGTCGCGTTAGACCTCGACGTCGGCCACTACAACGACGACGATGACGACGACAAAGCCCCGGAGGTCCGGACTTTCTTTGACGGACAATGAACTGGCAGGCGTCAAAGGGCTACTCTGTGAGGGAGAAATTGAGCGTTTAACGGAAATGCGTCCACCTACAACAATGGTTAACTGATCGAGAGCCTCGCTTTGTACGTGTGTACATGTGCACGTATGTATGTGTGTACGCGTGAGTTTATACATGTGTCGGTATATACGGTGGATGTGCGTCTCATCGAGTGAACGAAAAAGAGAGAAACGAGAACGAGCCATCACCGAAATTGGGCCAAGTGAACCTACAGACATCCTACAGTCTACATCTCTCTTTCTCTGTGTCTCTCTCGGTACAAGAGTATAAAAGAGAGACAGCGTTCGAATGAATGTACAAGCTAGAGATAGAAACGCGGTGAGAAACATACGCGAAGTGACAGAAATTACTTCTGCGCGCGCGCGCTTGGAAGCCTCGTCACCTCGTGTGCTTTGATGGCTAGAATGAAAAGAGGGAACAACGACAAAAGTGAGCGAGGCATTGCAAAAAGGTCATCGAGCTCTATTGTATATAGAAGAATGCCTTTTCTGGCAGTGGCTATGTTTTTTTGTATTTTTCTGTTTTGTCTTTTAAAGTTTTAGACGGACATTTATAGGTACCTATTTTTTTTTTTTTTTTTTTTTTTTCGATTACACGAATACCAAATTGATTATCTAGAGATTTTTAACGATGATTTTTGACCGATAATATCCATTAACAAAATCATTTATTTTATTACGTTTCATTGAAGTTAAATATCACGTTTTAAATTTAACGGGAATTCAATCATAAGTCATCGTAAAATTCACTAGAGAAATAATAGTTATGATAGTAATTATGTTTTGAGTGGTCTCGAAATGTCTATCAGTAAATATTCGTTATTAAAATATCACGGGTGTAAGTATTGTGATCGATTCTTCCGGGTAATTCTCATATTCCATATCATTATTTTGGATTATATATCCCTATACTATTTTATTCTTACATTTGGATTATATATCCTATATAATTACCTACTGTCGTAACAATAATTCGAGATATATTCCGATGAAATATGCTATTCCGTCCATAGATAACATAAATTACCTTATATTTTTAAAAGATGATTCTATAAATATTGAAAACGCAAGTTTTTAATCTACGTATGTACAGAGGTAAACAAAAATAACATTTAACAAAGTTAACTCTTCAATAGAAAAGTACATGATGAGGTAAACAAATAGCTTATGAGAAAATTGCACCCCTAACCGTGACAATGACGATAATTAAGAAATCATAGAAAGATAAGTTTCAATCATAACTTAGACTCGCTTCTTATTCTTCTTCTTCTTCTTCTTCTTCTTCTGCGATTTAAATTGCAAACTTGCACTTTGAAAGTTTTTATTACGAGGTTTCAAAATTAACTTCGGTTTAATCATTTTAATGAAGATATTAAAGAAAAGAAAAGAAAAAGATTTTTTTATTAAACTAGAGATTCGCACGAACTTGGTATAATTAATCTGCCATCATTTTTAAAATTTTACAAGAAATTTGAAACGATTATTTTTTAAATAAAAGCGAATAAAGTACTCTATGTAAAGTAGAGCACACGCGCGTCCACTCGGAAATACATTTTATTTAAACGGCAGACTAGAAAAACAAGCGAATCGAGAAGCAATGTAATTCTTGACAGAAAGGGATTTCAACAAATGAAAGAAAACAGCTGCTAGAGAGGAAAAGGGGGAGGAGTAGGAGGAGGAAGTGAGATAGGGGAGGTAGAGTGGCAAACAAATGGAGACAGTTAAGGGAACACGGGATTACCAGAGGCAGAGAGTGTTAACAAAGAGCTAGAGAAGCATACAATGCCAAACACAGAGAGCAGCGAGAGAAAGAGAAAGACAGAGAGAGAGAGAGAGAGAGAGAGAGAGAGAGTGAAGTGGACACGTCGAAGCGAGTGGCGCGAGTAAGAGATCGTTCCGGAGCTCGCGCCATTTCGGCTGTCGATACGTTCCCGCGCGCGGAGTGTGTCGCGTCAAAGCCAAATGATCATGATCGCGATTGCGCTCGACTATAGAAGAGGAGAAAGAGGAGGAGGAGGAAACGAGCAGTGGCTCCTCGTCGTCTCCGGTACACCGGATGATCGCTTCATTTCCGATCGCCGACCGCAGCCCCGACGACAATGGCGCCATGCGCGACCTACACCTCCCTCCTCCATGTCCTATCTTCTCTTTCTCGCTCTACCTCTCTGTCTTTCTTTCTAGGTTACTCGCTTCCTATTGTTACAGCTTTTCTTTCCTTGGATTTTTTACTTGTTCTTTTTTTTGCAATACTCGTACGTGGCTACTTTTTACTCTTTCTTTGCCTTATCTCGATTGGTTGGAAGGCCTTTGTTTTTCATCTTTTGATCGCTTTTTTGTCACGTTTGGGTAAATTTGGCTTTTTATTGAATTTTTCAATAACATAAATTTTGTTAGGCTGCCTTTTTTTCGATAATTTGAAGTAGAAATATTGAAAATAATTTACAAAAAAAATTTGCAAAAGAAATGATAATGTTTATTCAATTGATAATAAACATTTATTTAATGCTATTTAGAGCAACATAATACAAAAAGAATATCAACAAACAGACCCATCGACACGATATAAAGCAATATTGAATTCTCATCCGTGAGATCGTGAGTAACATCATACCGCGAAATCCAATGATTCTTTTTTTCCCGAAATATACGCAAAAGAATATCTATATCTAAGGTTTTCCTCTTCTTTTTTCCTTTTGGCACTTTATACCTCATCCTAAGGCTCGTAGCTACTCGAACATTTGAGAATCTTCGTACCAGGTGTAAAGACGTAGAGAGAAGGAGGCGCCGAAGATGATCCTCTCGGTTCGAAGAAGTAAAGGAGGCCCGTGATACGTGCAAGCACGTGGGAAAAAGAAAAGCCACGCGCGATGAGCAAAAAAGAGAAAACCCAGCACGTAGAAACAGAAACAGAAAGAGAAAGCAAAAGAGAAAGAGAGAGATAGAGAGAGCGAGCGACAGGATTGAGAAAAATGTAGGAAGGCATGAAGCAAACGCCAAGCAGTTTCTCCAGAGAATCTCGAAATATATTCATTTTATCTAAGAAAGAGAGGGGATGGGGATAGCTTGGTTCAATGCGCCCATCGGATACGTCGCTTTTGCTTCTCTCGCCGAGCAAGGTGTCGTCGTTGGAGTCGAAGCCGACACCTCCAACGAAAGTACGAAAGATAGAGAGACGTGGAATAATAGAAGAGGACGCGGAAAGGTACTGGAAGGAAGCTGGTAGTAATAGGCGAGAAATTGGTTTTAGCGAGAACTCGACGATTCGTCGACGTTGTGTTTGCGCGTGAGTGTGTTTTTTTCTTTTTCACGGCGATACTTATTTTGATGATGAATATTAATTATCGGGTAATAGAAAGATAAGTAACGTCGATTCAATTTTCATTTCCGCGATGAAAATTATATTACATACACGCTTACATTCTGTTAAAAAAGTACCGGGAATTGTCGATTTAAATCTGGCGGGGCAATTTAGGCAGGTAAAATTTTTTTTCTAGGTTGGTACAACTGTCCTTAATGACTATGCCAAGTTTAAGCGGAATCTGTCAACGAGTGTGTTTACAGTAGCTGGTTAAGTCAGTCGATGTCAATAGTGCGTGCCGATTTTTTACAATGAGTGATTACGTTGAACAAAGAATTTGTCTAAAATTTTGTATTGCGAATGAAATTTCGTGTGCCGATGCATTAAAAATGTTGCAAAAGGCTTTTGGTGATAAAGCACTATCGAAAACCTGTGCGTATGAGTGGTACAAAGCCTTCAAGGAGGGTCGTGAAGTCGTCGAAGACTTGCCTCGTTCCGGACGCCCATCGACGGCTTCGACCGCAGATAACGTCGATAAAATTAAGGAAATGGTGCTTGAAAACCGTCATACCAGTTTGAGAGAGAGAGAGATAGCACATGAACTTGAGATATCCCACGAGTCCACACGTACGATTTTAATTGATATTTTGGGCATGAGAAAGGTGGCCGCAAGACACGATAACGCGCCGTCTCACCGAGCTACGATTGTGACCGACTTTCTCGCCAAAAACTCGACGAACACGCTTGAACAACCACCGTATTTGCAGGATTTGGCTCCCTGTGACTTCTTCCTCTTCCTAAAACTTAAATTGCCGCTCCGTGGCACCCGTTTTCCGTCGATTGAAGCCATAAAACAAAATTCGGCGCGCGAGCTGAAGGCCGCTGACTTAACCAGCTACTGTAAACACACTCGTTGACAGATTCCGCTCAAACTTGGCATAGTCATTAAGGACAGTTGTACCAACCCAGAAAAAAAATTTTACCTGCCTAAATTGCCCCGCCAGATTTAAATCTACAATTCCCGGTACTTTTTTGACAGAATGTATGTTGACAATTGTATTTACTTCGCAGATAAATTAAATCATTATTTAATATTTAAAATGCAATACGTAAAGATTTGCATTAAAACATTTTTTTTTTATGTTAATTAGCTTTAAAAGCATCGGCTTTTATTAAACAAATTTAGACTTCAATTGGCAAGCATCCAACGAATTGCAATGGAATTAACAACTGCGTATCGATTCCTTTGTTAATCCTATACACGATTATCGCAAAATATTTTTTTTACATTTCACATACTTTAAAAAACGTAATGAAATTTTTATACTTTAAATACCCAACAACAAGCCACAAAGTAATTTACATTCTGATCATAAATTAATCCTTTTATGTAATATCCATTAAAATTATACGCATCTAAAGAATTGTAGCACAATTTTTTTACATGCATAAATAAAAATTCAACTTTTTCGTTTCCTTAAAAAAAAAAAAAAAAAAAAAAAAGTTTTGGCTACTGCTGCAAATTTTTATACCACTACACGTAAAATTTTCCCAGTGATAACGATATAAATACAACGCGCAGATTTTTCTCAGCGCATTTTTTTTTTTTTTTTTTTTTTTTTTTTCTATAGAAATAAAAGGCAAAAGAAAAGGTGGAAAGTAAACGTGGTATGATGGGAGAAAGAGAGCAAAACAAAGTATGAAATCAGAAAAAACGCGCGAAAATAGAGAGAGAGAGAGACAGAGACAGAGAAAGAGAGGGAGAGGGGTTGAATTATGAAAAAGACAAATTGTATATCGAGAAAAGGTCACATGCGAGCATCCGACGCCTCTGAATGCCACATGTGCACAAGCCGTTGACCGGTTGACCAACCAAGTTCCGTTGTAATGTGCGACGCAAGGATAAATTATTAGTTTTCAAACAAGTATATCAAGAACTTCTTGCTCGAAAGTGTCAATTCCTTTAATTTATTTATCTTTATCATGTTTGTTGAAAATTACTTTTCATTCCGAGTAAATAAATTTTTTTAAAACTAAAAAAAAAAAAAAAATAGTTCAGCGAATCAAAAAAGTATTTTCTGCGAGAAAAAAAAATGACGTTTCATCATTTCAAAGTTTTACTTTTAGCGTACAAAGTGTAAATAAAATTCTTTTTAATGCTGTATAGATTTTATTAAAAAAAAAAAAAAAAAAAAAAGGGATGGAAATATTCTTGCGATAGGTTTTACTTTAAAAACATCAGTTACAATCCAAAGGAATGTATACTCTCTTAAGCCATGTGTTTTTTCTAGGTGTGTTACTCGAAACTGTTTTTTAAAAATCTGTGATTTAATTTCTTTTATATAGATGGATACAAAATAAAAAAGAAAAAGGAAAAACTGATAAAAAAATTTCAGTGATAACGGGAATATGTATATATCTGTATTTCTATCAGAAAATTGCTTACTATTTGATATGTACATATAAATTTTTCCTTGAAAGCATCGTTATTCAATAAAAGTGAATCAATATGCTTTTTTTACAAAAGTAATTTGTCTATGAAATATTTTCTCTTGTAACGAATGTCAATATTGTCGATTTTATAAGTGGCGGTAAAATAAGATTTCGATATTTTATTCACTGTGTATGAAAGAATACTCGTAATAAATATTATTTAACAAATCTCTTTGATAAGTTTATTATGTCGAATAAATCGAAACAATATGTATTCTATTTGTGGATTGGGAAAAACTTTAAAATTTTCGCGTTACTCTTTTGTTACCTATTATTATAAAATTATTTGCTCCAATTGCAGGATTATAATAAATGTGAGTTTGTTTCACAACGACACCATCGCCAATTTTCATAAAAAAAAAGAAGAAGAAGAAGAAGAAGTCAATCAAAAACATCATCGAAACTATGTCGCTCGCGACGTAGCTCAAACACGGAGGATAATTAATCCCCGACCCATCAAACGTAGCGAACGCTTGGCACGCGCACAGCACGTGCCACGATGCCGCGTGACAAATTACCCCGCGAGCCTGTAGTAACCCCGTCCCTTACCCCGTCCTTCGCCAACCTTCTGATGCATGCGACGACCATATGATTATGGCCTGTACATACCAGCTGCTCGTATACATAAACGATATATCGGTACGTCTCGAAGACCGACATATGAAGACATCGGGGAAAGGGTAGGAATTTGATGGTATTTATGTCACTTGAATTTAACCCAACGTCCAGTATGTGTGACCCGAGTTTTTCGAACCCGATGCTTTTTGCTCGTTAGTATATACGCTGCTTGTTTTGTTGATCCTTTTGCGAGAAGAGAGATTTGTCCGAAAGGAATGGAATAAGCGATGAGGATTGATGGATTAGCGCAAGTGCGAAAAAGGTGTTATGTGTTTTAGTTAGAAGTAAGATTTGTTGAAAAATAAAATTCGAGGTTGTTTTTGGGCTTTACTAAAGTGGGTAACTCTTTTTTTTTTTTTTTTTTTTTCGAAAGAGAATGCAGCACGTTCGTTAATTATTAAATTTAAGTAGTTGATGTGAACTAGCCTTTAAATTAATTATAACGCTTACATTTGATTCGAGTAATTAATTAAGATTTAATTACAGAAAGATTTTTCTAGTATTTGAACTTGTTCTTAAAATGAAAAACTTTTGAATATGTATTTGATTTCGATAATGCATTATAATTTTGATGTCAATGATGAAATTTTATAATGAATAACTTTATTAAATTATATATATATATATATATATATATATATATATATATATTTTTTTTTTAATGCAGAAAATCTTGCAGGTATATTAACGACAAAGCTACCATTCATTTGTTGAAATTTCCTTTCATTAAAATTTAAAAAGCATTACGTATACGTATGTGGATTCGACAGAAATCAGAGGATAAAATGAAATTTAATTTAAAATATTTTGCAATTTAAAGCGCGTAATTTTTTTTTTTCTCTCGAATCTAAAAAGAAATTTCTTGCATAATACTTTTTAAATAAATATTACATACTATAAAAAAATAATTAAGTTCATTTGAATTTAAATTTACATATGTATTTTCAAATTATTATTATTATTATTATACATAAAAGTATTAAGATGCAAGAATAGTTCGTATAAAATTTTTCAAAAGATACCTACAGTTTGAAACTTTTCAACCAAATAAAATAAACATAAATTATACAAATGCGTTATATCTACAGATTATATTTATTTGAATATTTAAAAACGTACAATTGAATGTACTAAAATCTTTTTCAAATTATTTATTGAATGGAAGCATAACCTTTAAATTCAAGCTAAATTATCTCCAATCCGATGAAAATTATAAAAAGACTATTTAACAGCCTATAAACTTCGCGAAAAATCGGTCGCTTTCCTGTGCTCTCTCTCTCTCTCTCTCTACACTTCATAAAAATAATTTAACTCTACAAAATAACTGGAGCAGAAGTAAATCCGAGTCAAGATTAAGTCTTCTACTCGAGAAAATTTCCTCGGGAATGAATAAAAATAAATAGAGGAAAAAGAAAAAAAGAACGCAGCCAAGGTAACGAAGAAAAAATATAGGCTTCTTCTTTTTCCTTATTTTTTTTTCTTTTTCTTTTGTATAAAGCTACCTTGACCTGCTGATTTATTCCGAACGATGATGAGCACGTCAATTGACGCGCCTAATTTCTTTCACTCCTTGAGTAACAAGAAAATGGTTGAAAACGCGGTTAAAGCTTGTGTCCTGTGCAATCGTCGAGTAGAAGTCGCCTCGCAGTTAATTTAATCAATATAAGAAAGTGTATGAGAGAAACGCCAAGTGTATTTATTAAGGGATGCGGATAGAAGCTTTTACAAGTCTCGAGACGATCGAAGGAATAACGATTGGGCCTCAAAGCTTATCGAAGTTACATATCCAAACCAAAGCCCGCTTCGGAATAATCAGAGTCGTTTTAGAAGGGATTGAATTGTTTCCAGCTCTGAGTGTATGTGTGCGGTTGTATGTGTGTGTATGTGTATGAGTGGGCGAAGGAGGGAGGGGGGGGGGCAAGTCAGTCAAGGCTTCTATTCCATTTCTTCTTCTTTTTTTTCTTTATCACAGATTGCGGAAATCGCCGCGTCATCTGCCGAATTTTCTCTTTCTCTTTGTTTCTGGCGCTCGTTCGATACCGCTTGCTCTTCTGTGGTTCTCGATTTTCTTACGCCATCTTTCTCTCTCCCTCTGATTTTCATTTCCTTGCTTTTACATTATCTGAACGTTTTTTGCCCTTTTCCACGTTTTCCATCTTCTCGTTTTGTCCGTTTTTTGCAATCTTTTAATTTCCTACGTTCTCTCTCTCTCACTCTCTCTCTCTCTCTCTTCCTCCCTCATTCGCTTGACCCTTTTTTAAATGTTCCAACCTTCGCTTTTCCGTCTTCTATTACTTCCGTTATCTTACTTTTCTCAAGTTTTCACCGTCATTTTACTCTCGTAATTAAACGGTTTATCTTATTTGTTTTTGTATCTTTCACGTTTCACATCGCGCGCGTCTACACACTTCCGACATTATTTTCACTAAAGTAATTATACATTAAAATTTTCCTCTCGATAAAGTCGCACCTTTCTACATCGTATCTTCGAGAAAATTATCATCCTCGAATTTTACGCGCTTATTGAAAGCAATAATAACAACTCGAGCTTGTTTTCTTTCTCGTATTCGAGCTAAAAAATTATTTGCAGCTCGGTTTGATTATTCGGAGATTATTTCCGAACCAAATAAAAAGAGCGAGTCCAGAATTTCCTTTAAAAATGTCTCGTAAGATAGTTCTTCTTTCGATGACCAGCTTGCTCAGAGCGTTCACCTTAATTCCGTTTCACCCATGCACACTCACACATTGGCATTTTCAATAATTTCTCGCCTCGGACATTGCTCGATCTCCCTGATTTTCGAGGACGAAGTCGCTCGTTATTTTATAGACTGTGAGCTCGCCGATATCGTCTCACACGTACATACCATACATGTTTACAGTGTCCCAACGAAAGAGAAAAAGAAAGCTCGCCCGCGTACCGAATCGATTTGATACGACGGGCGCGGCTCCGCTATTAAGACATTCGTCTTTCTCTTCCTCGACTATCGTGTCATTCTTTCTTTATCTCTCGTTTTCTTCTTTCACCTTACTTTAAAATGTGTTTATGCGTATGCGTAAGCAATATTTCCTCATTTTTTTGTAACGATGATATACGGATGGTATCGACAGCTTATCGATAGTCACCAGATCCTCTTCATGTATTATATTAGATCGTATTTTACAATGTTTTTGACTAATCTTGGTAAATAAAACGTTTCATTTTTATTGATGTTAAGAGTTACATTATAAAATAATCCAAGATCTTTCTATGAATTAGGCGTTTAGTTTTCAGAATACTATAACTAATTTTAAAGTGAGAATTAACATTGTACTTAATAAATTATTATAATTGACAAATTTAAATAAATAAGTCATCTGAATTGTAAAGTTACAATTTAAATTGAAATTAAAAAAAATCCTTAATACTTATAATCTATTCATGGCTTAGATATACAGTGTAAAATAAAGATATTATGATATTATTTCATATTGAAATTCTTTTAAAACAGCAAAGCTTTCATTATATTAAAATTTACGCTCCAAAGAAAATTGTGAAAATAATAAATTAAATTTTTATGAAAAATATTTTTTTAATATTTTAATATTAATGAATTTTTCAATAATAAATGTCGCATACTTGATGAAATGAGATTTACAGTGACAATTAAAAATGTATATATTGCTGTAAATTTATTATACTTTTAAAACTATTTTAATTGAAAGATTGAAAGATTGAAAATAATAACAAAGGTAACAAAGGTAGCAATTAAAAATGTATATATTGCTGTAAATTTATTATACTTTTATAACTATTTTAATTGAAAGATTGAAAGATTAAAAATAATAACAAAGGTAACAATGTTTGATTATGCATTATATATAATCTCGTGTACCGCAGCTATTTGCCGTGTATTTTTATTTTTAAGATACCTTTTCCTTTCTTACTTCCAGTAATTTTTCCTCCTCAGGGACAACTTTTTTCTCTCTCTCTCTCCCTCACACACACATATATATATATATATATAAGTATATGCACACAATGCTTTAGAGATTCGTATATACAGTTCTTATTTACCTTTACATATTTCATTACTATTGTCGAGGCGCATACACATAGAAGCATTCTCTTAATGCTTTCTTCTATATTTGTGAATTTTACTTTCTTCGGCGTAACGAATTCGGCAAAAGTAAGAAAAACAAGTCCCCTGCGACTTTATAGACTCTTAGTATTTATTGCATCCTGTTATCAAATAGATTTTTTACTTTGTGTGTGTTCGCGAGCTTTGAAAACTTTTCTATCCCCTTCGATAGTTCGTTTTAAAATTTATAGGTGAACGTTTCGAATATATGGCAAATATTATGCTTATAGATATAAGTAGTACATGATATTTTTTTTTTTTTTTTTTTTTAATTAATGAAATTTAATTAATGTGATCAATTAAAAGTATTTAAATAATTCGAATGCATAATTATTATTCAAATATCCATTGAGAAATCAGCATAAAATTTATTTACCATTTTTTCAACTTTTTTTCTTAAATTAAGTAACAAAAATCTCAGCCTTCAACTCAGAAAACTACATGTCCAATAACATTAATAACACTTCTTTTGCAGACCTATTTTCTCAGGGCCTATTTTCACACCTATATGTCTCAAGATCAATTTTATTAAATAGTAAGCATTCCAAGCAGCGCCGCAATTTTTCTCACTATTTACACTTCACTCACGGTTTACGCGCGTGCAAAACCGCAAGTGCGTAAGCAACGCAACAACCACGATGAGGCAAGAGAATAGAATAGAACAAGAGAGAGAGCGACAGAGAGAGAGAGAGAGAGAAGGGTTGAGAGAAGAGGGATGACAAGGGACGGTAAGGACGATGACGACGCTTCATGATAATGTGATTATACCGGCGACGCTGCTCGATAGTCGACGACTAAACACTTAAAGGCTGTTCTTCTCCTCCCCTTCTCCTCCCCTTCCCCTCCCCTTTCCCTCCCCTGCCTCCTTCCTTTCTACTATAACCGGCTGCCGAAAGCTCGGTTCAGCTGCGCGCATAAGACTGCCTTACACGAGAGCGCGGCTCTGTCGTAGGGACGCGCATCGGTGCATATCCGGTAAACACACCGACGGCGTATACGCACATATATAGAGAATGACGACGTACTCACATCGTGTTTACGCTCTATGATAATGTCCCGCTAAGGACACTACCGGTGGCTGTAAATTTTTACACTTTGCGTGTGCGTGCATGTGCGGGGGCGTCTGCTTGCGTATACGTGTTTGCGCGCTGGGACGAGATGGGTTGTAACTTGCTTCTTTTGCATAGACACACACACACGCGCACACACACGCGCGCGCGCGCGTAAGTGCTTGTATGTGTTAGGAAACGAGCTTTTTAATGTTTTTGGAGAATGGACGGAATTATGCGCGTCGTCTTTCAAGCTCGCGGGATGATACATCTTCATTGTTATTTACTATGAAGGCCGAGTTTTATGAAATGCGCTTCCTGATTTAGGACGCGAGAGAAAACTCGCGACTCCTAACCCAAGTACCGAAGGTTTACGTTAATACGGATTATTTTAACAGTTTAGCCCTGCGAATGGCCTGTTTTTATATTTTTATACTGTTTCCTTTCGTGTTTTTTTCTTTATTTAATTGTTACGCATTTTATTACTCATAATTTTTTTATCGTTCGATTATTTTATGTGATAAAATACTCTTATTTATTTTTAAATAACATTTATGTTGATGATTTTTCGTTGGTTTCGATAAAATTATTGTAAATAAATAAAATATTTATTCAAATATACGTTAAATATGAAAAGTATATATTATCGTGAAAACGCGTTAATGTTTTTTTTTTTCGCAAAATTATATTTTCGTTATATATGAATTAAATTAAATGTAAATAAGTAATAATTTCATAATAATTGCACAATATTATTTTAACAGAGAAAATAAACATGATATTCATAAATATATATTTACAAGAAAAAAAAAACAAATAAAATTAAAATTATATCCCGTTACTGGAAAATAATATGAATACATAAAATAACGCTTAAATGAATGAAAAACAATGTACGCTTCTTTAACAGAATGACTTTAATTCGTAATTGCATAATATTGATCAATCGCTAAGTGTATCAATTTGCATGAGAATATATATATTTCTATGAATTATAAGTTATTTAAAGAAAACGGATTTTTACAAACAACTTACGATGCATTAAGGCAGCCGCATTATCTATATTTGTTCCTTGAAATATTAAAACATATTCATGCACATAACACTTACGTATTTTTGATCATTTAAGTCAAGATTTGCAATATCTCGTTCAATTTCGCTTCTATATCGCCGATCTTATCGCGAATTTACATATCGCTCTCTGTGCGCTCGTGTACCGTAATACATCGTAACAAGGTTTCGAAATATGCACGTCGCGAAATATAAAGCGCTGGAAATCGTAGCGGTATATGTTTGTATATATATATATAACGATATCGCGCGGTTATTTTCTTTTGTTGACGGTTTATCAAGAAAACGATGCCGTGGCATTCGAAACACAACGGCGCCTCTGATAAGGTTAACACAAGTCTCGGAATTAGTTAAAATTTTTCATGTTTTACGTGTTTTCTTTTCTCTGTCTCGGTGATAGTTTTATCGGGAACGTTCCATGAGTAATTGTCATTCGAGCGTCTGTTTTCTAAGTTATTTGACTGAGTCACGTTGTGCATAAAAACGATATTTAGCAATATATCTGTGTAAAAGTGTTAAACGAGATATGTTCATTTTCTAAACTGGTTTTCCTAGTTTTCTTAAGTTTCCAGTTATCAATATTTTTAAATAGATGTAGCTTTTCAATTTTTTTTTTCTTTTAATTTTAGGTTGCAACTAAAAATTTAAAAAAATTTATGTACTTTTTTTTAATTTCTTAAAATTAATTAAAAATTTTTATAGTTTTCATGCAAAAGAAAGTTTACCGCTAATATGTGTATATAAAAATAAAATATTGAAATTTATATTCGCAATTCGAATAAAAATTACTCAGTCGTAAAAAAAAAAAAGAAAAAGCATATTGATTTTTTAAAAATCAATACAGCCCCACCTTAATCATTCTGTCATCGGAGCTGTTGGAAAACCACAGTTTTAATCGCGTAAATCCATTCATTTCCGGTAGCCCAACTACCTATAGCACGAGTCCAACGAGCATTGGATCGAAGTCATTTGTTCAAAAAATTTAATCGAACATGCGGTAGCGCCGTATATGTGTACACGTTACAGAGTAAAAAAAAAAACATCGTCAACGTCTACTCTACTGGTTTATCGATCGAGATTAACGAGAGAGGGAGAGTGCGAGATTGCAAACGCGAGTATATACGCGGAATAAAGAGAGAAAGAGAGAAAGAGAGAAAGAGAGAAAGAGAGAAAGAGAGAGAGAGAGAGATAGAGAGAGAGAGAGAAGAGCGAAAAATCAATCATCGCGTTTTTGGACTCCTCGATTTTACAGAGAGAGAGCGGCAAAGCCGTAGTCGTTGTATGTAGTAGTCGTTGCGACTGGGTATTAAAAATATACCAGCCTGTCGATCCGCCCCCACCGCACAGAACAAGGCAATTTTCTAGCTTTCAAAATAAAAGAAAAAAACGGGGAAGCAAAGATAGAAAAAAAAAAAAAAAAAAAAATGGTATATATATATATATATATATATATATATATATATGGGGAGGGAAAGAAAAAATGAGAGAAAAAAAAAGAATAACATACCGATTATTACCAGTCCGTTATTGGACGTTATATGTCGTTGGAAAAAGAAGATTCGATATATCGGGACTCGCTCGGTTGACGAGATTCGACTCGTTAAAAAGCGCAAGATGGAGAGAGAGAGAGAGAGAGAGAGAGAGAGAGAGAGAGAGAGAGTGAGAGAGAGTGAGAGAGAGAGAGAGAGAGAGAACTTTAGCCAGTACGGCAATATTTACTTGATTCGCGCGGTGCATCGACGTATGTTATATAGAAACGAGAGGAGAGGCGAGAGATGGATTTTTAAAGGCCTTTTTGCGACGTAACGCCTCTTGCGCTGCATTTTACGCCGATTTTTTTACTATCTTTTTTTTTCTCTCGTTCATTTTGTTATGCATCTCTATATGTATATACGTATGTATAAATACCGTGTATTATTTGAGCTTTTACGAATGCCTTTTTTTTATTTTAGTTAAAGAAAAATGCGCTCGATGAAAGAAAATTATTCCTTTTAATCTTATTTCACGCGGGCTGTAATTTTTTTTTTTTTTTATTTTCAGAGTTTTTTTTTCTACGCAAAGATGTGAGCGAAGTTTTATTTCATCGATTTAAATAACGATAATTGACGTTTTGGAAATGATTAAGAAAAGAAATTATATATATATAAACATACGTACTTGTAAGTATATGTCGAGTAAGATAATTGAAATTTTATTAGTATTGGCACAACACCGAATGACTTTTACGAATCTTACGGTGAAATGTGAAAATTTTTTTTTCTTCGATTTAAAAAGATTTTTACGGATCTGATAAAAATGGACTTTTAATAAGAGATCGGTAAAATATCAGTATTTCATCAAACTTGAAGCGTGTCGCAAGTCTCAGCACCGTATTGAAATAATATAAAAAGTTAATAAAATATAATAATTTAAAATGGAAAAATATAACGTGAAAATTTCATTCATGGCTTCTAAAAAATTAATTCAATATTGTTAATATCAGTTTCCGTTTGTTTATTTTTACATTTTAAATGTACCATTGTCTTTTTACATTTTATTTCGCCTTTTAAATTTCTAAAATTGTAAATTTCCAAGGCGTCTTTTCTTAGCCCGTGTGCTTTTTTTTTTTTTCTCAGCCAAGGTTTAAAGGACTTCCTTCGGCTGTCAATTTCCGTTACCTTTCAGAAGAGAGAAAATCGTTTAAAGGCGCTCTATTTCTCATAATCCCATTTCTGTGTCTTCGTTTCTATCTTTGTATTGATCGACGTTGAAAAAGATTGCCGACTAAAATTCTTCGTTGGAAAAATTTTGCAACTTGTGACGCGTAAATAATATCCTTGAAAGTCAATGTGGTAAAATTTTTAATTTTTATATTTTATATTCTGAGCGTACAGCAATAAAATAAAGTTCTTCATACTCTATTTATTACAATATCACAATGTACGCAAAGCGCGTAATTGAAATTTAGTAAGATTAAGTACTACTTGACTTCTTAAATTATCAGCATAATTTTTATATTATGAAACCGATTTGCCAAAGCAATCAAAAAGGATAATGTAAAAAAATTTATTAATTTTGTTTTTTTCGTAAATAATCTCTTTAGAAGAGTTTTAGATGTAATTATTTTATAATTCAATGTTATGAAAGCTTCTAGACAAACTTTATTATGTAATTTACAGATCAAAATAATCATTACCATTGGGATTTAATTTTGTTCCAGTGGTTTTATACGAAAATCTCTTGCACCGTGTGAATATTCGCTTGAAAATTTAAGTGTAATTTTAAGTATAAACTTTAAATGAAAATTCAAGAGCTTTTTAGAATTGTATGATGTATGTTGCACGCTTAAAATGTTTTGAAAATATGCGTGATCAATTAAATTCTTGTTAGTAATATCTTCTTTTTAAATATTGATATTTACATTTAAATACTGCTATAATTATTAAACATTTTAAATCACCATAATAATTCAAAAATAAATCCAATTATGCAGTTTTGTTACCCAATTAAATATACGTTATGAAAATCTATCCAAAAAAATCATTACATTTTGTACAATCTGCAATCATAAAATAAATTAACTGAAAAATAGCAACGAAAATAATCTATCGTTAGCACAAAAATCGTAAATTTTTCTCGCGCGAACCGAAACTCAAATCGAGATGTTCGTCAAATTATTCGCGGTACTCCATTAATGCCCAATTACATTAACGTCGTACGCGTATTCTCTTTCTCTCAAAACGCGATATCTAGCAGAATATGTGCGATAAACCAAAGGGGGAGGAAGGCAGGGATGGGTGGGAAGAAAAAATAGAAGAAAGAAGTAAACCGAGTACTTCGCGTGCGCGACTTACATATAGGCACACGCTGAAATAGACACATACAAAGGGCTTAAGGGTTTGCTCTGTCTAGCTTCAAAATCCGCTGGAAATTGCGCTCATTACGGTCTGAAGGATTGAGGAACAGCTTGAGAAAGATAGAGAAGAAGGAGGGGGAGGAGGGGCACGACAGAGAATGAGAAAGAGACGATATAGCTGCGTGCCAGACAGGCATTCTTGCGCATTCCGGGATTGCACGCCGGATGATGAAAAGCACGAAAGGAGAGAGAGAGAGAGAAAGAGAGAATGAGAGAGACGTTGGATCCTTACGCTTAAGCGTGTCTACCGAATTCTTCGTTCTATATGTTCAAAATCTTTGAAAACTATTGCATATACCGAGATACGATGCGCGGATATTGAACGAAGTATATGTAAAATTGTCAATGCGAGCATGCAATTTTGCAATATTATTATATTTACTTTTTATTTATTTGGTTTTTTTTTTTTTTTTTTTTTTTTTTTTATTTTCTGTATCTTTTTTTTCCAGCGATTTTTTCGATATTGGCATATGGCTCGATATCGAACCTATAGTACGAAGGATAATTGATTGAGCGCTGAGTCAATTGTTACATTGTCTCGATCGAAATTGAATCGATGCCGCATCATTCGAAAATTGAATTTTTGCCTTTTTTTATTTTAAACAAAGAGAGAGTGAGAGAGAGAGAGAGAGAGAGAGAGAAACGAAAAGTGAAAAAATTTCAAAAAGCATTCGTAAAATACTCCACCCGCTGCTCCGTCCACGCGATACTTAAATACGATTTTTTTTTCTCATAAAGCTAGCATATTTTTCAAACGTTTTTGTATGTATAAGTGTCTCGCGATCAGTCATCTAAACCGTATATAACCCGTGGCTTCCTTATATACGTCGTTTCAGCGCTGGTTTTCGTTATAGTAGAATACGCGAGCGCAATATTCACCGTTCGACTTTTTCAAAATAAATGGAACAAAAATCTAAGGTTGAAATATATACGTATGCGTGTGTGTTTGGGTATAAGAGAATCTACACGCGGAGCGAGATGAAAACGAACATTGGAATGATAGAGAAATTCTGGATATATTTGACTGTGCACAAGTACTTACCCTGCGACTGTTGCCGTCTTTGGGATTTAGATCCGATGCTACGGTACCGAAGATCGTCGGCTGTAACGAGAAAAAAAAAAAGGTTATATAGGTATATAGTACGAGAGCATACGATGTAATAAGAAAAGATTTGTATAAAATTTTTCATGTATCTTAATTTAACAACGTTTATTGGGTACATTATTAAAGAAATGTTAAAAAAGATATATTTTATCTAAATATTATATTTAAAAAGTACATTTTTAATAATAATGAGGTATGAAATTGACAATTTTTGCAATGTCTTTATGTTAATAAGTTTGTAGCTGTTAATAATAAATTTAAAAACTACAAAAGTGCATTTAATATCTACTTAAATTTTTCACTAAAAATATTATGAAATTCAAATAAAAAATGCTGACCCTTTAAAGATTAAAAGAATCCTTAACTGAAACGTAGCATGAATTTTAAAAATCGATAAGAAAATGTGATTTTCAAGTCACATTCAACGAAAATGCATTTGCTTCTTTAGCCGGTGCACGAGCAATCCGAAGAATATCATCATCCGGTATGGTCTAGTGGCTAGGATACCTGGCTCTCACCCAGGAGGCTCGGGTTCGATTCCCGGTACCGGAATTTTTTTTTTTTTATTTTATTATTAACATTTTTGTATTATAAATATGAACAGTTTTTATTATGCATTAATTTATATTAAACATTTGTTAAATTTCTTCAAAATAATTATAAATTGATATCTCTGAATAGAATTAATCAATATGATACTCGCAAAATTGTGTGATTTGATTTTGCATTGTGACAGTTATACGAAAATAGTAAACGATGAAAAATGATGAAACTTTAAAAGGAACATTCGACATGTAACAATAGCTAATTGGTGAACAATATTTACAAAATTAACCGAATGAGCTTTTTAACTTTTTAATTGACAACGCGAAAGTAATAATTCATCGGAGTAAATAAATGCGCAAATTCATGCAACGTCGACGTAAAAAATCGTGTTTAATTTCTATTATTACAAGCAAGTTAAGCACTCGTCGTCGTATTTATACGTGCTCGTAACTACTCTTTTTTTTATCCTTCTCACACCTACTCTTGTCTCTCTCTCTTCATTTACAAAGATCCTAAGACCGGTGTCGTACAACGCCTCGACGGATTTCCGAGCTCTAGCTCGGACAAGAAAACCATTACACAAACTCACTCACTCGCTCTCTTTCTCTCTCTCTCTCGCTCTCTCTCTCTCTCTCTCTCTAGCTAACTCCCTCTTACTCGACTGTGTGGCCCTCTGTGCTTTACCATTCTCCATCTTGTTCCGTCGCTATTTTTGTCCTCATTTCTCTTAGATTAGCTTTCTCTCACTCTCTTTCTCTCTCCCCCTCTCTTTTAGCCTCTTGCACAGCGCGTGTATATACGCTCTCGCGTTGCCTGGCACTTTAAGTGAAACTTGCTTCGAGCGTTTATACGACAACCAACGGGCATTAATTCCGCGTATTAATTTACGTTGTGCATATAAATATGTAAGATTCTTTGAGATTTAAAATTTATAAAAGAGTTTTTCTCCTTATATATATATATATATATATATATATATATATATATATATATATATATATATATATATATATATATATGTACACACACACACATATATGTATTTTCGTCTTTCACTGAAAATGATAAATTTTACGTCTCTCGTTCTTTTCCAACCGAATGCATTTTTTAATTTTATATTTTCATTTATAATGAGCGAAAGAGCATAATTCGGGATAAATTATTCTTTCTGCGAGTGTCGACTCCAATTTTCTTAATTGGCAAATTCATCAGTAAGCCGTAAAATATTCGTGGATGAAAAAGCGTTGAGATAAAATAAAACCGAATGTTTATCCGTTCGTTTTATGTTTTTAAATCGTAATTTATTACGTTTTCGCGCTTGCTTCATTACATTCGAAAACGAATACTAGTCAAATTCAGCCATTAAAATTCTTCGCTCTGACAATAAGTGAACCTATCGCTTTCGCGCTCCTTCTTCAAGGGTTGCGTTCACCGAAGATCTAGCGCTGCGCGCGTTTGGAATTTCATCAGTATAGGTGTCTACTTTTTTCGTATATATATATATATATATAAACATTTCAAGAGAAAGAAAGAGAGAGAGGGAGAGAGGTAGGTAGAGGGAGAAAGTCGAAGGAAGACAATCGGGTAGATATTCTCTGTTCTCCGGTGCGCTCGGTAATTGATTGTCACCGAGACACACTAGACCGAAGGCACTTGGGAGCTGTGTTCAACGGTATTGTGTCTATACACCCATATATATATATACCGTTGAGTGGGCCTGGTTGTACGTGCTTCCTTCTCGCGTACAACGCTACTTATTTCTTCGACCGCCGCTTCCACTCGAGTTTTTTCTACTTATTGTTCTTGTTCTCATTGGCTTGTTTGCAGGCTGGGTTTATAAGCATTTAAGCTTTACCGGAGGGAATCGATTCGTTTTGCATCGAATTTCCAGTAGTTGCGCTTCCGATGAAAGTCGTTTCGTACGGTTCTTGCCGAGGGCTTTTTTTCTTTCTTTCTTTCTTTTTTTTTTTCTTTGCTTTTGTTGGGTATTTTCTGTTGGTATTGTTTGCTAGAGAAATTTACGAAAATGGAAATTTAAAAAAAAAGATACGATATCAAGTGATAAAAACTTTTGATTACAAATTAGGTTTGTGATTTGAAATAATGCTGAAACATTTATCTTTACCAACGAATCGATGTTATTTTTTTAATGGGTTTGAAGTTTCCAACGTTGGAGTCAAACGAAATTTTTTTAAAACTGTTTTTATTTAAAATTTATGTTTATAATTTTTTTAGTCTCAGTGTTTTATAGCATAACAAAATATTCAGATATGGATTTAAATATAATTTGTACATTTTTATAGCTTTATTTAATTCTGTAAAATTATTTCGTTATACTCTAACGTTACAAACTTCAGAACCATATTTTTTAATATTGACATTATTGTGAAATTTAATTAAAAATGTAAATAAGAGATAAACAAAAATGTTTATTTGATGATAAATAAAAAATAAAATTCATGAAACCTTATGAAATAATTTTTAAATCTATTTTGCAATATATTATATATTGGCACTTTTTAAAATTGTATAAAGAGAAATTGTTTATTAATTTTTACCATTATTATTATACATTGCAATTCTTTTTTGTGCTCAATACAATATCTTTCATTTATTATTACCTTTTTATTATATTTCTTAATCGTTATTTTGACATTATAATTTTTACTAAAAAAATTTTTCTGTGCATAGACTTACAAAATATAATCTATCATATTTCCTTTTATTACGTTACAAATTGAATTCGTCAAATAACCTAACTCATTGAAATGTGAATTCACACAAGAAATTTTCCATCTTTCTTTCTTATAGAAATAAATACCTCGAAATACCAAGCAACAAAGCTCATTACACAAAAATAAAAATATAATATATGTATATATATATATATAAATTTCTCGCTTTTTATTTAAGCAGATTTGACTTTCGAAATTGATGAAATTGGAGAAACGCTGAAAGTCACGCAGCCCCAACCCTTCCGACACAAGACTAACAAAATGAACTCCAAGAGATCGTCGACCTCGGTGCGAGTTTATCCAGCAGTTTCGAACCAACCAAAAAGGAAAGGCAAAAAAAAAAGAGAATAAAAGAGGGTGTAAAAAAAAAAAGAAAAAAACGAACGAAAGGCAACGGAACACCAAAGGCAACGCTTCGAATGTCGAGATGCGTCCCGTACCAACAAGTCTACTACATTACTACTACTACTACTACTCTATGACGACGAAGAGAGAAAGAGAGAAGGCAAAAGAGAGCTTCGGCAACTTTTCCTCGTCGTCGCCCGGGAAAAGCGATACGCTACTGCCACCTTTGTGTACGTATGTATATAATATATATGTATAGCTCGGTTGTACTGGAGAGCATTCGGAGAAAGCTTCGATTTGCTACTCGCCTATCCCTTTCGACAAGTTTCGCGTCTCTGTACAAAGACAAAATGAGCAAATGACAAAGAGGAGCCGCGAAAATTTTACCGGCCAAAGAAGTCCTTTCTCTCTGTCTCTGAATTAAAGAGAACGAGAGAGGTTCTTCTTCTTCTTTTTTTTCTTTTTTTTTTTTTTTTTTTCAACTCGTCCTTTGGCTTTTCGTTGGGCGAAAGAGACGAAACGAGACGAAAAGTAAGAGCCGAGTATCATTACGCGTCGTTATTCACTTCGACATGTAAATTTTTCCATTTTCTCGAGGCTACCACCCATCTTTTTTCTACGTTTGAGTATGTGAGAGTATGCGTGGATATATGTGTGTGTGTGTGTGTGTTTTTTTTACAGTGAAAATCGAATTGATGATCGGAAAAATTAAAGGTTGATCAAAGCGATACGACTACTAGTACTTGTAATGCCTATAATTGAACTGTCGATTGCGACAACTTACTCAAATATTTTTTTTCTTTTTATTAAAGCCTTATTTGAAAATAAAGCTCCACTTATTTTAAATTATTAAAAAAAAAAAAAAAAAAAAAAAATACGTTTATTGAAACATAAATAATTACACTTAATTAAAATGAAAGAAATATTTAATTTTGATCAATAAAAAAGTAAAATATGATTTTATGCATACGTTACATTAGCGAATATTGGCAAACTTTATATAATCACAAAGGATCGTTTCATACTATAATCAACATTATTTCTAGTTATGAAAAAGTTAAATAGAATTAAAGTAAAATTAAAAAGAAAAATTCACCGTTTTTTCAAGTAATCAATAATTTGAGATTTTGAGGCCTAGCGCTTACATAAATTGTTTAAAACAGTAATGATTCGATTGAGACACATCTAACTTAATCTCGGTCACACGATGTGATTAGATCAAGCGGGACCATTCCGATTAGAAGGGGAATTGGATTAAACAAAAGTACCGAATCGACATCACCTAGTTAGACAAGATATCGTTGAAATTCCCGGTAGTAATAACCCAATTAAGAAACAAATCTGAGACTTACTTGAGATTATTTCCCTATGACTACATTCTAATCATAATCGATTTTGAATATCTCAGGCATTAAGGAACATCTTTCATGCGATAATCGTATCATTCGAATAACTCGACTTCCGAAAATATTTTAACGATTATTCGTGTTCGTCTTAATCATTCGTCAAAACTTATTTTATCCTATAACAATGCTTAGTTAACATTATTTGCTAAAAAATATATAAGAAAATAAATTTATATAGAAAGTAGAAAATAAAATATTAAATTTATAAAGAAAAACGACAGAAGTTAAGATAACAATTCTTAAACTGTTTTTTCTTTTTTTTTTTTTTTGTAACTTGCTCACGCAATAATCTAATTCAGCGAGCCTTCAAAATTTAACTAGTCCCGATAACAAATTCCAAGCCACAAAAGCACCAAATGAAACGCTCGTAAATTTCTCTCTTCTCTCGTATCTCTTCACCATCATTCAGCATCGCCATCGTTTTCTCCCTACCCCATCTACCTCCTTCCACCATACTCTCGAAACTCTCAATGAAGTTCTCTAAAGGAATCCAATAGGCGGCTGATTGGCATTTTGCATGCAAGTTTGCACACGTCAAGTTTGTACACGGAGACGCCATTATTTAGGCGCGCACTGATTTAATGAGAATTGAGTGCAAAGCGAGGCCTGGGCGTAACTGGTACACGCAAACACGCGCCTTCTCTCTCTCTCTCTCTCTGTTATCTACCTCTAACCCTTGCTACTCTCCTCTCCCTTTTCCCCTCTCCCCTTCAACCGTTAACCTCCCCCTTTTATACCGACAAAGTATAGGTCAGCCGAAATTTGCGGGGGAGAACGCGAAATTTGCTGCGGCGCCAGCGGTGACCGGGACAATGGATCCGAATGTATCTACACGCGTCTGTGTGTGCGTAAGCGCGCGCTTAGCACACATACCACCGCGATTATCCAATTCGAGTGATTATATCACAGCGCGAGAAAGAGAGAGAGAGAGAGAGAGAAACGGAGAGAGTGAAAAATGAGAGATTCAATCAATTTTGTCGCGGAAAGCTGCGAGTCGTGTCGGATAACAAAAAAATCACGTGGTTTCGCGCGCGCAAAAAATGACGCGCGCGACGATGAAATGTGATGTTTTTTTTTCTTCTTTTATTATCTACTCGGTATAAACGCTCGTCATTTTTTAAAAAAAAGTGGTGAAACGAGATTTTTTTTTTTTTTTTATTATGACGATCATTGTTGAAGCTCGAGGATCGAGAATAAACGATTGATTCTTTTAGTTCGAGAAAGTTGTATTTGTGAACGTGTTGTTTTTTTTTTTTCTTTTTTTATAAAAAAAGTAATATGAGTTTTACTGCTTATCAATTTAACAACTTTTTTATGAAAACTCGAATTAGTTTACATAAAAAGATATAGCTTGAAAACTACAAAGTAAAAATATCGGCCGATAGTTATAATGTTTTTATTATTGAACCAATATCTCATTTGCAGGCCTTGTTATTCTTCATTCATAATTCGATAATAAATTTAACGATGGTTATTAAAATTATAATTTTTATTAACTTAATCATACATTACACATTTAAAACTTTATCTTTGATGCATCGTCTTCGTAAGATGCAACCATCAACGCCCTGTATTAATTTTCTCTCCCCCCGAGCAACATTTTTAACAAGCGTATAGACGCGTTCATTATCTCCCGCGCGCGAGCTGGAAACACGGGTGGGAAGTAGCAATTTAGAGAAAATTCCCAAACAATATGTCGGATAATAACGAAGAAGACGTAACGCGCGTCAAGTTCAGTAACGGATATTACCGCCGCGATATTACCCGACCGCCTCTCTCTCTCTCTCTCTCCTCGCGACTTGTACGCGAGAGCTTAAGCTCGCGCAAAATTCATGCGCGAGCTCGCGGCAAACGCTTGCACACACATACACGTACGTACGCGCTCGAATGCGCGCATACACGCGGGTAGACAAGACAAGCTTGCGCGGCAGAATGCGATACGTAATTTAGGGATGGGCGAATTGCTATTAAGTTACTGCACTGGTCTAATTTAATTGGGCGCTAATTGCACGTTCTCTGGCTCTTCTCGCGTGTAAATCTTCTAAATTGCTGCAGTCTAGCAGCTGTCGGCTCAAATAATTAGTGCGCCGCAGGATGACGATGACGATGTGCCGAGACATCGCGGTGTACGTACGCGCGTTCGCGCCTTTTGTTCGCTCGTTCTTTTGTTGATTTCGAAGTGAATATTCGACGCGAATGGTTTTCCGGGATATACGTAACGTTAAAATCGATGCTATTTGGTTAAAGCGCGGATCGTAAGATAAACAATAAAATTTTCAAAAGTTTTTCATTTTTTCAAAGCGCTAACGATTTCACATAACAATTTACTTTTGAGTATTGTTCAAGAATGTGAGATATATATTAAAATTTACTGTTCGACTTATTGCGCGCCAAAATATTCAGGCTTATACTTGTAAACACATATTTACTTTGTTTGTATTTAGAGCATAATAAGCATAGTTGTAACAGCGTCGTCTCGCATCGAGGCGAAAGTTAAACAAAACGAGTGCGAGACTCTCGCGACATCCGTCAACAAAAGCGCACGCATTACTTGCGGTACCTTATACTTGTACACATTCTTCTAAGTTTAAAGTGAATAAAGTGTATCTCCTTTGTATTGTTATATATAATATATAGAAAAAAAAGGGAAGCTTTATTTTATTTCAATTCCTGAAAAAAGATTGGCACAGGCCTCAAGTGCATACCAACGAATTCTTTCAAGCTTCATTTCATTACAAGTATTTAAAAAAAAAAAAAAAAAAAAAAAACAAGAGCAAAGGTTGCAACAAGTTTCAGTGAAATGAGTTACCGCGAAGTCGAGTCTCTGCTTTAAAATTTATTTCAATTGTTTATATAAGCTTATAATCAATATTTATCGATGAAAAATCTCTCGTTAGCGCAGTGTAAAAGGGTAAAAGAATTTTTTTATTCTTTATTTTTAATATCTTCTTGCAATGTTAAAAGGCCATTAGTAAATAAATACAATATACTTTTTCTTTAGCTAAAAAATTATAACGATCGATATTGTGCACTCTTGTAAGTTAATGCTTTACACCGATGATGTATATATATGTATAATTTATTAAAAAATAATTTTAGACTAAAAAACATTGCAAAGTGAAAATTAAAAAAAAAAAAAAAAAAAAAAAAAAAAAAAAAAAAAAAAAAAAAAAAAAAAAAACAATTCTAAGGCATATAAAATAGTATAAAGTAAATTCATCAAACCATTAAATTTTTAAAATAAAATTTTTCAAACCAACGACGACAAGCGCACAATCCGTCAAAGTCGTTTAATTAAACGTTAAACATCATAAAACCTAAGTGAGAAAATTACATTACGGCTTTATTATATTATATCAAAGTGTTTCGCTAACATGGCGAAAAATAGCCGACGACAGCCAACAAGCGAATTATAGACTTCCGCACATACAGTTTAAATACGAGTGAAAGAGTACGAGTGCGAGGAGAGAAATCTCGGATAATTTAATTTTCTCTAAAAAGCGAAGACGTTCCCTCATCCCCTTTTCCTCCCCCCCTTTTCCCTTCTCTATTTCCGTCTTTCTACTTGCTCTTCTTGCTCTTTCGCACAATATCTTGCAAAGTTTCTAGCTTTCCCGACCGTTCGCCATTCTCCATGTATATATAGAGCAATGAGTACCTACTCTATTTCGGTCGTCGTATCGACTTTTTCCTCTTTTGATAAAGAAGTTAACTTCATCCAAGTTCAACTTTTTCATATCGTAAATCTATTTATGTACTTTGTAAAATTGATCTTTGAGATTGAAAGGAATATATATGTATCTGTGTGACATCTAGTTATTATGCAAATATATCGAATATATGTTCTATTGTCGCTTAAAATTATCGATCATTCTGCTTAAAAAACGATTTTAAAATAATTTTCATAGAATAGACTCGATAAAATCGAGTAAGGAAAAAAAAACATTTTTTTTTAAGTACTCGTAGACGTGACACTACAGGAACATAAAGTGTTGCGCTTCTTTCGTAGAATATTAATTCAAGTCGGTTGTCATCGTGACTTTCGCAGCCTCTTACCATCTCAGCGCGATTCCAAACCCGTAGATACCCATTTTCTTTACGGCATCGTCGTCGTTGGGTAGAGGAAAACTGGCCGCATAATGATAATAATAATCGAGTTCCCTTGTATTCCTCGGCAGTCGAACGTCGGCGTGACCCAGACTCTGTAATTACATCTGCCGAGGAATTACGATCGATTCCCTCCCGACTCAGGCTCTCGTAAACGGTGTCGTACTCCACCCCCGCTCCCCCCTCTCTCTCTCTCTCACTTTGTCCCGCGTGCATAATGCAGCCATCATTACGTCGTTAGGGCTAATCGCTAATTCGCGATGGTAGGAAATAAGCTCCGTGAATTTCTCGAGGATTCGCGCGACACCAGTCGATCTCGAAACGTATTTGGGAAACGAGGGTTGGGGTACAAGTGAAGAAGAAACTGTGGCAGAAGGCGAGGAAGTTTAACGCGTCGGATGAAGTGAAAATTAAATCGGTGTATTTTTGGTTGAAGTAGTCTGAATTTTTTTTTTTTTTTTAACAACCTATTATTTTTATTGGGCGCTGTCGATCGATTTTCGGTTAACCGTTGATTGAATAAAATCGAGCAACGTTTCTGTTTTTTTAGGTTCGATATTCGGTACTTAGGTAATGTTGATATCGATTTGAAATAAATTATGACGAAAGATAGAAATATTTTACTATAATAAAATTTTATCTATATTCAGTCTTGATTTTATAAAAAATATTTTTTATCAATTTTAAAATTAAATAACGCTATACGTTTTACCTTATCGAACAATTTTATTAACAAAACTTGCAATATAAAAATTGCTTTCAATAAAATTATTATTATTAATTTTAATAAATACAGGTTTGAGAAAAATTGCAAATTTGCCATCAAATATTGCCAACGAAATTGTATGCCAGTGACTCATAATTCAATCGTTAACCTTTATCGTGCACACATGCTAAAAAATAATTGTTGCAAGAGTAAAAATAGAAAAGCACTTTAAAATTTTAATTTTATTTAGCAAGAGACACCGTAAATATAATTCAAATTTATATTAATTAAAGGTTATTTTACCAGAAATAAAATGGTCTTTTGGCTTTATTAAAGCAATAAATCAGTTGTAAAAAATATCGAGCGCAATAATCCTTTATTAAAGTTTAAGGACAAAATAATATATTGCATTCTTTATTCAACAGTAAGCTTTAAAAAATTGTTTAAATTATCGCTTTTTCTTTTAAATATTTAAAGTTTAATAATCATGAATCTTTGTAATAAAAAATTATTATTTTTTATCAAACAATTTACTTCTCGCATAATCTACTTTAACCAAACAAAACAGACATTAAATTTTTAACAAACTTTTACCGATCGTAAATAGCGAAAAATCTACGAAATATTTAAACCTGAACAAATGAAGAAAAACGAGGAAAATAACAATCATATTTCTCAGTGAATTTCCACTCGTACTTGTCACATTTTTTCAAATGTTCGCGACCAATCCCAACAAAGGCTCCCTTACGAAAATTCCTCGATCTTCAACGACATTCCTGGGATTCTCAGGATTTTACCGCACAAGATCCGAGTTCTCGCGTTCCTTACCTAACTCTATTCCCTTCTTCCTCCCCCCTCTCCCTCCTTCTCACTGAAAATGAAATTGGCACCGTCGATGTGGCGGCATTCGAATGCCGTTTGTCGGTATCATCGTTACGTCTATGGCTTATTTGAGAGTGCCTTTAACTTTTTTAACCGAGTAAAATTCGGTCAATTCGATATATTTTTGCTAGGTTTAAATGATAACTTGTAATTTACATTGAAGATGAAGATAATTTTTTTTCTATTTTTTTTTTTTTCTTTAACTACGTAATATTGATTTTTTACGGGTCATAGATTTTCTTTTTTATATAGTTCGTAATTTTTTCGCTCTCAATATCAAAAGTAAGATAAAATTATTTTTGCTTAAAGTTCTTTTTAGGAAGAGTGAAAGAAAGGGAGAGAAAAAAAAAAGAAAAAAAATTATAATGTCTTAGTTACAACGGTACATTATTTTTTACTTTATTCTTTTTTCCTCGTATTTTATTTATTTATTTATTTATTTTCCTTTGAATCTATTCCTTCTTTGGAAAAAATAATTTTATCTGACTTTCGATATTGAGAGCGGAAAAAAAATTGCGAAAGGTAAAAAGTATATATGACTCGAATATAAAATCGATACAGTAATTTACGTGTTTAAAAGATAATGGGTGAAATAATTGCGCGAAGAAACATTTCTCTCTTCGATCTACTTTTTTTTCTTCGTTCCCATTTATAACCTCTAAATAAATATCACACTTTGACTTATACCAAATTCGAAGTAAAATAAAAACATCACAAATCTTACTTTATATATATGTATATCGACGACTATAACAACTCCAACAAGATTTAAGACAAGTATACCCGTAGCAAAAGAAAAAATATGTATAAAACGAGTATACGTTATAGCCGGTGTCGTGTACGTGTCTGCAAAACCGGGCTATACTCACCCAGAATACGTAGCCGAGGTAACCTGCGAGGAAGGCGATCAGGAGGCCGTAAATCGTCGGCAAAGTTTCCCCCTGACTCTCTTCTAACGGCATCTTACAAAATCGCAACGGCACACTTTCTCTCACTCGCTTCCTTTTATTTCTTTTTTATTTCTTTTTTTTTTCTGTTTTTTTTCTGTTTTTTTTTTTTCTTTTTTTCTTTATTCCTTTTCGTTTACGTCGCCCGATGTCGATAGACGAAACATGCTTGACCGGTTTATAAATATAAAAAGCTCATCTGTTGCGCCGCGCTCGCGCTTTTATAACTTTACCTTGCGATGAATAAAAATCTTTTCGTTTGTTATGTTTAAGCACCGAAGTTTTTGATATGTTTATACCTTAGAGAAAATAGTATGCGCAGTGAATGAAGATTTTTTGGTTTTCGTTTATACTTGTAGTTTTTACATCATATTTTCTTTTTATTTTTATAATATATTTCAAGTTAATATCTTTTTCATTACGCTGGCGTGAAAATACTCACGGAACGATGGATAAATTTTAAATTTTAAATTATAAAAAAGCTGCGATGTATTTTTTAAAATGTCATAAAAAAAAAAAAAAAAAAAAAAAAAAAAATTTCGTTCTATTAGAGCGACATTTCACTTTGCAAAGAATTTAATTCTATTCCATTAAACTGGAATTTTACTTTATTATAGCATTTATTCTTCACCAATAATTTTATAAAAATAGATTGTTTCAAATATTTAAAATTTCATCAATTTAATGGCTTTTTAACGATTGGTTTCATTTTAAAAGCATTTTACTAAATATGAAATTTAATTTACAAAAAAGTATTAATGAATAATCTGCATATAAAATCTACACGAAAAGTTTATAATTTAAAATCTTCATTAAATAAGACATATATTCGTATCTTCAAACAAAAGTTTAATAAACCAAATGAAAAAAAAAGTTTAACGAATATGTAGTTGACCTTTAAAAATACACACGCGTACAGTTACAACAAAAAAAAAAACAAGTAACAACAACAACCTATGGCGTCACGTTAATCCAGCTCAAAAAAACCATACGCAAACGAAAAAAAAAGTCAACTTTGTTTTTTCTTCCCTTTCCACGCGCATTTACAAACGCCACACCAACGGACGAATATCCAAAACAACCATGTGTTTTAAGAATTTATATAGTCGACGTTAGTCTCATTAACCGTACTCTTTCGTTAGGTGGATTTGCGGTTACCGCAAAACACACCAACGTACGACTAATTACAACGCAAACGGCGGTAATAAAGCCGTAAACGCGCAAGTATAAGCCCGCACGAGATAGACTTATATTATCACTCTCTCTTTGTTTTCATCCACGCGCTGTTTACTTCTCGCGGTTGTACATTTGCACTGATGTCGGCCGCCGATGTTACCGCAATGTTTCTGGCCTTACTACGCCGACTATCGCGACGAGACTATTTTTGTAGCTTAACCGGAGAAGGCTCAAGCTATGCCGTGAGCTGACCGACGATGACCTTCCGCTGTTACGATGACGATGACGAAGACTAAGACGATGGCTATTTTCTTCCCCCGTCGTTTGCGATGGTTATTTATTTTTTGTTTTGTTTTTAATCGGTGATGTAATAGAATTTGAAAAAAAAAAAAAAAAAAAAAAAAAATGGTTTGTTACCATTTGGATATTATTGTGGCCAAGTTGAAATGAAAATTTACATTTCTATGTTGACGTAAATGTTTGAATTTTGAAAATTATATGATAATTCGAGACAATTAAAACCGTAACTTAATAGTCGTTGTTGTATCAGTGAAAGATCAATAATTGCAATTCGTAACTTACATTATCATAATGAACTGAAATCATACTGTTATTGTTACACGGTTAGAGTGAATAAACATTAATCTTCACTGCATAATGTATTGGATGTCGTAATATATTGAATCGATTCATGTTTACTTTTTGCAATATCAATATTAATCTTAAACAATCTATCCGAACAGTGCATTTTAACAATTTTGATTCAAAACGTTTATCTGGCAATATTTGCTTTCTTTTTTCTTTTCTTTTTTTTTTTTTTTTAACGAACCATCACCATTATAGTTAATTTATTCACAAGAGTTCGATACAAGATTGTTTATCCTCGAGCGAATATCTTCATCAAAGTCAATCCACATCGGAACGCGGAATTCGCGCGCGATATTACATTTATAAGGAATTTCAGTGCAATGTACAACGGGACAATATTGACATATGGCGGGGACGAGTTCTACCAAGAGTGAGTGAGCGAGCGAGAGAGAGAGAGAGAGAGAGAGAGAGAAAATCGAATCAAGGCAACCGCAGCGCATCATCCACTGTTAAATGCGGTGTAACCAACTGTGCTATCCCAAAGCCTCGCGACGTACACTTGTATTATAATGAGATTAAAACTTGGCGAAATTAGCAATACATCGTATATATGAATGATTAAATCCAGCGCGCGCATCTTGACCCTTTGATCTTAAGCTTATCCCATCGAAACTTCTCCTCCTCGAATTGCCGGGTTAAACTTTCCTTCGATTAACCCTTTGGTAATAATTTAGAAAGATTAAACCTTGCGCACACTTGGAGCAATGTAGATCGATCAAGAACGAAATATCTAAAAATTGTTCAATACCAGCTCTCGCGAACCTGAGTCATTATTTGTTCCTTTTCATTTTCTTTATTTTCTTTTTTTTTTTTTTTGTTGCCAACATCAACAATCGCTTGTTACAATGACTCGCAACATCGATAGTTCGAGTATGTTAAGTCAGTTCACCGCGATCGCAAAGCCAAGACTTACGTTAAATACGCATGCGGACACGCGGACTCTCCCAAGACCGATGGTGTCCAAGTAAGCGTTATCCCCTAGGCAGTGTGCCAACTTTGGTTAATACTATAATAGGATAGCGCTAATGCATCTAGGCGAATAACTAGATGACGGGATGATTAGTGCATAACCGTCCATTAGTTCAGTCGAGCTCTGTTTTGATATCTTCATCGCATCTCTTTATTGGATTATTACATTGGATTTAATTGTTTCGAGAAATGACGTTTTCAAGATTGCTAATGGATTATCGCCCTGATAAGGTGTTAATTCAAACTTTCTCCATTATACCTTTATTACTACCATTCAAGATTGTAAACAAAAGTATTATTTGTTCATTTTTTTTTTCTCTATAAGAAGTTCTTAATCGGAACAATAAAAGATGGATCATAAAAATTTTATTCGTTTGCATTTCATTTAAACGGAGAGATGTAATTATTTTTCCGATAAAGTATTCAAATCCATTGTAAATTTATAAGAAACAATAGTAATTAGCTCATTACGCTAAAAACGTTTTTCACTCGTTGATAATGAACAATCTCTCTTGTCAATGGTGTACGGTGGGAGCGCGTTATATTTTTTAATCAAGGGCGGAAAAAATGTACAAACGCAGATGTATACAACATTCGAGGGAATACGCTTATAAGCAGGGATTAAACACCGGCCATAGCAAATTAAGCAATACAGAGATAAACCGGCGTATAATTGCAAATATCAATGCGCGGATAGCGCATATATAGTACGAAAATAGCTCAAAGCCAAAAAGCAAGTGAAAGCGAACGTTTTACGTGTGTGTCGCAGTAAAGCCGTAAACGTTAGATGTATTATCCGCAGCTCGTTATCTACAAACGTTACACTTTAATTGATATTTTCGCGTTGGAAAAATAAATATAAATAAGAAAAATAAGAAACGAATTGTAATTGCGAATGCGAATGCGAAAAGAGAGAGAGAGAGATGAAAATTATGAAAAATAAAAAAAAAAAAAAAAAAAAAAAACATGGAGTTAAACGCGCTTGTTTATACACATGTATAAAAGTCTAATGTAACGCCGGCGGTAAAGATGAAAGAGAACGCGTAACCACCATCGGTATACACTTCATGTGCTATACGTGAATAACTTTTGTGTTTGCGCGTCTTTTTATTTTCGTCCATTAGTACGACTGAAGGAATGCACGAGACAATGACCGAACGAGCAAAGAAAGAAAGAAAGAAAGAAAGAGAGTTCAACAAAGCTCTTTACATACAGGGCGAAAAAAAGCCGATTCTTTTTATTCGACTTTTCTAATTCACACTCGCGCGCTCGATTTTGGAAAGACGCGAGCCGAGGTGAATGCACAAACGTCTACGTGTGTCTATATGTGTATGTATAGGCCGGGAGGGGTGGGGGGAGGGAAAGAAGAGGAAAGCCGATTATAAATAGCATTCGTGACCCAGTGCACATACACTTCTTTCAAATCTGGGTTAAGGGAATGCTCGAAACGCGCGCTCTGGCACAAGTGGCCAGCTCTCTTTCTCTCTTTCTCGTTTCTATACCAATTTCGCGATGTTTGAATGTTATGAAAGCACCGAAATCAAAATAAAAAAAAAAAAAAAAAAAAAAGAGTCGAAGCTCGCGAGAGAGAGAGAGAGAGAGAGAGAGAAAAAAAGCGAGCTCGAATGATGGAAGCTTGCGCAAACGTGGTAAATGATCTATTCTCTATACTAGTATGTTATACTTGTTTTGGTAAGTAATTTTAGGATATATATTTCGTGAGTTTTTGATATTATTTTGTAATTATTGCTTATTTTTCCTTTCATTTTTTCAGAATTCATTTAATCCTTCAAAGTATGTATTCGAAATATCTGTTTCTAATTATTACAACTTTTTAAGGGGTTACCCCCACTTGTAGCTCAACAAAAAGGCCTTTTTTCATTAATTTTTTTAAAGAAAACTATAAAACTTTTTTAAACGATTATTATATCATCTTAAAGAATACATCTTGAAGAACTTTCAGTAATTTTTTTATTGCAAAATATTACATTGTTAAGTGGCAAATGGCCGCCAATGAAATAGTGTTTTTATTTATACGGTTTGCGGTGACCAACATTGCGGCGAAGTGGATCATTTGAAACAAAAAATGTGGATAGATTTAGTTAAATATAAGTATAAACTAGTCTTTAATCAAAGGATTTAAAAAAATATTCATTTTTCACAAAATGGCGGACAGTCAAAGTTAATGGTTCGATTTTAACAAAAAATCGAACGATTAAAGACTACATTTTTATGTATTTAATAAGCCTGCAAAATTTCAAGAAGATCAGTTCATTAGTGTTTGAGTAATCTTGGTCACCGACTTCAGAAATGCCATTTCGAGAAAAACGCGTTTAAAGTTTTAATTGCCGGTTGTTTACACAACGGATTCTTCTCTTTCAACGCTCATATCTCAGTCAATTTTGTTCGGATCGACTTTAAATTTCCAGGTCATATTCTCAGGTACTCATACTTCAAAAAAATGCAATTAACAAAAAATCGATTTTTTCAAAGTCGGAAGTGGGGGTAACCCCTTAAGCTTATTTATGTTTTGATTTTCAATTTCCGAAATTCACCCAAATAACATAAATTTTCAAAAAATTAACAATTATTTCTTGGCTTGACCTAAGCGTTTTCGAAAAATAATTTCAAATATTTAATTTCATAATTTCTCGCTAGTTAATAATTTAATATGCTTAATCAAATAAAATAATTTAATCGTCGGTCTTGAATATTCCCAGCAGCAAAAAGAAATTAATGAACCGATCGACGGTAAGAAGCAATTTGGTGAGTGACAGTAAGCGCAGAGGATAAGCGGAAGGGAATGAAACTTCGGATAGTGATGGATATGTAGTTTCGGCTCGCTACGTTGCCAAATTTAATTGGAATTATCGATTAGTCACAACTCGTACAGCTTCTCGATTCTTGGCGCCGGGCATCTTAATTAAAACGCGAATTTTTTATTAATCAAGTTCGAAGGAAAAGTTCTTGTTTTTTTTTTTTTTTTTTTTTGTTTCTTTGTATTTATTTTGTTTTTTTTTTTTTTCACAAAGTAAAAATTTAAATTATGACACTTAAAGAAAAAATAAAAAATTAAATAATTCAATCGCAAAAGATAGCTTGAGCTTCGTAAATAAAATCTAGGTATATATAATGTTCAGCGCCAAAGAGAAAATCAATTATCAACGAAACAATAAATCGAGTAAAACTCTCAACGCGTATATTAAAAATATATTATATTAATTAATTTTTCGCCACGGAAAATTAAAACGGATTAATGTCGCATGTGATATGTAGGGAGAGAAAGTTTTTGCGTTTCGTAGTAATAGTGGTTATTGTGTTCGATTCTACAATGTCTTTAACGAACGCATTGATGTTCGTTAATTAAGCTTATTTGACTGTGGCTTCCGGTAATCAAAACCAGTGCGTGAAAACAGTTCGGCATGAATAGCCGCGTTTCAACGATTCTTTTTTTCTTTTTTTTCTTTTTTTTTTCTTTTTCATCATGAAATCTACCGTTCCGCGCGGAAGCGCGCATGAAATATTTTCCCGTTTCGATGCATAAAATCATGTTTCACTTATTTGTTGATGATTACGAAACAATTTTTTTTTTTTTTTTTTTTTTTTTTTTGTATATAAAATATTGATGTTGAAAATGTATCATATTATTTTTCGGAATTATTTGTAAATAAACTCAATTTTAAATTTTAAATTTGATGCACAAATTTTTAATTAGCAATTATTTAAAAAAAAGAAATTCTCGGAAATTATATATTTATATAATGAATAAAACTGAAAAAAAAAAATACATATTCAGCATACCAATTTAAATTATAATTATAAGAGATATAAATAAAAACATTGTTATCAATTTACACCAGCAGAATCATTTTTCGAATAATCTATACCAATATTCTATGATCCTTTTTTTTAAAATTTCTCTAAAAAACATTATTAGCTAAAATTTTAAACAAATATCTATATGTATAACTGATTTAATTTCGTTTTTTTAATAAAAAAACGTTAATATTGTCGTACTAACTTTTGAACTTCAATAATATATCGACAAAAAAAATTTTTATGCGTATTAATTTTTATTTTAATAAAAAAAAATTAATCATCCCATTGAGCCGTCCAATAAAATATCAATGATTATTTAATAAATGAATATGAATCCACCATCGAAGCTAATAAAGAAGATTTAAAATTCGGAATGTTAATACAAGTAAATAATCGAATAAACCCTTTTACACCTTTTATTTGCCGATTTCCATCATAGTCTCGTATAAACACATTCCTCATCTCTTCTTCATTCAAGCGCACCTGACATTTCATCCTATCCGAGCAACGTAAGACAACGCAGATACTACTAGAAAATTGATACCCATCGACATTCGAGAGCGTTACGGTACCTAAGTTAGAGAAATATAGAGAAAAAGAGTTCGCAAAGTAAGAGAGAAAAAAAGGGTGTGATAGAGAGGGCAAAGAAAAAAAATGTAAGGGAGAAAGACTAGTAAAAAAAACCCTATCGAAACGAGAAAAGAACACACGTTCGGCGTAACGTGACTTTGACGCGTCGATGACTTACGGCGGTGCTTTTCAGGTGTCGAGCCCGACTCCGTGCAATGCGCGCGTATGGAGCGTTGCTACACGTATAAAAACGAATTCGAGAAGGCCGATCACGTTTCAGCTTCGTCGAGCTGTCAAGTTCCTTCTCTCTCCCTATCTCAGTCTCTCTCTCTCTCTCTCTCTCTCTCTCCGCGTATACCTCGGGGTCTTTGATGCATCGTAGGTGGGATTGAAAAATGGAATAACCATGACGCACTGTAAAGACGAGAAAGAAATCGAAGAAAAAGAGACGAAATCTCGAGCGAAAGCTGCTCTATGACGAATACGAGGATTGGCAGCTCGACTGGATCTCGAATGTCGCTCGTGTCACGATTGTCCCGCTCTCCGCGAATGGATAATGGCATTTTATGCGGGCAAATCATGGCTGGATGTTGCCTGTTGTCGGGCCGAGCTACTCGTCAGCCCCGAGGGCTTCTGAGTTTTTTCAAGGGGTAAAGGCTCTATATGCATTTTTATGTGAATATGTGTACGTGCGTATATCTGTGCGCGCGTACACCGGAGGATAGACGTTTTCGTGGACGAAAGCTTTTTCCGGTATGTGTGAAAGAGACTGTTTGATATTCCATGATAGACACGCGCGTGGTCTGATATCTTTATAAACGTCACGCATTGAATATATAAATGCGACCTATGCGAACAATTTTAGCAAACTTTATTTAAAATTTATATGAACAACTTTATCTTAATTAATCTCTTTTAAAATATTAACAGTAATCAATCGATCTTCGAATTCGGAAAATACCTATAATATAGGCAAAAAAATATCGATAAGTTTATTTTGTAAAATCATTGCAATAAATTCAATATAACATTAAAAAATTTTACAGCAATTGCTCTTTTTATTATCATCGTAGAAAAATTTTGTAAATTCAGCTATAAAAAAAATAACATTAATCGGCAACTATTTACGTAAGCTTTTTTCATAATATCGTTCGCTCGTAACAATTAAGGTTTAACATATACAGTATCATAATGAAAAGAGCTCTGAAATTATACGAGCGTCCCGCAAAGGGACAAACTACGTAAGGTTGAAAAGAAGCGGGTGGGAGAGAAAAAAAAATAATAAAAAGTAAATGAAATAGGAGACGAAGGATAAAAGTTTCTTGTTCGGCTCTTGTGGGACATCTCAAAGCGTAGAAGTCGTATTGCGTTCTCGTGAAAGTACCTTTAAAGGGACGATGTAGAACAAGTGACTGGCAATAAAAGACGTTTAACGGGAGTTGATCAGCGAGATTTACGACGAGACATCAGATGATAAAGCATCTCGCCATCTCGACGAGTAGTCGGATGGAAAACGACCGAGATACTCGACTATATGGGGCCACTTGAGGGTAACGAAGCTTTCGAGGGGTAGTTTTTAAGAACGACCGATAAAGACCTTTTGAGCGTTTTCCTGTTTATCTTCGATCCATTTAGGAAAGTTCCTCATATCGGAGGAGTTTTTCATTTTGGAAATTGATAATTCGAAAACAATTCGAATGCGTTGATAAGTTACCGCGCGTCGGTAAGGTAGACATTAGGTTTTTAGCTCGCGATAAACGAGATTTCTGCTTTACCGACCGGGTAACCCCTTAGCTTTGAAAGATTACGTCACACAGTCGGGAAGGCAACTGTAGAGACCTTGAAAGGTAAGATGAGAAGTTGACATACCACGATAAGATCTTCGTTGTACCAGAAGTAGCTGTTGAAAATGCGAACTACTGCGAGCGATTGATTTTATTTTCTTTATAATATCACAATCACAATAAAACTAAATTTACATTTATTATTTCAAAAAATATTTTTATATTAGCAGAGAATCGCTTCCTTTAAAAAAGAAAAAAGGTAATTAAAAGAAAAGTAAATATTAATATAATACATATTGCCACAATATTATGGTTACGATAAGATTATGATGCAAATAAATGTATACAGATGATAAGCAAATTTCATCTGAAAATTGTAAACGATAATGACTTTTTATGAATCATGTCACACGTTTACGATACTCATACATATTTAGGATTATTTTTGATATAGAAATAGTAAAAAAGTGAAGAAAAAATAAATTAACGACATAAACCTATGTTAAATTTTTAAATATTTGAATATCAAATCTAAAAAAAATATGTAAACGTAAAAATAGAACAATCAAAATGGCACAATTGTTAGGCTAATCGGTAAAAATCCTTAGTATGTATGATATATGGAGAACACAACAATATTGTATTTCAAACAATGAAACAACACCATCGCGTTAAAACTGTTTACAGCTTACTATTCACAACTTCCAATCCAACGTATCAAATCACCGAGTACAACAAATTTTCGTATCCTGGATGCGTTCCCACCTCCTCCCTATAAAATTACCGAGATAAGACACGAAGAGCGGAAGAAGCCAAGAGTAAGAGCAACTCTTGCGCGCTCTCAGAGAATCTTGGAAAAAAAAAAGAAAATAACGAACGTATAGAAAACGAAGAAGCCGAAGAAGAGAAAAAGAAGAAGAAGAAGTGAGCATCGCAGCGGCGCGACCTCGCACAGGGGAATCCACCGGCGCCGCGCGCTCTGTGTGTATTACTCATGAGAACGTGAGCGCGTTCGTTTTTCCGGCCCGCGTGCGCGCAACGCAGGGGGAGAGAGAGAGAGATGATGTACGTGCATGTATGTGTGTGAGCGTACGCACGTGTATAAGTTTCTACCTGTGCGCATGTATACATTAGGCTAGCAGCGGTTTGTACACACGGTAGGCGAAGATGCCCATAAGAGAGATAGAGAAAGAGAAAGAGAGAGAGAGAGAGAAAACGCAAGCTGTCCGGGACGTCGTCGCGCGACGTGAAGAAAAGGGGAACAGGTTGCTTGGGTTTGCGGAGCACGAACTCGCAGCACCGCCGCTGACTTTTTCGACGTGAAACGAGGAACTGCGCTCTTTCGTCGTGTCGTCGTCGTCGTCATCGTCTCTCTCTCTCTCTTTCTTCCTCGCTCTCTCTACAATTTTTACGAAAGAGTCGATGTTGTAGAAGGCCGTATATGTCTCGCTGAAAGGAGACTACTTTTTTGCTTATTCTTCCCTTTCTCCCTTCTCCCTTCTCTCTCTCTCTCTCTCTCTCTCTCTCTCTCTCTCTCTCTCTATCTATCTATCTATATATCTATCTCTTGTTATTCAACTTCTTGTTTCGACCATTGAAAATCCGGAAAAGCTTTTATCGTTTCCGCGCTTGCGCGAAAGTAGATAATGGCGAGACTAAGGAATTCTTTTTAGAGGAACAATCTTTTCGGGGACGTCTGGTTTAATTTCATGTCTCGTTGAGTATGGAGATTGGAGGGGTCTCTTGATGAAGATTGAACTTGATAGATGTCAAGGTGAGATGTATGTATGAATTCTCTACGTGACCGAACGTTTTTCGTTTACATTTTTTTTCCTTCAAGTGTATATACGATGCGTTAACGGATTTCGATTGTATCTTTTTTCCCTTTTTCTTTCTGTTTTTCTTTTGCGAAACGAAACAAAGTGGATAAATGGAACATTCAAGTGATTAACGAGAGAAATTAGATCACATGGTTGATTACTGCAATCTCGATTACGGAATATAAATTAAAGTTTACGTCTTTATATATTTTAATAGATCGAATTAAATTTAGTACTAATAAAGGTTAATTCATTTTCTATATTATATTATTATGTATAGATAGAAATCGTAATGAAATTAATAATTAACGGTTACGTTAGTCATGATGAATTTAGTGAAATTAGGCAAAACGTGTACATTAACTCCAATATAACAAAAAATGGTACGTACACCATGTAATAATAGGGTCAAAAGATACATTGTATCAAGCATTGTATACTGCAAAATCATTTTAATGCGAATAATTATTCCAATAACTAATCGTTGTGATTTTCTCAACGCTTTTCTTTGCGTTAATGAGTCACTCGTATGAATTATTCATCTTCATCGTGTAGCTATTAAAATAATTATGAAAACTACTGCGATAAGAAAAAAAATAGGTGAAACTCCATTCATTCTATGAATAAATCGAATGAAAAATATTTTCTATTAATTTTTTTTTTTTTTTTTTTTTTTTTTTTGTAAGACCTGTGAAATTCTGGCGTATCAATAATATATTGATACGTATTAGTAAAATGTAACGAAAATTGTGCATGAAATTCTCGCAAAAATAAATATTGTATTGCAATTAGTATAAATTTATGACCATATTGATTGATTTAGCATAAAGACTTTATCTATTCATAATAAAATAATGCATCATATTAACCATTTGTATTGTCATTCGTGCACACAAATACACACGAATATACACACGCGCATACAATTCTTAGACAAATGACCTTACCGCAGAAGTCGTTCCATGCACACCTTGGCGTATTTTGGCGAGTTTGGCCGCGTCTACGTCGTCCACCCCGGTGGAATTCAATCCCAAACCCGAGAGACTCGTCGCCAAGCAGGAGGAGCAATTCCTCGAGCACTCGGCAATCTCCCCGTTCCCGCAGTGCGTGCAAGTCTTGACGCTCCTTCCAGGGATAACGTTCCGTATTCCGTTTGCGTCTACCGTACCCTCACCGGCGCCGCCTCGCTCGCGCAGAACGTTGTTGGTGCTGGTATTGGTGGTGTAGCCCTGATCGGAGCTGGCGTTGGAATTCGGACGGGAGTCGTCGGAGCTGTCGAAGGGTTTGAGGTTACGCGGTCGCTGGATAACGCCTATAGGCTCCCAGATCTCGCTCGTCGTCGACGAGTAGCTGTTGTTCTCCTTCGTCTCCCGGCTACGCTCGTCTACGATTTTACCGTCCCGTGCGACTGTTACCTCTTCTTTCGTTACCACCGATGATTTTACGTTTAGAGATGTTTCCAGTCTTACCGGTACCCTGATAAAATTGTTTTTCTTTTTTAAAAGAGCGAAGTCTTTTTTGTGGATTGGATTTCGGTGATTTTTCCAAACTAATTTGCGAAATGAATTTTTATAAATTGTTTACGAAAAAATGATATTATTGACAAAGAATTAAATTTCTTTAGTACTATTTAATCATATTTACATTCAAAAAAAAAAAAAAAAAAAAAAAAATTAAAGATTAATCCTTTATTATCTACAACTTACAACAAAACAAATCCACCATTTAAAAAAAATGTACCTCTCGATCAAACAACTCGATATATAAATTCCAAGCTCTCAGACTTTATACGAGATGAAAAATCACCGAGTTCCAATCGTTAAATTCTATTTCGATAGACTTGCGGTCGATCGATTGAACGCATCGTACATCGATCACTCGGCACAACGTAACGTACAACAGATGGACGAGTGCCGAGCAAAGGATATATACGCGCTCGTATTTATTGTAAAGCCATGACGAGAAAATCCAGAGACGATTTGGTCCACAAAAATTCAAGCAACTAAATTTAGTAGGAGTGCACATTAGTCTATATACGCGCGTGCCGTTCGCACACTCGAGTGATTTACGAAGCACCAGATGCTTAACCCCTTTGGGCAAGTTTTTCAATTTCTTTGTATACATATATATATATATATATATATATATCGCTTGTTGGCTTCTCTTGATGATATATATGGATCGCGGTAGGGTCGATTCCGAGATTTTTAATGAAGGATCGATCGTAAAACTCGGAGAAACAAGCAGCACGAATGGAAGGGTTAGAGGATGCTTTTAATCTTTATTTCTATCCTTTCTCGATTGAATCGAAATTTGTTCGAAATGCGTCGTGATGCTTTTCTTTCGTTTTTAAATAATTGTGACACGCATATTTTTTATTCGCATAGAGCTACATTCGTTATTTTTTTTTTTTTTTTTTTTTTTTTTACTTTTATTAGTTTCGTTATCTCTAACGGTTTTTCTTTATCACATAAATTTTTTATACAATATTTTTAAAAAATTTAAATTAATTTATTATAAAATAATGTTTATAATTTTTAAATTATTTATAGTTAGTTGAAAAATTAATAAAAATGGCTTTATTTAAACCTGTACAGTATACAAGTATTACATAGCTAATAAAATTAAACGACTTCCTTTGGTGTAAGAAAAATAGTTTCGCGTAACCTTTTTTAGTTTAATAATAATAATAATAATAATAATAATAATAATAATAATAATAATAATAATAACTACAGTATGCGCATAATTATTCTAATGAAAGCTTCTAAAAAGGTTAACTAATCAACATTTTCACGCTTAGGGAAGCGCGTTTTATTATTTTTCAAATAAAAAATAAACGCGCCATTGTTTATCGTAATATACACGGATACAATTTTCAAATCAAATTATAATTAAAATACTTTCGTAATAACTGAATTAAAAAAAAAAAAAAAAAAACAAAAAAAAAAAAAATAGAAGAAAAAAGCCGTAAAAGACGAAAAAGGCATTTACAGGATAAAGTTAAGCAAAACAGTCCTCAAAATTCACGATTCCATCATTACCGTACTCACTGTTTACTCAACGGCGCACCTCGAGTCGACTTCCCTCTTTTTTTTTTTTTTTTCTTTGTTTGCACGACTGTTTCATAATTTTTTCTTTTCCTTTCTCTTTTTCCTTCTCTCGAAATTTCAAATTTCACAGACACGAAATCAAACTTTTTATCAATACTGGACGAGACGTTTCGCTAGTCGTTTTCTTGTTTACTTATATATACGTGTACGCAACATCGTCGTTATTCTATTCAAACTGCATTCGATATCGAAACTTCGAATTATTATCGAATTTCTGTCCGATTAAACCGCTTGCGGATCAATCGGGACGCTATCTTACGCGCGAGATTTCATCTCTTCCTCTTGCTCTCTTTTGTTGTGAGTAAGGAAGCCGTTTTCGACGCGCTCCCGTTATTATCGAGACGTCGCTCGGTGACGGAGATTATGTCCCTCTCTTTCACTCGGACCTATAGATACGGAGTCGTTAAGGCGCATTGTGAAATTGTCGATTTCACGTTCGCGAAGCGTAGTTGACCGAGTTTCGTCATTTTTTTTTTTTTTAAACTTTTTTTTTTAACGTTCCTGGGTATTGTGATCATGAAGGGGTAATGTTATTGCTGAATTGTTATTGGAATTGGATAGATGCCAAGAGGATTGTGTTTTTGTCTTTTTTTTTCTTTCGTTCTTTGCCATTAAAATTTTGTAATTTGAATAAAGAATTTATGTAACGTTATGTCGCCTTATTTAATATTTACAAAAATCGAAATTACGAATAATTTAAATGAGAAAAAAGTATTATATTATTGTGGCAATTGAATTTAATTATATCATAATAGGAAACGTTTTCAACAAATCTCTAATTAACATGAATTTCTACACATAATATCGTTTGCTTTTAAATCTAATAATTAATTTTAACATTAGTTCAAATCGAAAATACACATTTTGCTAATTTTGTCGTGTAATTTTTTCACAAAATACCATCTTAGTAAATAAATAAGATTATGGAATGAATGATACATTCCCGAAATAGACGCATTGGTGAGTAATAATTGCGACGTGATTGTAGTACCGACCATAAGTGACGAAATGCCTTTATCAATTCGTTAAAATTAAGTAAATAATTCAATTGATTAAGCCGTAAAAACTTTAACGCATCTAAAAATATGGGTCTGAAGTTTGCAATGTTAGAGTACATCGAAATAATTTTTCACAATTAAATAAAGCTGCTAAAGATGTACAAATTATATTTAAATCCGTATCCGAATGTTAGGTTATGCTATAAAACACCAAGACTAAAAAAATATAAATATAAATTTTGAATAACAGTTTTTAAAAAATTTCATTGAACTCCAACGTTAGAAACTTCAAACCCATCTTCCATTATTATCCATTTCATCGTTCCATTATCCGCTTTATTAATTTCGTTGATTAATCAATCCTTTTATTTACAAACTTATACTTTCTCGAATAATAACAAAAAGAAAAAAAATCAGCGATCGAAAGAAAAAAAAAAATCGTAAAACGAATGCTCCTTTAAATTATAATTTTTCACAACGATGAAATGCATCATTGATACGGAAAAAAAAAAAAAAAAAAAAAAACTCCGCTCATCTGTAGCATTAAACGCAGCCGGGAGCGTGTAACAATTTAACCGCACATATAATATAGAGAGTGAGAGAGAGAGAGAAAGAGAGAGAGAGAGCAAAAAGGCGAGCACTCGCATCGATCAAAATGCAATTTGCGTTTCTCTCTTTCTCTCTTTCTCTCTCTTTCTCTTTCTCTTTCTCTTTCTCTCTCAGGCTCTCCGCGTGTTAACGTCGCGTCCGTCTAGAATAGGGATATACTAACTAGGCAAAAGCCGAGCGCGCTTTCGCCATAGTCGCGCGCGCACGCACAAAGACTTCGTTTACCGTCTTCTTCCGTTCTTCTTTCTTTCTTTTTCTTTTTCTTTTTTTTTTTTTTATTTTCGCCGCTCGCCGTTTCGGTTGCACAGCCGAGCCCCCTGGGCGAAAACATAATAGCGCGAAGCCCCCTGAGAGCGACAAAGTGATTCATTAGGAGGCAGTCGAGCGAGGAAGTCCCGTCGGCTTTGTGTGTGTGTGTATATGTGTGCGCGCGCGTAAGTACACGTGTGTTTGCACGTGTACGTGCGTAAGTTAACGTAGACTGTATGCGTGTGCGTGGAGCACGAGAAAGTCGATACTCGCGATTTATCGCGACGGTTTAATGAACACGAGGAAGAGGATGTAGCGCTCGATCGATCCAAGAATACGATTTTTTTTTTTTTTTTTTGATTCGTCCAGTGTTCTCGAAGAAATCTTGGTTATCGCTTTAGCTTTCGGTTTTAGTTTAATGTTTATCGATAAGTCTATTGTCTACCCGTATTTTTCGTTCGATAATATTAAATTGTGCGTTCATGAAAGTTTGCTTTCGAGCAAATTTCTTTTACCGAGATGAAAGTAGTTTAGAAATTTACCGCTCGATATACGATATACGATAAATAATCGAGCACCGGCGATCTTTCAAAAAAATTTAATAATAGGGTATACGGAATAATGTTATCGCGATTCACTTATAAACGATGATAAAATCGTTAAGAAATAATAAAGTAATTAAATGCCACATTTAGAATATTGCGCTATAGAAACGAAACGTTCATAAAATTTTATTTTAAAAAATTTTTAAGTCGTATTATATCTTTAAAAATTCATAGTCGCGATTAGAAATATTAGAAAAGAAATATATCGTTGTAATAAATATTCAATAGAATGTGCGCACAATGATCGAATTATGTGCTTAACGAGATTAAATTATCCGTTAATTTGTAACGCCTTATTTGAAAACAAATAAAAGCAGAATCAATGCCATTGAGCAATGAAACGAACTAATTTTATATATTTCGTGACGTTAATAAAAGCATCATGACGCAACCCTTCATCTAAAATGCGATCTCGGGCCTTGAATTACATTATCATCAACGCGATTAACCTCCAACTCGCTTATAAACACACACACACTCGATATTAAAATCATCGAAGATTTAACCTACATTATAAATCTCTTGAAAAAAAAAAAAAAAAAAAAAAATCAGAATTAAAAAATTGAAAACAAATCGTCGTTAATTTTTGTGCTCCAAATTCATCTCTGAACAATCATAAGTCTTACTTACATAACTATAATATCGATAAATTAACGTACCTTTGTATACCGGCTCTTATGAGGATGCGATTAAGAAGATCGCACGGTGGCACTTGACCCGTTATCATAGCCTCGCGTATTGCTATGCCGTCGGGCTCGTCCAGCGTTATCGGCACGCCGTTTATCAACAGCACCTCCTCCTCCTTCACGCACGATTTCTTCTCGCAATCGATGATCTTTACGTCCGGTCCGAGGATCGATTCCACCGTTGATTGGATCTCGTGGTCGTCCATTGTTGTTTTGGCTGTGATCGCGGAATTGAATGTTTTTTTTTTTTTTTTTTTTTTTTTTTCGTTATGATTTTTTTTATTTCACAGGTTTTGGATTACTTTTTTTTTCAATCGTTTAAGGAGAAATTGATCGAAGAGTTATCGAATGCATTAATCGTTCGACACAGCTAGCTTATTATTAAGAGACGCATACGACAACTTTTGCGATACGATTTTCCCTTAACGATTAATAAAATCCTGGTTGGATAAGCGTTTCTTGTTTTCCTTTGTTTTTCCCGTTCATTAATTTTCCTTTGTTCCCTCAATGCACATTTTCTAGCGGTTCCACGTCGAAGTATACACGGAAGCGAATGTCATCGTCCGAAGTAATATTTCTTTATAACGCTTAGTCGTCGTCGTCGTCGTCGTCGTCGTCGTCTTTCTCCTTCTCATTATACGAGATAGGAATTTAATATTATTATGCAAATGCGCGTGAAACAGTTTGCGTCTCGCACGTACGGGGAATAGTGCGAACGCATAAAGTATCCGTATAGCTTGACTATATAATACCGGGACATCGCTCGAATTCAAAATGCGACGATCCGCTGCGATTGGAAAAAAATTCTATATTCTCTCGTCTATGTTTTTTTCTTTAATTTATTTATTTTCGTGATCGAATACATACACTAGGTATTCTTTCGCATCCTCGTGCGATTTATCATTCGTTTCGTGCGATCGCGCGCGCATGAATGAGTAAATGTTATACAAAATCATTTCAATGCCTTTATTGCAAATATATATATATATATATATATATATATATATATATATATATATATATATATATATATATATATATATATATATATATATGTATATAAGAAATCATCGTCGAAAAATGTCCAAAATACCGTAAAATTAAAAATTTGCGCACTCCTTATGACTTACGCACGCGTCAACGCTTTGCATCAAGTTATGCTTCAGACACGTTCCAACGTGTTTAATGCATGTTAGTTAAGCGTTTGATTTTGTGTAGCGTAAACGTTTTTGCGATTTGTTTTTGTAAATGGTCATTTCAATATGCGACCGATCCCGGGTTAAACGAGCCAGAGTACCGAAGATATTGCGGAAATCATTGAATTTCGCGTTGGCGTTAATTGATTGCTTTGCTCTCAATTATGTAAACGAAAAATTAAATTTCTCATTGTAAAGCGTATTTACATACTACCACGAGCACCCGAACACACACACACACACACACACATCTACGATTACGTGGGAGTGAAATTTTTTGCATTTGGATATGGAATTTGAATTGATCAATTTGTTTACACACGAGAATTATAAATATCTCATTTGTGTTCGAAAATGTCGTTGAATGAATAATTTTACGATAATGCGACTTTTTTATTCACGTCAATTTTCGCATTTATTAAGTAGCTTGCATTAATAAAAATTGGATTAAAATTATTTGTTTTTATGATGTATATTATTGTAATAAAATTTTAATTATTAAATAAACAATGTCTAATGTTTCATAATAAAATTAACTATTTTTCTAAAAAAAAAAATATCACAAGAATTATTTTCACCAGTTAAATAAACAAATACATCTTTTCAAAAGTATAAAAACTTTTTTAGTAAAATAAAATAATGATAAAAGAAACAAATTTTCTTGCTTTAATAAATTTGAGTTTATTGAACCAACGGTAACAATGTTTTATTAAATTTTCATCCACATCGTTTGAATTTTACAAAAAATCAAACCAATTTTTATAAAAAATAAATTTTATCACAAATAAATCTATTTTTTTTTTCTTTTCATACAAAAAAAAAAGGATAAAAAAAAAATAAACAAAATTTATAAACAATTTTATATTTCGAATTGTTAATCGCTCTCTCTCTCTTAGAGAGAGCTCTCTCTCTTTCTCAAAACTGACGCATCCGAGATACAAATCAGGACTAACAGAGTCCGATCGTATAATCTATAAAGAGCTCATAAAAAAGTGCTCGGCGATCGAGATATATACAGAAAACGAGCGCTAGAGCGAGCGAGAATCATCGCGGTTAACTCACTTTCTCGCCGACTCTACACGCCCGCTCGTATATATAAGAGCGACCTTCGGTTCTCTCTATCTTTTTCTCTCTCTCTCTCTCTCACTCTCGGTCGAGGAAATACGCCGTGCGAAAGGACGAGAGAAAGAAAGAGACCCACGTGTGCAAAAATTCCGTCTCGGTCCAGTGTCAGTCAGTCAGACTGTCTGTCTACTCTCACGTTCTCCTCTCCTCTCTCTCTCTCTCCCTCTCTTTACTCCCGTATTTCTGCGGTGTAGTTGGTATACAGACTCGCGATTCGGTCTTTCCCTCTCGTACTTTTTTTTTTATCTTTATTTTCTTTTTTTATTTCGCCTCAGGGTTGAACGTACGTCGAGAAGTTGTCGCGCTTGCTTTATTGTTTTATATACATGTACGCACATTTGTACTTACGTTTTATAGGATTTATGGTGAGATAGTAGAATAGAATTTATTAAAATTTATGTTTTATCGTTTTGCGGCTTGAAAAGTAATTTTTGATCGAACGTGTGGCTTGGTTATGCCGATATATGGATTTTCGGTTCGAATCGTAGTTCTTCTTTTAGCGCTGAATTAAATATGAAATACATCTGTTACTTGTCGGAGTAATAAGAGAAAAATGAACGAGAAGTGAACGGTTAAGCATAACACGTTTTCACTCTTCTTCGTTTATTTTCCATCTTTTTATAAATTTTACATTGCTCGAGTTTATTTATAGAAATAGGTAATGTTGTTAAGCTTTATTGAATCAAAATAAACATCATTTTTATTGAATATTTTACGACTTCATTTTTATTAAATTAAAAACTTTTTTAATATTAAATTACACGTAATTTATTATCATATAAGAATTTTCTTATCGAGAAAATATGATAATTTTCATTCATTTTTTGTCCAAGTTGTCTACAATTCGTATCGCATTCTTTTGCAATTCTAAAGAAATACTAAGAATGTATCTTTTATCAAAGAGTTACTGCACTTCGACGAAGGTAAATATTCCATAAAAATTAAAAATTCTTTCATAAATAATAAAAAACTAAACCAAATCAAAAATATTATTCAACAATTATTATACTATGCAACGCAATGAAAAGAAAGATTTTTCATTATCTCAAGCTCCCTTGGCCCGAGGCAATTCACTAGGGGACTAATTACGCGTGAAAACATTGCGAAGATAAGAGAGGGAAAGAGAGAGTCGAAGCTCTCTCCTCGTCAAGACGTCTTTCTCTCTTCCCCCTCTAAAATCATTAGAGTTCGAGCCCCTCGACCTGAGAAAAATACACGGCTCTTCGTCTCTCCTATCCGAGAGAAGAAGAACGCGGAGAGAATTTTAAAATTTTCTCTCTCTTTCTCTCTCTCTCTCTCTCTCTCTCTCTCTCTCTCTCTCTCGAGTTTGCTCTTTCTTTGTCAGTTTTTTTTTTTTTTTTCACGACGTTCGAGTGGCTTATTAATTATAAAATTTTCTGTTCGCAGCCCTTGCGGCTTTAATCCCGAGGCTAGAGGCCGCCCGATTCTTGTTACGTGTACATAGCTTAAAATGTATTATATATATACGTGTGTATATACGCGGAACGCAGAGAGAAGAAGAAAGAGAAAGAAGAAGAAGGGAAGCAGGAAAAGACGTGGGAATCTTTGCGGTGTTGCGCGCGAGGAGGTAATCGTTTCTTTTTTCTCTCTTTTTTTTCTTTTTTGTTTTCGTATACTCTTTTTTTTTTTTTTTTTTTTATTATTCTTTCTTTCTTTCTTGCTGCACTACAACTGGAGAGAGAAAAGTTTAAGGTGTGTTATATGTTACGTGTGCAAGGATCGTAACGTAAACGTTGATGCGGATACAGATTGTTGCGAAAAATAGGAGGAGGGCGCCAGTTTTTTTTTCTTTCCTTTTTTTTTTTTTTTTTTTTTTTTGTTTACGGTCTGGAGGATCTTGTACTGCAATTTTTTACGAGCACCGATATTCCACTACAATTGCGCGCGTGGGTGGAGCGCGTATGGAAATGTCGGTGTTTGTTTTAACAGGTTTTTATCTTTATAAAGACGCGAAATGTACATTTTAAGCGTACATATGCCAGGAAATATTTTCACACGAGAAAATTTGATTATATCGAAAATAAAAATCTACGCGTAAAATGTTTGCGTTTAGTTTTGAATATGTATAAACGTTTGTTGAATTTTATATTGGAAAATACGAAAAAAATTGAATCGTCTCGTTAAGTAAATACAATTTTTTTAATCGATAATCGACGGGTTAATGCACTCGTTAGGCAAAATTATGATAAAAAGAAGGAGGGGGAGTAAAGGAAAACGCCGTTTTCAGGCTAAATTTCCGCCGTGCGTTGAATTTATTCATGAGGCCGGGGAAAAGTTGTTACTCGAGTTTTTAGCGTGTAAACAGCATTATTTTCGTTGCTTAAAATTTGTTTAAGTATGTAATTAGACGGTAAGTGCGCATTTTCATTTTTTTTATCTTCTTTCTTTTACTTTTAATGAGTTTAAAATTCAATTTTACGGCTGAATTATTAGAGAAGTACACACGAGTAAGCTTAAGGGAATTAATCGTAAATCTTGGTTAACTTAAATAATTAATTGGCAAGACTTTCTAATTAAGATTTTCCTATAAAAAGAATCCATAATGTATAAAATTCATTCATCGTATTCTTATGGTTTGATATAATCATGAAGAATTTGAAATATTTAACATAATTTATTACTTAATTATGATTCAAATGTTACATCGTAAATTAACAAATGAGTTTTATAACCATAGATAAAGGAATTTTTTTCTAGTATAAGTAAGTTTTTTTCTTTAGCTATTTATGAAAAAACTAGAATTAAACTTTTTTTTTTTTATGAACAAAAATAGCAAACGATCCGATTAAAGTGACCCTGGAAATAGGATCCATTTTTCAAGCCGTAAGTGGTCAATTTGCTCAGGCAAGGCTCGAAAAGTGGCCTATTCCGGGTCACACTGAAACGTCATTTCCCTCCAATCTTTTGCATTTAATGAAGTAAATGAGAACTTGGATTTTGAAATTGTGAAAAAATGTAATAGACATTAAAAAAAAGTTTAGCTTCTAAATGTAATATTTGTAAGAAAAATTTAACGTATAAAAAATTACTGTAATTTATTTGCACTTAATTTTTTTAGTATTAATTTATCACAATTAATTTAATAATTTTATAGGTAAAATAATTTCGATTTGATAAATCACAAAAGGAAACGTTATTAAATTTAATACAAAACTTTGTGTAACAACATACAGCTTTCATACGAAAGTCTTTGTTTATTACGTACGATCCAAAAAAAAAAAAAAATGGCAGTTAGTTCGTCCGAAAATAAAAAAAAAAAAAAATAATAATCTCAAACGGCCATTACGTTGTAAAAAATCGAATAACCATCCAAGCGAGCGGAAATATTTTAGCATTGTCTAGCTGCGGTACTGATTACCTGTGAAAAATAATAAGAAAAAGAAAGAAAAATGAAGATGGAAAAAAAACACACAGAGGGTAGAAAAAAATTATATTGCCGCAACGGGCAATGACACCGAGGCTAGTAGGAAAATCGTCCACGGGGTTGAAAAAATGAGAAAGTTCTCTCTCTTTCTCTCTCTCTCTCTCTCTCACTCTCTCTCTCTCTCTCTCTCTCTCTCTCTCTCTCTCTCTCTTTCTCTCTCTCTCTCTCGTTCAGTAGCAGACGTCCCCTTATATTTTTCCCTTTTCCGTGCGGCACTCTTGCGCGCCTCCATTACGCTTCGTATACTTCTCGTCTGCAGTGTTGGATATACAGTCGAGTGGCGACGCCGACGTCGTCGTCGTCGTTGTCGACGTCTTCTAACGGTTGTCTGCTTTTCCTATCTCTTTTGACTTTCCGACTTTGTTTATTACGTTCGTTGGAGTTGAGTTGGACGCTGAACTTGCGTTTTCAATTGCTCTTGTATTTTTCTCTCATTTTTTTTTTTATTCTTTTTTTTTTTCATTTGTAAAATTAAAAATGAAATGGTAATACAACGTTTAATTGTCATTAAATGACATTGGTAATTATATTATTTTTTTTAATAATTAAACAATTTATAAAAAAATCTCAAATATTAATAAAAAATTATTTATCAATTTATTCAGAGACTATTGTTTGTACTACGTGGTTTTTTTTGTCAGTTTTATAAAATTTTTGACTGTTTTGAAACTATAAATTTAAATTAATTCATTTTTTAATAATCAACGACAAAATTTCACCAACTTTATTTTGAATTAAAAAAAAAAATTAAATTAATATGAGATGAAATTTTACGACACATTTGAAAACATGAACGTAAAATTGTTTAATTACGATAAATCATCTGCCTACATCACAACTTCTGGATACAGACACGTCGTTATTTTTTTTCACATTATTCGATGAATCATTCGCTTTTCAAGACTGTATTATCGCGACGGCAGACACCGTATACTTATGAAGTATGCATAAAATAAGTCTCGAGCATCTAGGAATTCGCTAAATTTTAAGCCATAAGGTCTCCCTAGACATTATTCGCATGGCGAACGATAATACAATGAAATGATTCATGCGATCAATTTCACTCTCCGTCTTTCTAATTTCCTTCCACGGTGTCTTTCGTCTTCTACTTCTTGCGATGCTTCCGCTAAGTCTACATTTTCATACGTTTATATATATATTCATATATTTCCTTCTCTTTTTTCATTCTTCACCCCTCGTATTCTTTCCCTCTTTCTGTCTCCTAGTATCGATCTCGTGTGCTTCGGCTTGCTACTACCCCCGTTTTATATGCCATTCCATTCCCCGAGTTCCCTTCCGTTATTTCCTACCTTCCTTCGCTCCCTTTCCATCTGCTACGCGTATTCTCTCTTTCTCTCTCTATCTCTATCTTTTTCTGTCTCTCTCACACACACTTTCACTCTGTCTAGCTTAAAAGGGCGTCGTTACCACCCTCGATGTTGCGGATTCATTGAAGCTGACTCATGAGTAGCCTGCCATGGAGATTTCAAAGCTAAATAACGTGGTCAAACGCATTAAACGTTACGGGAAAATTTCAATTTCGAAAAACAATACGAGGAAGAAATTTATACTCTTTCTTTATTAAATATTTGAACAATTGGTATTATAAGAGAGCCGTTTTAAAAGTTCATTCAGCGTATATATATGTAGGTTGAGAATAAAGCAGAAAGTCGCTCGATTTAAAGGAGGCTGCGAAGCGAAACAATGACGAGGCGAAAAGTTTAAAACGGTACGTCTGCTTTAAAATAATGCAAGGATATCGCGAGATATTTTTAAGATTAAAAGAGAGATTTATAATAAAATCTTGGATTAAATATAAATTTTCATTTTATTTATATTATATTTATGAAAGCATCAGATAATAAAAATAAATAATAAACTAATTGTTACGTATTATCCAAACCATATAACGACATAAATTTCATTCGTTTGCCGTCCGAAACTGTAAAAGCTCTAAATCTCGATACCCAACAACAACAACAACGAAAAAAAAAACTATTCCTATCTGTCGAAATCGCTTGTACGAAAAAAAAAAAAAAAAAACTGAAAAAGAAAAAAAAATCAATCCTATGCAATCGAATCCTCACTCCATGCTCAAACTCTCCAAATATCCAAACCTGGCAAAAAAACCCAACGACGCTGGCCTTTTCTTTCTTCCCTTTCTCCCACCCTCTCTCTCTCTCTCTCTCTCTCTCTCTCTCTCTCTCTCTCTCTCTCTCTCTTCTTCGTTCGCTCTGCGGGATTTCACGTATTTCTTCACATAATACGGGTGCCTAAAGCTTGTGCGAGAGCACATGCACACACATATGATTGAATACGTATATGTGTAAATCGGTTTCGCGAATAAAACTTTTCTCGAAGGGAGGCGATATCTCTCTCGTGGAATTTGTGTTTATGTACGCAACCATTGCCTATGTTAACGTACGATATTAAAAAAGCGTATGCGAAAAAGAATGGAAACGAGCTTTCGAGATTCGTTTTCTATTTCGTAACATCGCACGTGATTCATACACTGCTACCTTACACTTTGGTACTCTATTTTGCTCTCTCTCTCTGTCTCGTTATGCTCTCGTTCTTGCGCTCGAGCTCGTTATAGTTTGTTTTATTCTTTTTTTTTTATCTTCTTTTATTTTAGTTCTTTCGCGCGCGCGCACACACGGGGTGTGATTAGCGACTTTATTACGCGTGACGAATGGTAGCTCGCTCGCGCACGTTGCAAAAAGCAACGGTTCGTTATAACCACCAAGACACGACCAAAACGATGATTATTGCGCACGAATAATTTGTAACATCCGAGAGAAAGAGAGAGAAAGAGAGAGAGAGAGAGAGAGAGAGAGAGAGAGAGAGAAGCCGTACACATGGATGTGCTCATTTTTCTTTGTACAAGTATTCCGAAGAGGGTTATGATTACGGTCTCTCCTTTTTTTTCTTACTTTTTTGTTTGTCTCACCCGATAGTATCATTTTTAGGTTATTAAAAAAGAAAATGTTACTTTGTAATTTCGTAATAAATAAAAGTTTTTTACATATTTATTGCATTAGTGTACAAAAATATTCGTACTACTGAATTTTCATGAAATTTTCATTAAAATTTCGCGGTAAATAAGAGATATTTATTGCTATAGTTAAAGTGTACTTCATTATTAATAATAAATGCAGAAATTAAAGTAAAGCACAAATATTTATCACTTCACGGACGAATACGCGTCGTTAATTTGTCGGTAATATTTTTTTTTCTCTTTCTCTCTTTACACCTTATCAAATTCGTTATGTATTTATTTAACGCAATAACTCGATTTCATTTCAATTTATTAACGTTATTAAAAGTAGTCGACCGGTAAACCATAATGTTTCGCGAAATAAATCATCGCGGCGCATAATATACGCGTACAATAATGCAATATTTATATCTCAAACGAGAGCGCAATAATATTTTCTATTAATTAAACCGAATTAATCAACGTTTAAAAAAAAACAAAATGTCTAACGCGGTAATGATAAACCGACCCCCCCCCCCTGTATTACATTCGGAAAGCATCGAGAGAACGATGCAATATCTGTTACGAATCTATATCGATTCTTCCATTTTAAGAAAATCAATAGCCCAATAAAATAATGTTAAAAGAAAATAATAAAAAAAATGAAACGGTACTGTTGAACTGCAGTGTTTCGATATCTTCATTTTTTGAATAAAGCATACCGAGACCTTAATCCATACTGGCGATGCAATAATTTTGCGCGCTTATTATACACGGCGTATGAAAAAAGCAAGTCGAGACTCAGTTCGCAAATCGTTTAATGTACACATACACACACATACATATATATATATATATATATATATATATATATATATATATATATATATATATATATATATATACAAGAGCGTTAAACGAACCCTTTTATAAGCGACGCGTCCTGGAACGACTATTGTACGTATACATATATGTAGGTTACCCTCGCATCTTTTTCTCTCTCTCTCTCTCTTTCTCTCCAGACGCGTTCAGACGAGTCCTGCGGTCTATCGAATGGCTCGCCGTCTCCGTGGATTCCTTTTTCCTCTTCTTTTTATTTTTCATTCTTTTCTTTTGTGAAATTTATCTTGCTCTCGCAGTTCGCGTGTTTCGTTACTCGATTATTTTCTTATTCCTTATTTTTACATACCGAATTGCCGATGAGAGGCATTTTATTTTGGAGGCTATATTTTTAACGTTTGGTTTTAGTTTATCGATTAATTGTGAAGAAAAAAAAAAAAAAAAAACATGTGAAAGGGAGGTTTAAAACGCGCACGATTTGCTAAAATTAAGAGGGTTTGATTTTTACGACATTCTGAAAATTCGTTCTCGATCGATGTACAGGGATTTTATTTCGCGTAGATAAAATTTTCTAAAGCATTCATATTCTTATGGTAAATTGTTCGTAATATACATGTATACAACTTACTTCTAAAGTTTTTAAATTTAAAAGTTATATGTATTTATTATTCAAATTATATATTAGAATAAAACAATTTATTATACCGAGTTTAATTGATTCAAGTTTATAACAATGTATGATATGAATAATATATTTAATAGGCATGACATAACTATAAATAAATTTTGTATTATTATTAAACTCGTATAATGTAAATATTTATGTATAAAATTTTTGAAATAAAAAATTAACTTTCATCGAGTTAATGAAAAGAACAATTAAGTAGAAAAGAAAAAAAGTGGATAATTATTAGAAAAAAAAAAAAAAAATCTATTCTCGCACTGAACATATTTATATCCAAGATATGTGATCTTTTACAATGTCACAGTTTTTCTATAGTAATTTTTTCGACTGCGGAATAAAGAAAAAAGAAACGGTAACGATAGAAACTCCCTAAAAAAAAGTTTGGCAGTACCTCCATATATCTTTTTACTCGTGATAAGCTTTTAGTATAAATTCGGGCATTCATTTGGTAACGTAACTCTGGCGTAAAATTATTATTCTTGATGTCGTTTTTTTGTTCTCGATACTTTTAAATACCATTAATTTTTACTTTTGTATTACATAATTTTATTTATAATTCAATATAAAAGTTAAAAAATACTAATTAAAAAAATGTCAGTATTAGTTTAATAAATTATCTGTAGACCTTTTTATATTTTTTTAATAAATATTGAAAATAAATGAATTTCAATATATGTCAAAAAAATCTGACGAATAAATTATTTTCTAAATGTTCTTGATCTCTTTCGATGCAATTTTATATTTCATTCAAGTCAATCACAAAAAAAAAAAAAAAAAAATTGAACATCAATATACTGAATGCTTTTATTTCAACTGAGTGAATCATGTTTTTTTTTCTATATTTTAACTAAACCCGAGCTAATTAAAAGACAAAAATTTTTAACATTCAATGTTCCACTCAGGACATTATATTGGCATTTTTTTCATCAAAACTATATAATACTTGTGAAAAGCAAAAAACCTATCACCTACTGTATACCTGCGCTGCGTATAAACAACGCGTTTCAGCGTCGAAAAAAAAAGAACGAAATAAAAAAGAAAAATGTTCGCGACTCGATGTCGTCCATTTCTCTCTTTCTCTCTCTCTCTCTCTCTCTCTCTCTCTCTCTCTCTTTCTTTCTCTCGCTCTTTGTATTTTAACTCTCCATTCTCTCCGTAGCCTCTCGTCGTGCACACCATCCGTATACCAATCCCCCTTGTACACAAAAAGCTGTCCAATACTCAAAGAGATCGCTCGTCGGCATTATTATGCCAAAAGAGAGAAAGGAGAGAGAGAGAGAGAGAGAGAGAGAAGAGAGAGAAGAGAGAGAGAAGAGAGAGAAGAGAAAGAGAGAAAGAGAGAAAGACGGGCGTTTAATCGACAGTGTGCCCGTCGGACATCGTACCAAAGCGAACCTCGCGAGCATACTCCTGATCGATATCTCGTTAATTACAAGCGAGCGAGCCGTCGCGGAATGAGTTCCGGCGTTGATAAAAATCCTCCGCGTTTATATTGACCGTGGGGAGAAAGCGAGCGCTATATAGTCGCATACACACATATACACACACGGACGTTGCGCGTGTGTATAGACACGTACAACTAGCGAGTGAAAGAGAGACAAACATAAAGAAGAAAAGAGAGGAAGAAAGAAGCAAGAGCGTCGACTTCGCGTCGAGGACAGAGACAAATAGGGAAATGGAGACAAACACACCGCGCTTTCGGCAAACAGAGATATAGAGAGAACAAGAAGAGCTAGTGTATAAGCGAGAACGAAGCGTGAGAGAGAGAGAGAGAGAGAGAGAGAGAGAGAACGACGAAAGTTCAGAGGGTGGAAAAAAAAGATAGAAAGAGAAACAAAGAGAATACATAGTGCAACGCGTAAGAGAGCCGAGAGATAGAGTCGAGTCGAAGATGGACGAGTAGATACATAGACGCCGCGGCGATGCACAGCGAGCCAAGGACCGCGACAACGACGCCGAGATGGATAAGCGCGCTAAGCGTCTGGTGTGGAAATAAAGTACCGGGGGTCTCTCTTTCTTTTTTTTTTTAAGGTTTTTCAACGTATTTTTTGTGCGAGGAATAATTATGGGTGTTTGGATGCTAAGACATGTTGATTTTTCTAAGAAGTTACGCGTACGTGCAGGCATTAGCTTGATACCGGTTGCTTAATTGATTAATTTTTACTTGTATATTGCACTTTTTTTTTAAAAAAGAGTTTATTATTTAAATTTTTCAAAAAATTAATTATTTTTCATTTCATAATAATCTGTCTTAGAAATAAAAAATAAAAAACTTAATTAAAGAGAAATCGTAACGTTTGAATTTTACTATGTAAATAACTAGTTTAGTGTTTCGATCTTTCATAAGTATAGTCTAAACATAATTAAATTTTTATGACATATTTGTCACGCGATGACTAATTCTGTCCCACGCAAGTGCGAGTGACATAAAAATATGACTTTTTCCTTGTAAAATTTTTTTATTTCCTTTATCGAAACACAAGCAAGCTTTATCAGAATTTATCAATTTTCTCTTTGTAAATAATGCGAAAGGTTATTTTATAAGTTTGACTAACGTGCGATATCCCATTTAATATTTATTTTAGAGAAACATAAATTCGGTGCCAAAATTGAAATACAGTTTCGCTTTGAAATTTTCGGCTGGATAGAGAATGTATATTTTTCCGTAAATGCAGATTCTTGCAAAAGATTTTCATTCTTATTGAATCGACAAAAAATTTTCAATTACCGGTTACATTTGCCAAAGTGGCATTTTAAAAAGTTATAAATCGTGAACATATGAATGCTAATAATTTATCCAAAGATATCAAAGCTTTAAATACAATGGGTTTAGAAATATTAATTATTTTTCTATTTTTACGCAATTGATGCTTTCGAATATCTTGAACAAGAGCTTTTTATAAATTATTTTTTTTTTTTTTTAAATAATATCGTTCTGTTTTGGTTTAAATTAGTTCAACTTTAATAAAATTGATTAAAAAAGAAAATATAAAGTTGAAAATAAATTATTCACAAACGCATTCCCCGCAAACCCGTTTCCCATATACCAACCAGACCGAACTTTCCAAAAAGCCATTATCACCTGCAAATAACTCAAAAGTTCGCCTTTCGCGCGACATAGTACATTTGCCAAAACTCGCAACAATGCAAAGCATTAAAAACTCGTTGCTTGCCGAAAGCCGCCGAAAGCCGCCGAAAGCCACCGAATAAATTCTTGATCGCGCTTATGTTTCCCCTATTTCACGTTTCTCTCGCTCTCTTTCTCTCTTTCTTCCTCGGTACAAAGTGAGTAATGGAAGCGCTCTCGCTCGCGCCTATCCGGGACTTATGCGTCTAGCAAAAAGGGGGGAAAAACTCCTTACGCGTTCACTGTGCACGTCACATGGAGCTTGAAATATTTCGTCTGCAGTTAAAGAAGGAAAGGGGGGATTGCTTGTAACATTCGGTATACTCGCACAACTACTCGCCCCCCATCTTTCTCTTCTTGCCTACTCCGTGTACATACATTGGCTCTTTGTACACGGGGAGAGAATCGAGTGCGCGCGCTAGTGATAAAGAGAGAGCGAGCGAGAGAACTAGAGTCCCCCTTCGAAATTCCAAAGCTGTTTCTGCGTGGTTATCGATCTGGCGCGCGGACCGGCTCTAGATGACTCATCCTTCATGCAGGGATTTTCGCCCATCTCTCACCCTCTCTTCTACCCCCCCCCCGCCCACCCCTCTCACTCTCTATCTCTTTCCTTTACTCTCTTTATGTACGTAGCTTGATTTCGTACTCATGTATAGAGGGTTGGAGAAGTACGCCATAGTGGATGGTCTTGTAGACCGTGAGCGAAATCTGCAATATGTATATTGCAGAGAGGATTGGCTGAACGAGAGAAAGAGAGAGAGAGAGAGAGAGAGAGAGAGAGAGATAGCTGAAGCGTGCCGACCGCGCGTGTGGTCGTGCGAAATTATTGGGGTGGATGAAAAAATACGGTACTTTTTCCTCGATGAACGTTGCATAGGCGGCGTTGAGAATATTTTTTTTCTTTTTTTTCTTTGGTGTTTTGGGCTTCTTTTTTATTCATCTCGCGCCGTTAGGAAGTTTAAATTGGCAACTTTACACTGATCGCGCGTAATTTTACTTCAACGCTGCAACGATGTATTTCTCTATAAATTTATGAAAACAATAATGGCTATTTATTTTGTTTAACGGTTTATTAAACTTTTTTTTTATTAAAGTTAAATTTTTCATATGAATTCAAAAATTTATGAATCACAGCGTTATTTTAACGAAAAAATAAAACAATGAAAATGTAGATCATTATTAAAAATCTCGGATTCTTCTATAGTTTCCAATTTTTTTTTTTTCAACATAACACGGCTATTTTTCTAAGCATTGTTCGTTTCTTTTATTTTAATATCTCTGTTTCTCATTAGTCTTTGTATTCTATGCATTGTACAATGTATACTACCAGATTTTTTACACCTTTTTTCATCATCCTAGATAACAGCGTTCTATTTTTTCAAATAACAAAAATTGAAAATTTTTCCTTTCACCTATCAAAGAGTAATATATCTAGCCTGAAATACGGTCAATTTGTTAAATAGCTCGAATGTTAAGAAATGTCAATATTTCAAACGTGACAATCATTTTCACGAAAGTAAAATTTATTCTCTTTTGACGAAAGAGCATAAACGTATATCTACATAATTTATTGCACGCTAAAATATCTGCAAAACAATTACGTAGTATAATAATATCAAACGCAATACTGCCAAATAGTAACAGCGACAATATTGTTCTCGAAATATAAAGACGCTGTCTCGTCTCATACGGAAATAAACGCTTGCAGGACTTTCCAACAGAAAATGATGCAAGGAACAATGAATAAAAGATGAAAGAAACTCACGTAAATTTAATCGTTTTTCCACTCACGTGACATAAACTTCGCAGACTTTCTTAAATTATCATGTATGCTTTTATTGCACGCGCGCAGAGAGTGTCGCGTGTCAAATTTTCCTCGCTCATTTTTCATCGACGCTGCACACGCTTTATTAAACAACATAGATACCGAGGCTTAGTACACGTAAAATTTACTTTTTCTCTTTCGAGGCTTGTAAATAGCAGAAAGCGAGATAGCACGATTTGCTGAGCGCTATTTTATTTTTTTTCCTTTAATGTGTTTGTACACATACGTTTACGGCTTGGGTAAATGGATTATCGAAAGAGGAAACGTTAATTTTAAAAAACGTATCGTAATATTTTTTAAGAGGGAGAAAAGGGGGGAAAGGAAGCTTACCGCTTCGGCTTTTAATCCGAAGTATTTATAACTTTGGGATAGTCGTGTAAACAATGGCCTTCATATTTTTTTACGAATGTTTACGTTTCACGCGAGAGAAAATTTAAGACGAGATTATTGACGTTCGGCTATGATCGTTTCGATTTTTCTCTCTCTCTCTCTCTCTCTCTCTCTCTTTTTTTATTTAACGACGGGCGTAAATTTTTTTTTATCTTGGTTTTATTATGGGTGCTTGGAAAAATAAACGCGCCGATAGGATAAGACGTGATGTTTGTTTTTTGATAGATTAAAATCGATTAAAGTGAACTTTGAAAAAAAAATTTTTTTTTCACCGCCTCGTGCGACTTGATTTTTAATTACTAAAACCATTAGCGATCAGTTATACCTGTCAAATGAAGATGGAAAGGAAACATTTCAACGATAAATATTACTTATTTTTACTGCTACTATATTTTTTTTTTTTTTTTTTTTTTGATGGTGAAAAATGAGGTGTCTAACAATACAAATTTCATCAATCAATATAATAAGCGTAATGTTTTTATTATGGCAAAGAAGCAGTTGATTGTAGAATGTAATTCATAAAATGATAGTAGATTACAATTGTATACGTATTAAGAATTAAAGTGAAATCGAACGAGCGTAATTTTTCTATAAAGTTATAAATAGAATAGATTTCATATGAGAAATATTTACACTTATCTCAAAGTTTTCTAAGTAATTCTACTAACCAATTTAATATAGTAAGATTATCATTATAGAAAATTATCTTTCGAAGATTGAACGGATTATTTAGTTGAACACACAAACACAAAAAAAGGCGTCGACACATACGACACAAAACTCGAATACTCCCTCAAAACAAACTCTATTCAATTAGGCTTTAAAAATACACAAAAAAAAAAAGCATTAAAAATAAAAAAGAAACGATCAGTTGTTTCCATATATTAACCCTTTGTTATTATTTAACAAGACACGTGTCGTAAAACTCGTTAACTTAAAGATGCTTTTAAAACGATGCCTATACACACGAATATATATATATATATATATACCTATGCATATAGATTTCTTTCCCACGTGGCGGCAATTATGGCTGTAGCCGTCATCGGCACTAAATCTCGTAAAAAGGAATGGGATAATGGTTTTTATAGAGACACGAAAGATCGACAAAAAAGGTACGGAGTGTCGTTGCACGTTATATTCCCTAAACGCGTATAGTTTATTATTATTCATTGTCTTTCGTTGGAAAAATTTCCGACGCTTAATTTATGGAGATGAATTTTCTACGTGCGCCATGTGAACGATAATTTTTTATACATACCTATAAGGAAACCGTATAAATTATTAATTTGCGGAAATTTAAAAAATGCATTATATTTATTTTGAGCATAAAGTTGAATAATTAAAGGCAAAATTTATATTTTTAACATATTTTATAGTTAATAATTTTTTTTTTTTTTTAACGATAATCGTTATTTTATATATTCAACGAAACGATAATTCAATAATTCAATTTTTTCAACATTTTAATTATTATCGTTATTTTAAAGTTTTAATTTAAAATCACAACGCACAAATCTTCGGAGTCGCGCTCACATAAATTATTTTATCGCGCAAAATTTTGTTGCGCGTTAAAAAATCGCGCCTCGCAAAAGAGAGAACGCAACCCGTGACCGTGAAAAAAACGAAACGGCGAATGAAAATCACCGATGATTAACCGAGACGCGCTCGTTTATTTTCCATTTATTATTATAATTATTTTTTGACGGTATTATCCCCTGGTTTATCGATTTATTTTTTAAAGATTACATTTTCGATTAAAAGAAGAAAAAAAAATCGTTTAATGATTTTCAATTAATTTCTATTCGTCGAAAATAATAAAAAAAAAAAAAAAAAAAAAAAAAAAAAAAAAATTTCGAACGATAAAGAGAAAAAAAGGAAGGAACCAACAAACGCAAAAACGTAACCATCCCGCGCTGCATCATCCGTTACATTTCACTTAATTTAGCTGTCCGTGTCCAACTCTCTTCTATCAACTCATAAAATCTCTTTCTCTCTCCCTCTCTCTCTTTTTCTCTCTTTCGGTTAGCTCGCACGAACTTTCACGGTGACGAAATACTGTTGACCCGTGCTGTATATACATACATATATACATACACACGAAGAGAGTTACATACACACGCGATACAAACACGGGGGCTGCCACCGGTCAGGTCAGTCCTGCGCCGTGTGCGCGTCTGGTCTTTCGACTACCGTGAGTATATACATACGAAGTGTGCGAGAAACGGAGACAGCAAAATAAAAAGAGAGAGAGAGAGAGAGAGTGAGAGAGAGAGAGAGTGGAGAGGGGAGGGGAGAAACATAAAAAAAAATTGAAATAAGGTGACAGATATATACGAGAGCGAGGACAAAGAGCGAAGAGGTAAACGAGTAGAGGGAGGTTAAATTTTAATGGTAGAATGAAAACCGAAGGAAGGGGAATATATACGTGTATGCATGGTCACCGGTACGTTTAGTGTGTACTCGTTTGTATACGTATACGTAAGTTCTCTCTCTCTCTCTCTCTCTCTCTCTCTCTCTCTCACTCACACATTTTGATTCTCAGCGTAAAGCACGGGACGCGCTGCCAGATTCGAGTTTCCCGTATTTAATGCTCTCTCCCTTCCCTCCTCCACTTTGCGCGTTTGCACATTATACATATACTCGAGTAGAGGGACACGAAGCGCGAATTACTCCATTTCGCATACATGAAAGACCGCAACGAGTGTACGTGTATAGTTCTTGCGCTCGTGTACAAAGGATGATGCGCACTCGTGAATGTATGGAATGTATATACCCTTTCTATCTTTCTCCATCTGCCGATTCTTTTTCCTTTGTGCACTTTTTTTTTTTTTTTTTTTTTCGTTTATCGTTGCGGGCCCAGTGTGTCGTGCGCGTTTTGTGTTTATGCGGCTCACGTCGACGCGCGATATTGAAAGTAATAAAAAATATCCTGTGTATCGTGGGGTCGAGCCGTGACGGTTCCGTGCTACTGCTTTTTCGTTTCGTGAGGGTATTCTCCCTCTCTTTTTCTCTTTCTCTCTATCACTTTGTAGCCGACGCCGAGCGATGACGAATTGCAATGTCCGTAAAATTTTTGGTATGAATTACACCGCCGTTAAACAAATTTTGATTTTTATGTTGTTTGAACCTATACAGCTATATTTTTAATAAAGAAGCGATCAAAACTTTTATAATATTTATGTTTCGTGATAAAAAGTATGTACATACAAAATACAACGACGATACGTTATTAAAGTAAAAAATGATTTCTCGCTTAGTAGCATTCATTTAACATAACTATAAAAACGTAACCCGACTTAGTAAATACCTTATTTAATTAAAAAAAATTTTAATTACACAAACATGCAAATTCAAAACGCGATTATTTTGCAAAGATAATTAAAAAAGTGAAATTAAAAAATTCACATATAAATTGTGTGTAAATTTAAGGAAATAATAATTTTAAATTTAAGTAACAATTAGAATAAATTATTTTATAAAAGAGAGGGAGAGAGAGAGAGAGGGAAAGAGAGAGAGAGAGAACAAGATCTAAAAGAACTTTAAAGCTGCCAATTTGCATATACCTTATTAATTCAATCAAGTGCAAGTTTAAATCATGTGCGATTTTGATACGAATCTCAAAACCTTTTAAATTACGTACGCCTAAGATGAGTTTCACATAAAAAAAAAAAAAAAAAAAAAATATTTTATTTCGATCGAGCGATATAAATCCCCTTCCAAAAAAAAAGTTAATTTTTTTTTCTTCACGAACCTCATTTTTTATTTAATTTTGAAATATGTTTTAAAAAATTTCGTTGTAATTAAGCAAGCCCGATGAGCCAAATATAAAACGATGTAAAAAATAAAATTTTTCGAAAGCTTTAGCTTAATTCGAATTTCTTTATAAACGCGGGAACGAGAGAGTAGTGTGCGCGGGGCGTTTATTTAAAATTCATTAATTCCACGGAAGAATCAGATAATACGCGCAGCTTGCTTTACATGCACTTTATTCCCCAGCTCGTCCGAACTTTATTTAGTCGCGTACATATACAGTATAGATATTATACGATATTTTAAAATTTAAAACCACTTGCGCTCGCATTCGCGGGTAAGCATAAGGACAAGTACGCACACAGCGAAATTTGCGACTCACGACTTTGTATAACCGTCTTATTCATATTTATAAGCGCATTTTTCCGGGACAGCGTGTGAGCGAGCAAAAGAGAAAGAGAGAGAAAGAAAAAAATCAGGTTACTCGGTATAAAGTATAGCTAAAAATACTTCCTTTACTAGCGCAATTTACCTATTGTCGTGCGGCGCGACCGCGTTGTTTATTCTTGCGAATGTGCACACACGTTTACTTGGCGAATTTTTAGGCGACGCTGTTTTTTTTTTCTTTTTTTTTTTTTTTTAAGAAAAAGTGAATAATGCTTCAATTCGAACGAAAGTATGTTTTAAAAATTTGTCGAACTAATAATTTTAATTAAAAGAAGCATACAGTTACATTAGATTTACTCCCTCGAATAATACCAAAGCCCGCGTCAAAATACAAAATCATATTCATAGAAAACCGACGCGCGCCACGTGTTCTTTGTACGACACATATATATTGGCTTCGTTTCTTCACAGAGTCGAATTACAATATTCGTGATTCACGCGCGCCCGTGACGAAAAAATTTTGTTGTTTTTTTTTTTTTTTTTAACGTATACGTATCCTTATACCATTGCGTAACTTTATGTCTTGAAATATACTTTTCGTTATTAATAGAATTAATTCAAAATTATTTTTAGAGTAATTTTTTTTTTTTTTTTTTTTTTTTTTTTTTTTTCGTATTGTATAACATAAGAAACATTTTATAACATAATATTTTACATCCATTGTTTAAAATCATTCAAAATAATTTTCATCACGGGACGTTCCAATAAATTCTTAGTAAATTTCGGAGTCGAGTTTTACTTTTTTTTTGAAAATTTATCAACTTTTAGTTTACATCAAAATAAGATATCATGCCAAGTATCAGCTCGAAATATTAATTTTTAAAAAAGTTTTGCATATTTAAAAAAAAAAAAGGAGTAAAATTTTTAAACTGTTATATCTCAAATACTAATTATTAGAATGACGTAAATTTTTTTTTTAATTACGCCAATAATATTGAACTTATAAAATATATATAATTTAATACAAAATTTTGTTATAAAAAGAAGTTAAAACAATTTTTTATAAACAAATTAAGTTTCTTTATCAAGGGGAACATACGATTTTCAATTTGCTTATGTCAAATTAAAGTCTAATATTTCTTCTTTAATTTTGTAAAAAAATTTTTCCGAAATTTCAATATACAAAAAATTAGAGCCATTTGAAGCCGACGTTCGGTGCTTCCCACCGCGCCGCACTTAGCCTTATGATGTATGTGTGCGCTGCATAATACGGTACATTGGTTTTTTTTCGTGGAATCAAAATTGGAATTTTAATTTTCATTTTAACATATCTTATTTGATAATTTATTTCTTCAGTGTCTTAATAAATAATATCTTGTTATAAAAAAAAAATCCTTTTCTTTTTCATTAAAATGGCAAAAAAAGTTTTTTTTACGAATTTAAAGAAGAAAGATTAGGCTTTAATTTGACATAAAAAAATTGAAAATTATATGTGCTTCTCGATTAAAAAACTTAATTTGTTGAGAAAAAATTTTTGTAACTTCTTTTTATAAAAAAATTTTGTATTAAATTATATATACGCCATTCCGATAATTAATATTTGAGATATAACAGTTTAAAAATTTTACTCTTTTTTTTTAAATATGCATAACTTTTTTAAAAATTAATATTTTGAGCTGATACTTGGCATGATATTTTATTTTGATATAAACTGAAAGTTGACAAATTTTCAAAAAAAAAAAATAAATAAATAAAACTCAACTCCGAAATGTACTAAGAATTCGTTGGAACGTCCCTCGAATTAGAATTTAAATGTATCTTATTTCATTGCAAAACAAATAAATTTACAAATCCAAGATCACATCTTATAAATGTAAGTTTACTAAAGCAATTTACTTTAATTAATTATTAGTAAAATAAATTTACGGCTCATAAATAATTACGTAAGAGAAAATATCATGTCTAGATAATAAAAGACAATATAATTAATGCAACGCATACGTTTAGCAAACAATACAAACGCGCTCTACATTCTCTTTACTCGGAACAAAACAAAGTAAGCATTCGTCGCGTAAATTACACGAGTATCGTATTACACGCGTTGCACTCGATCTCCGTTAAACTAGAAACCGAATCTCGTGAATGTTTAACATTCCTTAAACGAAAAGTAGAAAAAAAAAAAAAGAAACCGTCATAGAGGAACAATACATTTAAATTGGGCCATTTTTGGTCGCTTCTATACTTATATATAAAAGTAGAAAAAACGATGCGCCGTCGTATTTAATGTGATTTGAAGAGAAGGGGCGTGTAGTTTGTTTCAATCATATACGATAACGGCGGGAGAAAAAAAAAGGCACAGGCTAACCATGTGTACATATGCATAAAACTATGTGTAGATATACATATGTATAGCGTGTTTATGCTGGTATAACCTTTCTATGGTAAATCAGCAAAGTACATATACGTTGAGACAATTTCTGCGCGTGTTTGTATGCGAGGAAGGGAGAGCGAAAGCATGAAATTCAACGACCATAACTTACCATTATAAAAAAAAAAAAAAAAAAAAAAAAAAATACAAATAATTTTTATAAGTTATGAACAATAACGCATCGCTCATCGTTCGCGCTCTGTTTCGAATACGTTATGCTCGATGTCGCATGTTTTAAAGAGGCATTGCAAAGAGTGAAAATATTCTGTATAGCTGTTTTGTCGAGACGTGCACTTGACGATAAAAAAAGTTTATTCGGGCACTCATGTATATATGTATATATATATTCTTTTTTTTGTATTTATGTATATATCGGTCATTACGAGTGTTTGGCGAACGATGAAATTGTGCACTGTACTTTTTTTTTCTTTTAAAGGAAAATAAAAATATTTCGTGTTTTATTTTTGTTTCTAGTATAGGTTGATTTTGTTTACTTTACCATTCAAATAAAAACGGTTATAATTATTAAAAATATTGAAAGTAGGTTATTTTTAATAATCAAGCAGTAAAAAATATTTTCAATAATTTAAAAAAAAACAGCATATGAATGTTTTTCATAAATTTCCAGATTAAACTTAGCCCAATAAAATTTTTCCTGCAAGAGTTCTATTCGAACGCGTCGTATCTACTCTACTCATAAAATTTTTTCTTCAATAGTGCGCATTCTCTCCTGCATACGAAAGAAAGAGATGGTGATCGATTTTGCCTCAACAACAGCGAGGTTAAAAGGTCAGAATTTCTCGTTTCCCAAGCCAACGGTGTACCCATAAGAGAGCAAAAAAAAAAAAAAAAAAAAATAAAAAAATAAATAAATAAAAAACAAAATTATCTCACGTATGTACACGTGGGTCTACGTTCATATACGGTAACATTACAAATTGCTCGATGAGCGCGCGCACGCATTCGTGTCGTTGTAGCGTTTCTTTGCGCGCTCGAGCTTATGTGTACGTATACGTGAAAGATTGTACAAACGTATACGTACATTCGCATATTGTGCGCGGGTAGACATAGTGCCGGTGTCTCATGTGGGTTCATTCGTGACCCAAACATACACATACGTGTGCACCCAAGAGAGAGAGAGAGAGAGAGAGAGTATCGAAACCGGCTTTTGTATATACATACATATGTGTACATATAAATGTGTAACGTGTACGTTCGGGAATTGTGCGCAAGTAAGATAAAAAGAAAATGCGAAGGATACGCGAACGTCTTCGACCGTTGTTTCATTATTTTCCTGGAACGATTATTGGTTCGCGCAATCGAAAAGCAATTGTTGCGGAAAATCGTGTGAATTTCGTATTTGGAGCTTCGTAAGCGCAGAATCAATTTGATAGTAACGTTTTTGTCGATTCTTAAATAGATTTTGAAAAAGTCGAGACAATGTGTATCTAAGTTTATTTTTATTATGGCGATATTTCCGATAGAATTTTGTACGACTTTAAATGGATTAGAAAATAATAATAAGTTAAATGTTTAACGAATATAAAAAGAACAATAAATTTTTATTTTTATTATAAATTTAAGGTCACAAGATTCTTATGTATACCGCGTGATCCATAAAATTTAAATAATGAAAATAAATTCTTAAAAATTCATCTAACGGTAAAAGAATAAATACGAATAAAAAAAATTAACTTTAAACTCGTTGAAAAATTGCGATTGCGAAATTTTTCTTCCGCTTGGAAATATAAAATAATCAAATTATCTACAAAATCAGCAAAAAATTTAGCCGTATAAAATTTTATAAAATTCATTCCGCATTGTATTCAAATTCGTTGCATAAACAAAACGATGAAATAATCCCATTCTCAAAGTACTCTTAACGAGAGAAGAGTTAAAACGTATTCAATTTTTTATTTCTTTTTTTTATCCTTAATAGCTACCGTAAAAAAATTTTTCATCATACGCGTACGTACGCGGACGTATATACATACATGCGCGAGTACGACAAAGGCAAGGTCTGTCATAAACACGTGCTATACGAGCGCGTTAAATCCGTAAGTAGGCGAACGTAAACCAAGATAGAAAAACGAGCGAGTAGCTGTTCTATACAAGCCACGCGTACGTAATATCAACGTGTACGTAAGAGAGAACAAGAGAGAAAAAAGAGAAGCGTATACGTGTGCGCGCCGACGAGACAATTCCATGCGCAAAAGAAAGAGAGAACGATGGATAGAATGGAGGAGAGTCGCTGTTGAGGGAAGTGTAGTGGGCGATATATGTATACCGCGTGCTTTGATTTTTACAAAGCGATTGCAGAAGAATTCGAGACATTTTGTCACGTTGAATAAACGAGTAGAAGAGTCTTTTATCGTATCGGTGTTTAATAATATAATAAATTCAACGGTTTTCTCGACGCAAGTAAATTAGAAAAATTATTTATCCTTATCCGCGACAAAAGTATCACAAGCTTAAAGGTAATCCATGAATCCGTTAAATTAAAATCGTTATGCACCGCGCACTTTGCGGACTTTATAAAAATTTAATATACCATCGTACGCGGGGAAATCTAGCCGATATGGGCACGACGCGTGATGCACGTCGTCGTTGTCGTTGTGTTCTCTAAGCTTACAAGCGTCGATAGCCGTTTCGCGAAACAATCTCGAACCGGCTGAACTAAATAATGATTATGTGTGCAATTTTGTTGGCCTAGTTACGGTTAAGCGCATTTAGGAGAACGGATAAGGAGTAAGTTTTATCATTACATCGGTGAGATTTTCGAAAAAGATTTTTTCGACATTCTTTCTTTTTTAAAGCGCGTGATTGACTTATTTTGTGGATATAATTGTCGATTGTTTAAGGTCTATCAATTATTATTATTATTATTTTTTTTTCTTAAGATATCAACTTTTATTGCGTTATCATCTTGAATTTATTTCTCATCTTGTAATTCTAATCTACAAGCGTTTACGCAATAACAGAAATTTTCAATGAAAAACACAATCATCTGATTAGTATCTTTCAAAAGCAAACTATTCTACTAATTAATAATCTCATGTACCAACCGATTAACTACCTTATCATTTTCTTCGCATATCGACTCCGCTGTTAAAACTCATTCCACCGTCGGTTTATTGTCACAGTTTACAACGGGTACTATCCCATGAAGCCCATATTCTAGGGCTGCAAGTTTTGCGTCTAAATTACAGAGCTTCGTATACGTACGTCGATATCAGAGTGCGAAGCTACGGTTACAGGCTACCAGCCGCGCGCCGTATTCCGAGATTAGAAGCAAAATTTCACCTCTCAGCTCTCTCGCCTCTCGATTGTATAAATTTAACCGTAACGATCCACGGACTATACACTAGCGTACAAAGTTTCCGAGTACATATAATAACAACGGTATATATAATAATAACGATGGAACGGAAAATTTATATGCATACGGTCGTATAGAGGAAGATACAATTGACTATATAATTAAGATAATTATTACATATTAAATTAACGAAAATTTTGATTAAGAACGCGATAATAATCGAGCAACGCGAACCGTAATCGTAATCCGTTGTTTATATCGAGGGGTACTAGAACGGAAATTTCCTCGCTTACGCTCGCGAATTTAAGCGGAAAGCGCGTCTAAGACCGTTGAGCTTTCGGTTAAGTTATTGCGGTTCGATACACGTCGATATAAATATATATATATATATACACACATACACAAACACGTGGGTATACATACACACGTATACATCCGGATCAAGCGTTGTTTCGCTTTCGCATGGCTAAGCTGTACTCAGCTCCTAGGCAGTTTACGCCTGGATTAGCCGAGTTTTGCATTTCGCGCATTGTGCTAAACTCTCGCGCTCGCTCGCGGTCTTGTTTTACACGGATTATCGCTTGTTTCGACCTCCTTTTCGATCTTATGTTCAACGATAAACTTTTTATTTAGACTCTTTTCTTCTTATTTTTTTTTTTTTTTTTTTTTTTTTTTTTTTTTTTTTTTCAGAAAATAATTCAACGAGTTGGATAACTCGACGAGTTTTTTTGCAAATTTTCATTCTATTTTACGTAGACGTTAAAAATAAAATTATAATCAAAAAATGTTTCTCAAGCGCAAAAAAAAAAAAGGACATGCACGATTTAATTCTAATTTCGAAAATCTCGGATTTATAAAATTACACATCGAGAGAAAAAAAAATTTTATTTTAACATTTTTTTCAAAATACACGATCACGAATAAAGCAAATTCTATGTTTTCATTCTATATTCTTATGACGCGGGTTTATTATACTTATTTAACGACGAGAAAATCTGTCGGAAGTTCGCAAGTGTAAGCGCTCATCTTTTCAAGCGCTTTACACACACACAGACACACACATACACACACATATACATATATACGTATACATATATCGTGTATATGTTTTTTCAGAAAACACCGAGTGCATATGAAAGCGCACTTTTACGTCGAGAGTGATATAGATGCTATGCAATTCCCCCGAGGTACGTTAATGCATACATATCGTATACATATACACATACATAAATCTATATGTATATATCCATTTGCTCCTCGTTGCTCTTACCTCCCTCTCGCGCAATATATAAATATAATGGTAATGGACATTTGAATTTGTAATTGCGCGCGTATGGGCGCTGCTCGTGTGTGTGTGTGTATTTACGCACTTACTCAAGCTATACGGCCTCTCTCGGTGCGCAATCTAATATTTGCATATTAATTCTTATTTCGCTATTTTTTACACGTTTACATTGCACGTGTTTGTATATACGCGTGTACAATGAAATATCATTGTGATTTTACCCGATAATGATACGTTATTTCTCTTTTTTTTTCCCTTTATTCCGCTTGTATCGATATGATTTAAAGCGTCTTTGTTTTTAATTCGCATATACGACGTTTATAGCCTTTTTTAAATTGAATTAGAAAAAAAAATTTTTTCCCCACTTAAGCGGAATAAAAAAAAAAAAAAAAAAAAAAATTAAAATCATGATTGTGTCAATAAAATACGTTAATTGCACGCTTATACATTTCGCAAAAGTTGAGAAAAACAGGTGTAAAAAAGGAAAATTGCGCTACTTAACGCGCGTGCAAAGAAAACGTAAAATCCGCAAGATACCCAATAAAACGTAACATCAGAATGATTATCGTGATAGCCGTGCGCCGACGGAAAAGAAGAAGAAGAAAACGAAGAAGACGAGGACGACGTTAACCTACTTATTCGACTCGCTCAACCTACAAAAAGATCGCGCATAATGAGGCTTTTGTTAATCCGTTCTCCTCTCATCCATTCGTTCATAATCCGATCTCCGTCCTCTTGATACAACCTCGATACGATCTTTCGACGATGCTCGAACAAAATATAGCGAGCAAAAAATGTATAACTTTCCTTTGCATTTTTAAAAATTTTCAAAAATTAAGAAACGAAATAAACGACGGAAACGACATAAAAAACAAAAACGGTAAAACGAACAAACAAATCCGTATATAATCACAAATCTACAAAGATCGAACGCGTGTTATGATGCTCGAGAATCGAGGAGAGTATGCAAGAAAAAAAGAGAAGAAAAATCGGCGCGTAAACAAAACAAACGGCGCGCGTCGAATCAATAACACACGGCGAAGTCAAGGCTTTGCGTATATGTAATATATATATATATATGTATATATAGATATTTATGTATATATGGATACGCATCACACTCCGCGATTAACGCGCACATACACACGCACACACGCACACACACATGTACCATACACAGGATGTGTAATGGTCGGATAACTGCACAGAGAGCCGTTTCGAAGAAATCGCCGGTCACATCTCTCTCTCTCTCTCTCTCTCTCTCTCTCTCTCTCTCTCTCTCTCTCTCTCTTTAAAGAGAGCCTCTTGCGTAATCCATCCTTCTTCGCACGCGTGAACCTGTCTCTGTGTATGTATCATATGTATATACACGTACGAGAATGCATGTGGAATAAACGAATACGTCGTGTATGGCTCATCGTTAATCGCACGTCTATCTCTCTCCCTTTCTCTCTCTTACTCTCTCATTTTTTTTTCCTCTGCACAGAGCGAATTACGGAGCATCTTGGTTCGCGCATGGAGGACATGCGCTTAGATTTTAACCGTGCGGTCGATCGCGAGGTTTTCTTTTATTGTGGAATTTGTATTTTTTCTTATTTTACTCGAGATCTCATTGACTTTATCGATGTTTAAAAAATTCAAAATGGTTTAGCATAAATTTAAGTTTAATTGTTTAAAAATAGGTAAAAAATATTTTCAATATTTGAGATTACTTAATTATTAAATGTTTTTATTCGACATTAAAATTTAGGGGTTCTTATTAAAATATAGTTTGTCAACATAAAGCGGCGATTGTATCTGGTTGGATAGAATGAAAAAGTGTAAAAAAACACGTAGTTTGTAAATTAGAACGGAAGCTTTAATCACATGCGCATGTCTTATTGCACTTGACATTTTTCCACTTAATTTGCATATGTAAAAACTCTTCCGTGTCACTTCAATCGTTACGGATACGTTTTTCTGGTCATTATCAGGTCAAAATTATCTTACCTTAATATTTAAAATTTATTCACCGTCAACATAAATTAACCATATAATCATTCGTATGCATTATTTTTCTTTGAAGTAAATATTAAAAAAAAAAAAAAATAATCGATTTTTCGTAATCGAAATAAAATTTTTAACGAAAAATTTCGAAAATAAAGTTAAAATATTAATTTTTTTTTTTTTTTTTAAATAAATTAGTAACAAGAAAATTACATCGCTTGCTATATTTACCAACGCATAAACACACATCAGTACAGTTCTCTCAAGCTGCTTTGATTATTTTCTTGCAATTAACGGTATACACCGACTCTCTGTTAATAACTTTCATTAATTTTTTTTTTTTTTTTTTTTTTTTTTTTCCAAACAAAAATAATAACATACAGTAGCCGGAAAAGTAATTTAAAAATGAAAATAAAAAAATAGCAAAGCCTATCACGATGATTAACGGTAACTACACCATTCCGAGACGAGAGATATGCGAGATGATATTTACTTCTTTTGAAAATTGCAAAGCAAAGTAATATACCGATATTAAACGATTAGTTTTTTCTCTCGTTATAAAAATATGCGGCCGTAAGTGTAAAACGTTTAATAAATATTGTTGAGAAAAAATGCGCCGGGAATAATAATTTTTCTCACCCTCGGGGAGAATTTTTATATTTTCTTTAACATGTTTAAAGTAACAGCGATTACTCGGCAATAAAAATTAGACGGCAAATGTTGACGATGGATTGCATGGAAAATTTGTTTATCTTTAGCGTATTACAATTTTTTAACCGTTTCGAGCAACTGAAAAGTGTATACTTCCTTGAATTTTATCGATATTAAAAAATTTTCATTGTTGTCGATCCATCCAACAGCGCGTTATAACAAGCTAACTTTTATACCTCGCCTTGGAAAATTACAACCTATTTCTCGGAAACTTATAACGATTTATCGAACATTACTGTTCCTTTTCCTTTCTTTTTATTTATTTATTTATTTATTTATTTATTTATTTATTTATTTTTTTTTGTTTTTTGTTTTTAATTAAATCATTGGCACATAACACGCACATTTCCATAGGTGTGCGTATACGTATCATCAATTGAATTACATTTTACGCCTACACAAAAGTTAACCGTGTTTTATCTCGTGTGCCGTTTTATTGTGAAATAAATCTTTATCCAAGGACACGCATAAGCGTGATTTACAACAATTTTTATTTCAAATTTTATAGGCATGTAAGCGGCGCACTCGTAAATTTTTTTATTTCCGGGGTCCATTACATGATTGACCATTTTGATAATGTCCACAGCCGCGAGAATATCTCCGTTTCTTACGATAAAAAAACAAAAAAGGAAAATAAAAAATAAGAAAATTTTAATTCTCGAAATAAAATGTATGTATAAAAAAAAAGTGATATTATTAAAGTAAAGATGAAAAGAGAAAACTTTCTAGCCGAGTCAAAACCATTAATTAACGTTAAACCATTTTTTTTTTTCTTTCTACATAAACTAATAGCATAACGTTTAAAATCAAACGAGTAGCATTTCCGTAAAAACTTTCACTGCGTTACGCATTTTACTCGATTTACAAACGTTTTATAGTATTCATTGAAAAATTATTTATATAAAATAAATTTTACTTATTAAATCATTCTTAAAGCATATACAAATAATTGTTTGTTATTGGCATCATAAAAAAAGACACGACGTAAAAATCAATAAGATAAGGTTAAAGGTTACATAAATTACTATTCTCAAAAAAGAAAAAAAAAAAATTGTTTCGCTAAACAAACAAAGTGAAATATTGAATTTTATCTTCAACTTCCATTCACCTCGTATAAAACACTTTTTGCCCTTCCCTCTCTACAATTCCGGGAAAATCGCAGTCCGACATCGTTCTATTTACCCAGACATACGTACATGACGCGCGACACTTTTACCCACGGCGTACAACAGGTGCGCGCGCGCGTGCGTGCGTGCGTGCGTGTGTGTATATATATACAAGTGCGCACATTATGAGTGCGCGGCGCGCGAGCAACGCCGATCGAGGCTAACTGCTGTCTGACGACCCGAGTGAATAAGCCAGCGAGCGAAAGAGAGAGAGAGAGAGAGAGTTAGAGATATAGATAAAGAAAGAGAAAACACAAGAGGGAGAGAAAGAGAGAGGGAAATACAGGTGCGCGTTTACGAACACCAGCGAGAAAAATGAGCGATTTAGATTAAGAGTGAAGACGAGCAAACACGCGCGGGCTTTGGATGACGTGTATTCGTGTGTGAGAAAAATAATCGAGGGAACACTCGATCGTTAAAGGTTGGGATTGTACGAAGGATTGAGATAGAGGTTGAGGGAATCGAGAGCTGTGTGTATGTGAGTGTGTGCGTTTTTTTTTTCTAGTTTTTTTTGTTTTCGTTTTTCTTTTAAGATTATGAGTTATGCTTTTTGTGAGGTGGAAAAAAGGAGTTTCTTTAGTAATAGAAAATTTAATTTTTTGGAGGAGAGATGGGTGATAAAGAAACATTTTTAAGAATGTTTTGTAATTTAGATTCAAATAGTTGGAAAAATTTTTCTACGATCGTTTTATTATATTTTATGACTTAAATTTAGTAACATAAAAAAAATAAAATAATAACATACAAAATTAATATTAAAAAATTCAAAAGCACGTACTTTTGTAAGTTTGTAAGATCGAATAGATTAACCCATGAAACTTATAAGATTTTACATTGGAAAGCTCGTGAATAAAAAAAAAAAAAAAAAAAAAAAATGTTATCCCTTGGAGAAAGTTGAAAGGAGATCCATTAAAATTCATAGGAGAATATATTATTGCGTCATTATAAATTCGGATCAGAGTTAACCGGACTTATTCTAGTTAAAGAACAGAAGCGTTTTCTTTTAACATTCCGTGAACTTTCAAAATTTGCGTAATTTAATGCAAAAATAATTTAATTGCAGCAAGCAAACATGTTTAAATAAAATAAAATTAATCTTAATTGCGTACATTTATTTATGCTCTCTTAAACGAATTAAATTTTTTAAACAACTGTTTTTTTATAATTAGATAATAAAGTTAATTGAACTTCTAAAAAGGAATTAAAATAGATAATAAAAAAGCATATATTACCAAGATTTATCTATGTAGATATAAAATTACAAAAAAAAAAAAAAAAAAAAAAAAAATCTCAAACTTTCAAATTAATCTAAATTTTAATTATACATTCTCGACATAATAAGAAATTCCAATAATAATTAATCCTAAGTCTAACCCATTCGATCATTAAATCATAATTTTCAAAGCACACAAACATGTCGTGCGAGCGGGCTCATGTACACGCATACATATAAAAAAAAAAAATCATAAATTTGCTTCTTCACAAAAACCTTATACCATTTCGTTGAAGCCTCAACACACGAACTAGACTATGTCGGTATGTATGTAAAAGCATAAGGATAATATCGAGTGAAGAATGAAAGAAGAAAAAAACATTAGGGGGGGATCTAGAGACTCAACGAGGCACGATAGGAAGAAGTTCTCGATATTATTTTAGAAAATGAAAGTTCTGACAGCTGCCGCCTGACGGTCAGTTCGAGAAATCTTTCTTTGTCTCTCTCTCTCTCTCTCTCTTTTTATTTATCCCCGCGCGTAAATCAGCGTCGAGCCGTGGCCCTATCTCGAAAAAAAAAATGTACCACACGCTCGTGCTCGAATGTATTTTATGTACGTATACGTATATGTATATACATCAACAGCAGTAGCAGCGATGAGTTATCGCACACCGCGATTCCATACTCCGCTGATCCGTATACATGTTTTTAAACCAAAGGCGGATCTGCTTACGCGCACTTTCGCTTTGTTACGCGTGGGAGTCGTTACTTACCCTTTCTCTCTCTCTCTCTCTCTTTCTCTCTTTCTCTCTTTCCCTCTCTCTCTCTCTCACACTTTTTTTTTTGACATCTCGCGAGCGTTGATAATTTTTAGTACTTTTTTGACAAATTGAAGCGCGAACGCGTGGGAGGTTTGAGATTCGAACACGTGCGCTCACTCCCTCTGTCTTTATCCGTCTCTTTCTCGTTATTTATGGTTCTGTAAGCGACTTTTGTAGCTTCATTGGACATGCGACGATTTTTATTTACGCTTAAGAAGAGACATTTTGTTGTCGTGACGTTAAATTACGATTTGTGTTCGGCTCGGTTGTCCGATGGACTTTTAAAAAATTTTACTTCGTTCTGAAATAACTTCGTTTGAAATTTTGTTATTTTTCGTGATAATTCATGATAATAAAAAAGTTTAAAATGACAAAGTTGAAGTAAACTGAGCATATAAATTTATGTAAATAAAGTATCGACTGTTAAAATTTTATTGCTGCAATGTCAATAAAATTGTTTTAAGTTTGTAAACATTAATTAATGCTTTGGTGTAATAAATAAATATCATTTCAATTCGAATAATGCAATGTTTCTTCTTTTTTTTTCATTAAAAACGCATACAAAATGTTATTTATTTTTTAATTAATTTTAAAACAATGATTAAACATTTTCACAAGAAATATACGTATTTTAAATCTTTTTTTCGTCGTCGTTTTTTTTTTCACATTCGCGTATTCATCGAACAAAAGCACGCCTGCTTTTTACGTATACCAGCAACTGACACTGTTAGATAAAATTAAATAAACGAATTCCATCGCTTCGTTTTGTAAATGTAATTGTTATAAAAAAAAAAAAAAAAAGAAAAAAATAGGAAGAATTAAAACGCTCGTTATTTAAAATATATTGCACCAGCGGTTCTGTAAAGAAAATTGAATTTTGTTTAAAATAATAATCGTCGAAAATTCTGAAATTACTTCGATCTCTTTTTTTTTATAATCTCTTAATTCCTGAATCATTTCTAGGCTATTTGCAACAAGACGTTGAGAAAAAAAACTGTAATAGTAATTACAATCGTGTAGACTACTTAGAGTGCATGATTAAATGCATATTTACTTGTTTATAAATAATTCATTGAACGATATCTAGGACATAATCGAATTTATGTAATTTTGATAAAAAGTACGTTTTAAAAGATTCATGTAATACTGATTAAAAATAAAAAAAAAAAAAAAAAAAAAAGTATTATTTACACTTTGGCAATTAAATTTACAAGCTCTAAATATTAAAACAACATCGATTATTTTTCGATTTAATTTCGATGATGATACTCGGTATATAAAAAAAAAAAAAAAAAAAAAAAAAAATATCGTTCGAGTGTCAACCGCAAGAAATAAAACGTCTCGGACTTGTCCTACAAAAATGTGTGTACAAGCAACGAAGCAAGAAGCCGTATACACGACCGAATTGAGATGCGTGCGGTGCATTTTCAAGTTTCAAGCTTGCTGAATGCTTGATTCTCATCGATTTACATTCTATGTAGTACTTCGTCGAAACTTGCTTGCGCTTATGAAATCCGCGCGAGAGAGAGAGAGAGAGAGAAAATATATTTTCGTTGACGACGCGTTTCAATGAGAAAATTAATGAAGAAAAACAATGAATTTCGTATTAAAATTTATCGATAGCTTGTAATGTTACATTTTAGTCATTGACGTCGAAAGTGAGTAATGTTTTAATAAACAATTTCGATTGAATTATTCTTGCGACGCGATACGAGGCGCGATTCATTATCGTGCGAATTTGATTTAGGAATGCATACGCGAGTCAATGGAATGTTTGTATCTGCATATGTCATTCCTACAAATAAAATACAAATAAAATAGTATAAATGTATCAATATTAACGTAAATATCAATAAAGTTTTCTATTTAATTTAAAGCTTGATTTTTATTCATATTCCACTTTATATCAATTCAAATATTTTCCGCAATGGAAAAAGAACAAAATTTCAAAGTTTAATAAGCCGCATTACAAGTTTACGTAATTTTATGCGATGAAAGCAAAAGTAAGTACTGTAATAAAGTTACATCATTTTTTTAGCACCTCTGAAATTACTGCTAAATTCATGAAGCTTGTAATTTAGTTAATTAACTGCTTGAAATGCCTCCACTTTCTCTATTTTTTTTTTTTTTTTTTTTTTTTTTTTTTGGTGGGGGTACATTTTTTACTCGAAATTTCATAAGTGCTGCACTTTTCGAGTTTAATATAATTATAATTTTTAAAAATGAAATTATTATTATCATTATTATTTAACCATCGTATAAAATTGGTAAATTATTTGTTTCTGCAATCGATAAATTAAATCATAAATATATAGTTCACTATTCGCTAAATGATTTTTAAATATACAAATCGTAGAATATTTTTCAATTATCAATAAATTAGATGTGAAAATTCGCTAAACGTATAAAGAAATTTAAAAGAATTTATGACCTAATAATTGATAATGTTCTTCGTTCATTGATGACTAATATAATATTTTTTACCGATGCTACGGAATATAAATTTCACTTAGCTGTCGCATTATAATTCGGTCATTATTAAAATTTTACATTATACAAAATTACTACGACACGCATAATTAAAATACCTTGATTACATTTTACAATCGATATTAAACTTATAATATTCGCTAATCTTAATCATTATGCCAGAAAAAAAAGTGCAAACCAGTATAAAAAAAAATTGTTCTCTAGCTCGCTCGCTCTCTCTCTCTCTCTCTCTCTCTCTCTCTCTCTCTCTCTCTCTCTCCCTCTCGTGGTAATAAATCATATACCAGCGTCTTTTCAAGAACTCTACTAAAACCTGCCAAACCAAAATAACCCGATAACCCATCTATTCACGCCCTCGCATAAACAAAATCCAGAAGCAACAGCTTCCAGTCGAGGCAGAACCAAAGCCAACAGCAGCACAAGAGATGAGGATAAAGAAGAAGAAGAAGAAGAAGAAGAAGAAGAAGAGGAAGACGAAGAGGAAGACGAAGATGGAGAGAGTAGCATAGCGCACACGCCTCGGAGTCAAGTCTCTCGCGCATAATGAGCCGTCAAAAACGACAGCCACAAACTCTATAAACTTGGGGCCTCAATTGCCTCCTCGCACGCGCGCTTGCGTACGAGGACGGAAGGAAGAGTGAGAAAGAAAGAGAGAAAGAAAGAGAGAAAGAAAGAGAGAAAGAGAGAGAGAGAGAGAGAGGGTGGAGGGGAGAGGAGAAAAATAAAAGAGAAAAATGAAGGGAGTCCCCCCTAACCTCTATAGCGTTTAAAAGAAAAGAAAAGAGAAAAACAAGGCCACGCGCTAAAACGCACAATTGAGTTTTGTTGTTTCAGCCTCGAGTTTACGCACGCATACACACAGATATGTATATAGACATGCATGCGTAGTCGCTCTGTCTTTCTCCCTTTAAAAGACGCGTAAGTACGTTTACGCGCGCGTGTGTGTGTGTGTGTATATATACGTGTGTCCAAGCAACATCGGGTTATGTCACGAGCGATCGCCAGCCAGCGTGACGTGAGCTAGCGAGACTAAGGGAGAGAGAGAGAGAGAGAGAGAGAGAGAGAGAGAAAAGTTTAGTCGACTTCCGCTCGTAGCCCGATAAGGCGTCGAGGGGGGTGCTTGCTTTTCCCATTGAAAATCGCGAGTGTGCAGCACTCTTTAGACTGACCGAGTCTGTCTCTCTGTCTCTCTTTCTCTTTTCTCTATTTAAACGTACACTCTCTTATCGTTCGCGTTGTAAACGACATTGCCACGAGCTCGCAGATATTGTACATGTATATACTGTACTTGTTCGAATCCGTGTCGCGGGTGTGGAGAGTTGAAAGGAGAGAAAGATAGCGAAGAATGCACGAATATATATATATATATATATGTTTGTATGCAGAGATCCGGCGGAGAGAAGAAAATCGCGAGAGTAAAGTTTGCGCAAGCGTGCGAGAGGCTCTCTCTTTCTTTCTCTTTCTGTTTCTCTCTGTTTGACTTATACGCCCGCCTGCAGGCATGTACATATGTGCGTGTGTCGTTACTGTACGTTAACCCCTAGACAAGCGTTGTTGTATACGAGTATTGTCGTTGTACAGTCGGTAGATACTTCAATTTGTCAAAGGAAGTTTCACACGCTTTGTGGTTTTTCAGAGACAAAGATAGACAGAGAGAAAGAGAGAAAACTTCGTCTTTGAAAATTGCGGAAGGGAATTTTCGCGTACCGTTAGGTATTTGCCATTTAAATGGTAAATACGATCGTATTAATAAATTAGATCGATTATACGCGTTCGAAAAGAAAGTTTTGTAAATTTTAAATCGAAATAACATTAGTAACAATCTTTTAAACTTTCAACGGGTATATGCGAATTAGTACACATATATAATGCAAATAAATAAAGTTATTTTTAAATTTAGGTGGTAATAAAAAAGCTCGTGAAAATTCATGCCAGCAATGAAAAGAAAAACTTTTAACGCGCAGTTTTACAAATTATGAAGATAAAATTTTTTTAAAAATATTTATTATCCCCGATACGCGCGAATTAATTAAATTGTAAAATTGTTATGTAAACGTTACTTTATTACATAATAAATAAGCAATTTCATTCAATAATGGATTAAACAAATTCGTAACAGATCTTTTTGATTTTTATTTTGGACCGCTCAACTACATGTTCATTATGTTTATTACTTTGGCAAAACTCCCAAAGCTACTCAGAAGCTATTATTTGCAGTAAAAATGCACTCGTGACATACATTGATGGACCGACATTGATTTATTCGAAATTTACTCGTTAATTATACAGCTGGTTATTTTTAAACATTAATTAATTCGAATTCTTTTATTAATAATGTAATTTATTTATTTAATTTTTCTTTTCTTTCTTTTTTTTTTTTTAGTTTTATAAAAGTTAAGGTAGCTTTGAGCAATTAAAAGTTCGTCCGAATAAAAATGTTTGCCGCATTTGTCGAATTCAAGGGGGATAATTTAATATTAAAATTTTGTTTACAGAACATACCTTTCTTTCTATTTTTGTTAATTAAAAGTTTTATTTAATGATCGCACAAGTGCAGTATATTTATAAAATACGTTTTTTACGAGTTGCCTAGAAATTAACCATTTGGTTTATGAAAATCGAAAGTTAAAAAAAAAAAAAAAAAAAATTCCATCTTCCAATAGTTATAAAGCGATCAATTTTTTATAAATTAAAAAAAAGAATTTCATTTCAATTCTTTATTTTTCATTCTTCAAAAATGATGCTCAATTAGCTACTTTGGTAAATTTATAAGCTGCAAAAAAATCTTCGATAAAGACTATTTGAATCTCGAGATAAAATGCATCGAATATCTTTTATCCGATAAATCAAATTTGTTCGAATCGCCAATATAAATCATCGTACAACGGTAAATTCTCACCAAGAATCGCACAATGTACGCTCTTCTACACGCTAGAATAAACTCTCAACTCTATTTTCAACTTGCTCGACAAAATCGCTCGGCAAACGCGCAACAAACGCACCTCGACCATTTTTTTTTTTTTTTTTTTTTTGCGTTTTACAAAAACCAATCGCTTCCAATGCACCATGTACATCGCATCTCGGCTTTGGCCAATATTTGAGACAGTTACACACGCGACGAATCTCCGCGTTTGCGCGCGCACGATTAGATAAATCCGATGACATTCGCCGATGTCGATTTGCGTTGCAGCGATTCGTCGATAATACATACTATGTGTGTGAATGTGTGTGTGTGTGTGTGTGTGTGTGTGTGTGTGTGTGTGTGTGTGTGTGTGTGTGTGTGTGTGTGTGTGTGTGTGTGTCCATTTGTCTCATCGCTGTCATCGATCCTTTTCCCCTTTTTTTTCCATGTACATATCGAAAAAAAAAAAAAAAAAAATGGAAAAAAATGTAGGTAAAAAAATGTGAAAGATAAACAAAATATCGCTTGTCTCACCCCTTTATTTTTTCCAACTTTCTCCTCCCTCCAATTTCCCAGAGCGGAGATAAAACGTTTGCGCTTATCCAACCTAGGAGGTGATAGTGCAAGGCGTGTCTAGCAACACCTGCGCTTTTTATCTATCACTTATGTGCTAAATTTGCATATATATATATATGTATAGATACCTTTGTACGTGCGAAGAGTGCGCGAGGTCGAAAGTGTCAGGGAATAAAGAAGCAAAGTCGAAAAGCGCTGCTTGCTTACGTATATATATATGTGTTTATATATATAGCCGTGTGTGCGGTGGAGCCGATTAAAGAAAGAGACTCTCCCGCTCTCTTTCTCGTGTTTACAAACACTGCCGAGGGAGACACACTACTTTGCCAGCGCACACGTGTATGCTCTCACTTGCACTCACTTATTATTTTATACATTCACCGTGTTTTTTTCTCTTTTATTTTATTTTCTCTTCGCTCTCGATTACTTATTGATGCATCGCATCGAGTCTATTTACTTTTAACTTTCTCGACTTATATCGCAAAATTTTAACAAACCAAGAAAACACCTTGTTCCTTTCTTCTCTTTTCAATCGCGAGTAAACGCACCAATACGTACTATGTAATCTCGAACGAATTGGTCAACGAACCACCTCGCACTGCACCTCGTGCTTTAAAATAAAAAAAAAAAACAAACAAACAAACAATCGTCACCGTATCCAATTGGCAGGGAACGTTACACCTTCTTCTCCTACCAAACTTCTTCCTCGTCACTTCTCTCACTCCCTCTCTTCCTCGTATGGAGCAATGCACGATTGCTTTCGTACGTACTATGAGCGCGCGAGAAACGCTTCGTTATCTTATCGGCGCCTAGCAGACGACAGCGATGCTGCTCCGTAGTTCCAGTCTGGTTATATTGTTGCCGGCGTACACATTCCGAGCTGAGGTTGAACAATTGCGCGCGGCGTGCCGGCGCGATGTAGATTTCATCGATTTTGTTTGACGCATTTCGATGATGGTCGTTTCTCTCAGCATCGCCTTCTTTTCTATAATTTCTTTTTTTTTTTTCTTTTTTTTTTTTTTTGTATAAACGCTTGCTTGTCTTACGAACTACGTCTTTGTTGAATTAAGCCCGATATTCTTTACCTTTTCTCTTTCATAACTAAGTGCAGGTAGAAACCGCTGAAAGGGAGAGTGTGTCTGTTCTCTTCTTTATTTTTGTTTTTTTTTATTTTTTTTATTTTTGTTCTTCTTTGTGTCTTCTTATTGTATTACGTATGCAATGGATACATATAAACCCGTGTTTTCGCCGTCTTTTGTAACGTCCCAATCGTTGAGCGACCACAGAACGCTATACTATATCTCTTTTTTCTACATACTTGGCATTCGCAATGACGCAAGGATCAAGTGTATGCCTTCGATATTTTACGAATTTCGTCTCCTGCTTATTTTCTTTTTTTTTTTTTTTTTTTTTTTTATTCTTTTCCCGTCGCGTTATTGTATATTATCGAGCGAGCGTGATTGATTTCGCGCGCGTTTCAACGCGAATTATTACAAGCGCGCGTCGTGCGAAACTTTCTTTCCTCGCGCTTTCCCTCTCTTTTTTTTTTTTTACAATAAAAAATAAAAAGTAGCACCGGAAAGTTTACTTTTTACTCGATGTTGCGTTGTCATTTACCGTAAGTGCTGTTGTTTTTGTTATGTTTGTTGTTTTGTTGTTGTTGTTGTTATTAACGTCTTTTGAAAATAAAATTCACAAAACGTATTGCGATGCTTTGGATCTTCTTTCTTATTATTCTCCTGCTCCTTGACTTGATAAATGTCCAAAATTTATCTTCGCGATCGCAGCGCATTCACTCACGCAAGACGCGCCGTGTACACATCCACACGTGCGTGTATACCTCTCGATTCTTTTAAACGAGCGATTGAAAATTCCAGCTCTTTTCTTCGTCGATTACACACATACACACACACACACAAAAACAGACATGCACGTATACACACTACCGTTCGACCTTTATTTCTCACTCGTGCACCCGTTGCATTCGTGCGCGCCCTTAACTCCGATTAATCTTCCTTCGGGCTTCTTCGGCATCAGCTGTACCTCTACCGATGAAGAAGCATACCACCGTAGATATCGTGTACAATTAACGTGTGCACAAAGGACAGCTGCGCAACAAGGGGACAATATCTAGTCCTTAAACAGCCACTACTGGGTTTACAAACAGGACGCTATACAGCGGCCCAGCTGACGAGAAACCGCGAGGACTTATAGGTAAAGAGGAAAAGAGACTCGCTCGTTGGAATAGCGCGCGCGAGAGAGCGCGATAACTCCCGACAACGAGAATGTGGGGAACCGAGCGCTGGGACGCCCGAGCTCAGACTGACATGGACGACGTCGGCGGCAACGGCGCGACGGATGAATTTCCCACTTTTGTGTGTGTGCGCGCGTGTGTGTCCGTGTATGCGCGCGTTACGTTGTACGTGTGTGCGCGCCACCTTTCTGCCAGGCGTTCTCACTCTCTATATACCGCTTTCGTTGCTTTGCTCGCTCATTCTCTCTCTCTTTCTCTGCCTCGATGCCGACTATATATGTGTATATATATGTATATACATATGCGTACGCGGTGTTGTGTGTATGCTCTCTATCTCTCCGTCTCGCTCGCACACTCGCTACTCTTCCGGCTCTCCTCGCAACTCCAGCCGGCTCCATGACTCCGCGCGCGGCTGGTTAGCCCGAGGCGTTCGCGCACGGCGCGATTCGAGCGCCCCCGAGCGGCTTTATCCGCTATGCGCGCCCGGTGGAAAATATATATATATACATATATTGCGAACGCGCGCGTTAAACTTTATTCTGCATATACATATATATATATATACACGAAGCTTATAATGTAACCTGTGCGATGCGCAACAACGGGCGCAACACTGCGTTGCATATATATATATATATATATACATATGCATGTACACGCAACACGGGGGGAGGAAGATTCGTAATACAATTTCGCGCTATTGAACGAAAAGCAAAATATTTTACAAGAAATTTCGTCCTATCGAAATTATTTGATGCTTCGGATTGTTGTAATACCTAATATTTAGCTATTTTAAATACAACGTATACCGAAGCTTATTTTAAATTTTTTAATTATTTTGTATCCCCCCTGTTAAATTATTAACACAAAGAATATATTTGATTTTTTCATTAAAAATTATCAAATTAGATATATTGGCAGTGTATTAACCTTCATATTCACTTAAATTAATTTATAAAATTAATTAAATGATTTAATTAGACTTACGTAAGTTTTTAAAAAATGTATGAAAAAAAAAAAAAAAGTTAATTTATAGATGATAAATAATGCGTTGAAAATCGAAAAAAAATTTTGCTAAGAACAAAAACTATAACTTGTAAGTAATATAAATAATTTTTTTATTTTATAAATTATTTACTGTAATTAATAACGTAAGAAAAAAATTTATTCTCTATACATATATTGATTAAAATGATATATATATATATATATATATATATATATATATATATATATATATATATATATATATATATATATATATTTTAATTGAATCAAACTTTTTGATATAGTTCGTATGATGTAGCTCGTAATATTAGATATATCTATTATTTTCATCGATAGTTGTTTTTCAAGAACTAAAATATTTTTTTTATATTTAAAAAACATTAAACACCTGCAATAAATAAAAATTTATATAAATACTTTATCGATTTAAAAAAAAATTTTTTTTTTTTTACGAAGTAGTACAAATCAACGAACGACCATATTTCGAAATATACGCGAACGAAAAAAAGGAAGAAAAAAGAAAAAAAAAGAGAGGTTACGTATTCTCAAGTAGCGCAAGAGTGAGAAAAGAACCAAAGTACCGGCCCTTCATCATGAGTGCGTTTCTTTTCAAAAAAACTTCTTTTTATTTTGCCCCCGTACTTTCCCAACGACCCAAAAAGCTAGATACTTTCCTTCTGCACGAGTCCCAGCAAGTTGAAGCTTCGCTACTTCCGCACTTTCCACCGGTTCTCGTTCTCGTTCTCTCTCTCTCTCTCTCTCTCTCTCTCTCTCTCTCTCTCTCTCTCCTACATATTCTCGTGGTGTGGAAAATGCCTTCCGGATTTTGAGTATACATGAAGAAAAGAAACCGAAAGAGAAAGAGAAAGAGAAAGAGAGAGAGAGAGAGAGAGGGGGAGAAAGAGAGAGAGAGAGAGAGAGAGCGATAAGTTACAAAAAGGCATATTTATATGCATTTGCGCATATTTTTCAAAGGTTATGTTCACTTTCCTTCGTACCTTGTTACGTATACACTCTTGTTCTCCTTTATTCGGCTGACACCACGCGTACCCTTATCCCTTGTTTCCCAACCCCTTCCCTCCCTTCCTTTCTTTTTTCGTTACAGTACATCCACAGTAGTTTCGTTTTATATTTTTTCACCATGGGTGAAAAACTCTCGCGAGTCTTCTATCTCACTTTCTATTTCTTTTTCTTTTCTCATTTTCTTTACTTCTTTTTTCCTTTTTTTTTTTTTGCGTTCTTTAACATCGAGGAAATGACGACGCTTTTCCTCGAATGCCCGTGGCTCTTTTTTTTCCTTTTTTTTTTTTTTTATATACGGTTCATTCTCGTTCGCTTTCATTGTTAGCCCTCTGGCCGCTGTTACAATAAAAAGTCAGTCGACAACGACGACGACGTCTTCCTTCTTCTTTTCTCGTTGCTTTTTTTCTTCTTTTCATTTTCGTTTCGTGTTTTATGCCTTCCCATTTCTTATGTGCGCGTTATATTTCTCAGCTTTTTCAAAGCACAACCATTTCGTTTTCTCCCCTTCTCGCGCTTTGCTTCACTCTTTCCGTATATCTGCACGAGCTTTTCCAACGCTTTTCATACGCATTTCACGTTTTTGCACGCAAAAGCTATTATTCCATCCTCTCTTCCTCTTTAACCCTTGTGGTAGCTTGCGATTCTACGGCTGAAATGTAGCGCATCTACATGCGATTTGCGATATTACGTTTACAAGGAAAGAGATGACTGCCTTATCGATTGTCGGTAGAGTAGGGATTCTCAAGTTGACGGATGATGAACCCGTGTCGCGGCTCTTTCAAAGGCTCGCTCCTTGCTGGCTAACTGCGTGGGTGTTGGATCGACACGTTGGTCTTGGCTATGCTCGCGAGATGGCGCGACGCGTTGGTGAGCCGAATCTTCGATCGCCGCTCTCCGGTCTTACTTGGGTACATGTGTACGTACGCGCATACAGCGTATTTACACAGAGGGTAAATTGTTACACCCACAAGGAGGTATATCACACTCGCCGTGCTAAGGACACTCCTTAAAGGAAGTGACGTTCGGTGCGCTTCTATTGTAATTACGTTGAGTACATAATAATTTAATATCAAAATGGTAATGAAGTGCATATAATCTGCTATTTGATGAGATTGAAATAAAATTAAAAGAGTACTTTTATCTTTAACATAGAACAATGTTTTTCTCTTATAATTTTTGTTTCTTTAAAATTAAATAACAAACTTTTTAGACAATTATTTTTTCTATAAAGTTTTCCTTACGGAAATTATTTAAGAAATTTGAAAAATTACAAGAATAACAAATATGTTTTCTCACAAAAATGCATTTCTCATTAATACGTAATATTTTATCGAATTTAAAAATAAAACGTGTTTATGTTTGATTTCAAATTCTTTCGCAATATGTCGATATGATTTAATTATGTAATCCAATTTTCCATCGTGCAAAATGGCAAATTTTTATGAATAACTTAATTGCCTTTGAATAAATTAAAAATTTTAATTTTATTACACATGAAATGTATTTTAATAACTAAAATTATATGTGAACGGTAAAATTTTTGTCATTACATTTCTATTATCCGATCGATTACAATAATGTAATATAAAATAATTTAAGTTGTTCCTTTCATAAAAACAAAAATAATACGTTTTATAATTCCATTAAAATTCTTCATTTTACTTTGATAAAACTTGCGCAAAAAATGCGTATGAATAGAAGTAAAATTTTATGTAGAACATTTTTTATAAAAAGCCGTTCATCCGCTATTTAAAAAAAAAAAAAATTTTAAAAAAGAAAAAAAATTTAATTCGAAACCCTAGCTTTTATATAAATATAACTGGAATACTGGAAAAAAAATATACGCGAGCGAAAGATGGAAAATTTTTGATACATTTTTTCATATGCAAAAAAATCATCAAATTTTGTAAAAGAATGATAAAGTGTAATTGCTCAAGACAAATATGAAAAAAAAAAAAAAAAAAAAAAAAAAAATGGCACATATACTTCTAATTTATTTTTTTCTCTCACTCTCTAGTCGTACAGAAAACTAAAAAAGAATATATATATATATATTTTTTACAAGCTAGAATGAGGTATATGTAGAGTTTATCATCTCTCGAACAACTCATTTGCAAAGTTGAAACACGGGCGTATTAATACGTACATGTACATACATTTGATTAAAGCACTAACTTCTCTTTGTACATCGCGCTTATATATATGTACTCGTATATATACATGTTTCGTTATATAGAGAGAATTCATATTAATATAACGCCGACTGATAGACTGTCTCGGTATCTCGACAACCACAATCGACCGCTGCACTTTATTTCAGATTAATTAAAGCAGAATCTGATGTTTCGCGTTTAATATCAATGTCAAATATTGAAAAAGAATTTTTCGTACGTACGTACGTTCGCTCTCTCGCTCGCTCGTTCGTTCGGCCAATGTAATAAATCAACTTTAGCTCACACTCTTTCTCTCTCTCTCTCTCTCTCTCTCTCTCTCTCTCTCTCTCTCTCTCTCACTCACTCTCTCTCTCTCACTTTGCGGTCACCGAATCGGAAAAGTCATTTTTGACAAACGCTCCGGTGATAAAACAGCGATTTCTTTTTTTAGAATATTCGTGTACGTATAACATATACGTATGTATGTGAGAATAGACACACATGGACAATTTTTTTTTTCCACTTTTTTATTATAAGAGAGAAAGAAAAACGATATTCATGTATATATACATATATGTATGTGCAAATCGTTCAGCGGTATTTTATGCGCGCGAATGTGTTTGTTTCTTCCGCGGTTTTCGCGGAATAATTCTGTTTTGGGATACCGTCGAATGACGTGGTCATGCGGAAAATTGCTATTGCTATGGGGTAACGAGAGAGTATGAGAGTAAAAAAGAGAGAGAAAGAGAGAGAGAGAGAATGCAAGCGAGATGAATAAGAACAGAAAATAAGAATTTAATAATTACCAAGCGAAAGTTGTTAGCTTTGTAGATGAAAATCAACGTAAGCAGTATAGCAGCAACAGCAACCGGCAGTGGCATTTTCCACCTAAGCCGCTTAGCCAAATTTAGTTCAAGTGGATATTATGACTTCATTTTAACGCGCCATAATTGCTCCTGACCCCAGAAAATTATTATTGTTGAATTTTATATATATATATTTATCGCTTCTTCGTTCGATACTTTATTTTTCAATTAAGAAATAATAATAATAAAAAAATACTTTATAATCAACGAGCTTCGATGAATAACTCAATTAATTAATATATACAATAGAGAATACCGTATTTATCATTTATCATTACTATAATGTAAAACAAAATGATTTTTTTATCCAATTCGAACGTAATTTAATTTTTTTTTTTTTTTTTTTTTTTTTTTTTAATATTAAAAATGTCTATCTACCAAGTGCATATGTTTGATTTTGAAATTGTTTCACCGATAAAAATTGAATTGAAATATCGATCGCAACTGAAAAAATAGTTTTAATTTTCACGTGCGCTAAAGCCATGTAAACGTGATGTATGAGTTTTCGATAAGTTCACTTGTTTACAAAAATATTGATGTTAAATAGCAAAAGTTCGATATCGTTAAGGTGTAATTTATTTTGTTTTTTTGTTTTGTTAATAGCGAAAATTTCAACAAAACGATTTTTTTTTTTTTTTTATAACATTGTCTTTTCATATATACTATTTTGAGACTTATTAATTAATAAATTAATAAGTTTCGAAATAGTATCTATGAAAAGACAATGTTATAAAAAAAAATAGAAATCGTCAAAAAAATGCTTTCAATTCCAGAAAACACTATAAAATGATTTTCACGTTAACGAAAAATTAAGTTAATTTCACGATGCATAATGCGATTCATATATTCGTTGTTTGTAGGTGAAATATAAATACGAGTATACTTCATGTTGACAAGATATCGCATTAGCTGTTGTTGCTTGCCAAATATTCGAAATTAAAGAAATAAATTATACCGAGACCGTTGGCTATATGAAAAATATAGCTCGATATGAAAATTGGACACAAAAAATAAGGGAAAATGTTTTATCGCGTAAAACAACGATGATAAAATTGTCCAAACCATCTTAAAATAATGCAACAAAGATATAATGTCAATTCTGTGTATACTTGCATGTTATTAATAATTAATACGAGGATTCAAAGCCTTCGCGAGGAAAATTCATAACATTGTATTCTTCTTCGAGTTTATCTCGCGTGTTGACTTTTTTAAGCCGACGTTTTGTGAACATTGCAGTTTACTTTTTCGGGGCTGACCCGAGGAAGTAAACTGCAATGTTCTCCGAAAGGTCGGCTTATAAAAAAATTAACGCGCGAGTAAAGCTGAAAAAGAATACATTATAATACATTTATTATATACTTAAAACTATATTTTAAAATTTATTGTCAATTAAATTTAAAGAAGTATTGAAAAATTAAAATATTTTGATTTATTGATCAAAATATCAACTGATAATCAATATATATGTATATATACACAGTTGTATATTATATACAATGTATGTGTATATATATACAGTTATACTTTTTTTTTTTTTCAAACTAAAGAAATATATTTGTTATGCACGTGTATATGTAAAATTCTATAGATAAAACACACAAAAATATTTAACAAACATAACATCGGTTGATTCTTTCGAAAAATGTGTAATACAAGAATTTTCCAAAAGTTAAAAATAAAAAAAATGTAGAACAAAAGTTTTGCATATTTTTTATATTAAAAAAAAAAAAAAAAAAAAACTATTATATACATTAAAAGCCAATGTATTTTTGCTCTAAAAAACTCACATTTTTCATGTGTTACGCTTATCAGAAAAAACCTTTTATTTTTAATGTAAAGTTTCAATTTTATAGAAATAATTAAAAAATATTTAATGCACAAATTTAAGGTAGCGAAAAATGAGATAAAGAAAGAGAAAGAAAGAGAGAGAAAGAGAGAGATGGAGAAAGTGAAAAATCAATGACGCAATCTCGTAAACACGACAAGCGTTTATTCCTTTATTTCACGGATAATCCATTGCCAGTAAATTCATTTCACATACAGTATATACTTGCCGTCGCGTACAACATGTACTTACGTACATACGTTAAAAAAATAAACGAATATGTATAGTCAAAGAAATAAAAAGGCAAAAAGACGGATGTGCATCGGGCGCAAGAAATCGGACGCGTAACGTATAAGCCGTCCGCGTCGCGGACAAATCCGACGGGCAAAGAACGTCGATCGAATCGAAAAGGATTAAAGGTCCGTTGTGGAATGAATACAAACGATCGACCTACTGCTATATTCATCCAGTATATAGCGGTAGATCGCGCGCGCCAGGATCAGGAAGCATTATAAAATGCTTATTCGCTTTACCTCCGATCTTCTTTGAAGTGCGGCTTGCTTATTTTTTCCTTCTTTATCCCTTTCTCTCACTACTAGCATCCTCTCTCTCGCTGATGGATCAACTCCTGGAAAATCCATCCACTCCGTCGTGTCAAAGCAAAAGAAAAAGAGAAAGAGAGAGAAAGAGAGAGAGACTGTTTAAGACTGAAATCTCGTCAACATTTATAAATTTATAAAGACGCGCGTTCAAAGAGTTGAAATAAGAAGTGTCCTATACGCAATCACACTAGAGCATATAAATAAATAAAGTCGGTAAAAGTGTCCTACTGTATTATAAATGTATAAACAGGATTTTATTTTACTTTAACGTAACGAAAGGGATTTTCGAGCTTATGCATTAGCTCGGTAAGTATAATTTCAAGATTATTATAATTTTTATTTTATGAAGAAACGTAAATGACATTCAATTTCGAAAGAAATAAGAGTTAAATATGCAAATTCGGTTGATTCAAAATCGTAAAATTTTTCCTAATGGCAAATTTTATGATTTAATGTTGGATGTTGGTCATACACATATGCATTTCTACATACAACGTCGACTCATACGCAATTGAAAGTCAGTTTTCTTCGGATTAGTAATTCAAAGCAATTTAATATATCAACCATTGATTTTTGTTCCAATTGTAAGAATGAATAATAAAAATAATAATAAATGTTTACATTTTTTTTTTTTCATTTATTTTTCGTTTTAAAAAATAAATACCTTCAGTAGGAAATTCCAAACGAATTAATTACGTGAAATTTCTCTAAATTCATTTACTTACTCGAGGCCATCGCTAACTAAGAGAGAAAGAGAGAGAGAGAGAGAGAGATAAAGTGTGCATTTTCCGGGCTCGAAATTTTGGTTAAATTGTAATTATCGTTACCCCTTAGCCAAATGCGGAAAATCGTAGATTTGGTATTAATGTTAATTAGCAACGGCTTTTATACGTTTAACAATAAAAAATTACGAAATTGCAAAAATGTTATTATTTTCATCTCATTAAAATTATTAAATTATTCGACCGAAGTGAAAAAATATTTTTTTTTACACAAAATTTCGTTACAATCTGAATCAAAGTTTATCGCGGAAAATTTTATTTAAATCATACTCGAGGGGATAAAACGATGTTTGCGTATTACTATAAACACCGAGCTTGTATTTTGGCAAACAATAAAGAGCTCGAAAAGAGGCTAATTTAATTAAATAAGAGTTTATCCGAATAATGCTGAAAAAGCAATTTAATCTGGTTAAGAAAAGACATTCGCTAATCTAAGCAAAAACCTTACCTAAAGGCTTATTTTTTTATTGTTATTATTAACAGAAACGAGATTAAAAAATCAACAACTCGGTAGTACTGGATTAATTCGTTAGTTAGCTTTATTATGCTTTGTTGAAACAATTGAAAAGGACAAGTGTACTTTAGTTTTTCTTGCAAATCCAAGCGCGACGATTATTTTATTACGATAACAAAATATAAAGTTACAATAAAAAATCTTACTCAATAGCGGTTATCATTCTACGCTGCGATTGTTTTAAATTGCTTTGCTATAATTTCAACATTTTTTTTGTACGACGATTATTCCTACAATTATTGTTAAGTTTGAATAATACTTTTGGCAAAGAAGAAGAAACAGATAATTGTTGTTAAAATAATCTTTTCTAGTTTTATGAAAGATTATAGAAGTAATGAATGGAAATAAAATATTATTTACAAAATTCTTATGAAGTAAATATTGTGACGAACTGAATATAAAAAAAAAGATAAATTTTTTATCCTCTTTAGAGCATAGTTTAATAAAGTAAATTTAAAAAGACAGAGATAAAATTTTCAAAAAGTTATTGTTTTACATTATAGCTTTATTAAACATTTCGTCCTATCTTAGCCATCCACGAGAAGAGGTTACATGGCTTAGTGCATAAGTATGCCCATAAAAAAATTTTTACTTCAAATGTATTAAACGTATTTTATGCCAACGAATGTATAAGATTATCTATTTTTTATCCACTATTCGCGCGTATTATAATTTCCGACCACCTGAAATTTATACTTTGAGAAGTGAAAGAAAAAGGGATAACGTCGACGTTAACAATTTTAATCAACAAAATTGATTTTTTGCATCGAAACGTTGCGATAAAGAAAAAGAAAAAAAATAGATGGAAGAAAAGGAAAATGATAGAGGCTGTGCGCGTAATGTCTCCATTTAAAATCGCAGTGATTTTCGAGCATTACACAAGTCGCAACACACAGAGAGTCGCGTGTACACGCGTCGACAAACTTAAGACCGTCGTGAGGTTCAAAGCTCCAGGGCTTTAAACTCTCTGCCGGTGCTCGTCGTATCTTTCTCCTTCTATCTCGCTCTATCTCTTTCTCGAGCCTCCTCTCTTTCTCGAACTCGCGAGCGTCTATTACGAACCGAGAAACAAAACTGCATGGCACACGTACTTTCTTTGCTTATATATATATACATAAGTGTGTTTCGCACGCGCGCACCATGTGACTCTCTCTCTCTCTCTCTCTCTTGCTTTCGCTCTATTCCAAGTGCAAGAAACTTTTCCACTCGGATGTGCAGAGGTGCTCGCGCCGAAACTTTTCCTCGTGTCTAGCTCTATACTCTCGCGTACTCTACGAGCAGTATACCTACACGTATATATACTATATAAGCACGAGAAAGAGAAAGGGGTGAAGGAAAACTAGCTAGTTTCTTCTTCGTCTGCGATCCTCCTCCTCCACCGATAGAGGAGAGACGTCGAGAGGTGTGTGTAAAAAAGAGAGAGAGAGAGAGAGAGAGAGAGAGAGAGAGAAGAGTGGAAGATCTCTTACTCCGATCGCAAAGTGTTCGTGACTCTTGACGCGTTATATAGCGCGCGAGCGAGCGAGTGCGGCAGTCGAAGTGAAAACAAAGAAAAATCGATGACACGAGCATCGGGATAAAGAGGAGCCGGAGGTTGAGAGACACCGTGAGAAAGAAAGAGAGATGAAGAGAGGATGAGGTAGTCTGCTACTACCGAGGAATTTTCACATTCGGGATTTTGCTCGAAAGAGCGAGCGAATCACGGCGCACGTTATATATACGCACGTACATATACATCTCGAGGCGCGGTTTTCCGTATGGCAGACACGCTCTCTCTCTCTCTCTCTCTCTCTCTCTCTCTTGCGAGAAAGAGAGAAAGCTTTGCACAGCCTCGTCATCTGGAAGTTCGGTAAACTGCTACGGTATGGTGTTCTATCTAGCCACGGGGACGAGGCCGACGACGATGCCGACGACGACGACGACGAATGGTTCTTGCTATATATAGATGTATACATAATATATGTATGCTTATATATATATATATATATATTTTGAATCGTTCACACTACATAGACGCGCATTCTAGGCGGTTGCAATGAGTGCCGGTTTTCAGTTTTTTTTCTTCTTTTTTCTTTTACGTAGAGGCGAATATGAATTCTTTAGAAATTCCAAGAGCGAACTCACGTCGACGCCGTTGATTCGAAGTAGGTTTTGCGGGCGAAAGGATGATCGATGTGCACTTTTTCATTTTATTTATGTTTTTTTTTTTTTTTTTTTTTTTTTTCTTTTTTTGGAAAGAAATTGTTCGTCGTTCAGTTGACTACGTGAGTGATTCGTTGGCACGCTTTATTAACATGTTCCAAAGATTTCGTGTGCACTCTACAAAGGTTTCAACAATCGGTCGTCTTTTCAAACTGTAGATTTAACGCGAAATCATCGTCGAGATGACGATTTTTATTACTGTTTATTAATTAACATTGTCGATGCAAATGTTTAATAATTAATTAAAAATTTATGAATAAAAAGGCAACGTTGTTCCGTGCGATAGCGCGCGCGTTCAAAGAAAATTATTGAAAACTCTGTAAAAGCAAAAGCTCAAACGAACTTTGAAATCACGCGATGGAAAATTCAATATGACGACAATATCCTCCTCAATATGACCTATGTGTGTTCCAAATGAAAGCGGAAAGGTTCTCGAATAAAAAAAAAAGAAAAAAATGAAATTGAAATAATATATTTTCTCTTCAAGTTTGCTTTATGTCAATAAAAATTTCAATTTCGTAAAAATCGAATAAAAATAATATCTTCGATGCTATAATACTACTTATCTCCTCGGATTTAGAAATTTAGTGAATTAATGCATTATGAAATAATATTGTTCGAAGGAAATATTTTTTTGATGATAAAAATAAATTTACAAAAAACTGCCTTGTTTAAACATTATTTCCTTTTTTTTTCATGGGGCTGCAACAACTTCAAAATTTTCAACACAACGAGAGAGAAAAAATAATGTTTATGTTTCACTATTTTGCATTCGTAATTATATGCGAAGCTATTATTTCGAAGAAAAAGGGCCTTAGAAAAGATTGTCTTATTTTACGATACATTGTAAAGTTATTTTATGTTCCATGAAATGACACTTAAATTTTTACGTTTATCTATATATATATATATATATATATATATATGTTTGATAAAAATATCGCGATGAACAAAATGAAGTTCGCGTAAAAAATTTTTTTAAAGTATAAACGTTGAATGTTAAATATGTGTAAGAAAAAAATATTTATATTACAATAGCGGATGCACAAGTAATAACGTCACCATAATTTTCATAAATTTTTTTTTCTTCCGTTTGCCGCGCGATAAAAAGTATTTTACAAAACAAAAAACAAAAAAAAAAAAAAAAAAAAATGAAACCCGGAAAATAAAATTTTAAGTAAGTACAAAAAGTTTGTTCAAATAGAAAAAAAAAAAAAAAAAGTAAAAAGAAAAAAAAAATTAAGAAAATAGTATATAAAAACTCAGCGGCAAACGATAAATCTAAAAACTAGTTCAGCGTAATATGCAGTGTGGCTTCCCTTGAAAATTTTTCTCATCCACACACCGACCGACACATATTCCAGAAATGTGGTACATCGCCCAGACTAACGTCGGTTGCCGCCCCTTTCAAGTATACACGTACGCGTAGCATAAACACACACAAAAACATATATATATATATATATATATATATATATATATATATATATATATATATATATATATATATAGGTAGGTATACGAGTTGCTCGGCCTATTATGTACAGGGACTCCGCGGAGCACATCCATACACACGGTGTATCCAAAAGAATATTCCTCAAAACGGCTAAAAAGTCTACTTCTTCCATAAAAATACAAATCTCCGGTTGTGCACAACTCGTTCTCGCTCGCTCTCGTACACCGCATAAAACCGACTTTGAACAGCAATAATAGTCGCCTTCATAATCGTTAATGACGTCGGAAAGAAGCGAAACGAGAATTAAAAAAAAAAAAAAAAAAAAAAACAAAAAACAAACGAAAAAAAGAGAGGGAGAGAGAACGAAATGATATGGAAAAAATACGAACAGGTGAAAGAAAACAAGCTAAAGAAGAGAAAGAAAAAAATAAATGAAAAAAAAATAACGGTAGGGAATAAAAAAAAAAGTCCGACACATATACGCCACCACTCCAAGTGTACGCAAAAAAAAAAAAAAAAAAAACAGATTAAAAAAGAAAAATAGTAAGCGAGAACGGAAAAGAAAGATGCATACGAAAAAAAAAAAAAAAAAAAAATGGGGGGCACGAAGAGCGGAGTAGGTATAGCAACGGTACTAGTAGTAGTAGCAGTCGTCGTAGAACTCAGAGGCGGAAGGTAATGCGAGCGCGTATATTTAATTAGCCATCGCGACCGCACTGAGAGAGAGAGAGAGAGAGAGTAAGTTAGTAGGAGTAGGATCAGCCAGTGGTGTACGTATAATACCGCGGGACTCGACGGGAGGGTAGTACATAGGTGAAGGACTCGGTTCTCTTTCTCCCTCCTTGCTTCATTCCCTCCCTCTCTCTTTCTCTATCTCATTTCTCTCTCTTTTCGCAACGTAAAGCGAAGCTGCGATACACAGACGTATAGCCACTTAACGTGCGCCTGTCCTCGCGCTTCTCTCTCTCTCTCTCTCTCTATCTTTCTCTCTCTCTCGTGATTTCCGCAACCACCGCGGGATAAAACGAGGCCAGCAGCAACAGTAGCAGACTGCAGCAACAGCACTCACAGCGTTACGAATTATTATTCGCGGTTGAACCTTCTCTGTCTCTCTTTCTCTCTCCCACTCTCTTTAGTATACATAGAGTTGACGGGGAAAACGTTGCAGTGGGAAAATGTTACTAGACGACTGTCTGACCGCCTCTCTGGAGATAAATTGATTTTGAAAGCTGGAGGGATTAGAGGATGAACGAGAAAGTGTGGTAGTAAGTTTGTTGGCCCGTTTTCACATGGATAGAAAAGACGCACGCGAAGGGGTGGAGAACGCGAAACTTTCGCGGTTGAGAGAACGCTTAACGCGAGCGTTGATTAGGGATTTTTATCTCTCTCCGTATAACTCTGGTTTTACTTCGCTCCTCTTTATTGCGGGATTTCGTTGGGTTAATGAGAATCGTGCGGGTATTAACGCTTGACATGTTGTTTTTGGCTACTCCCTCCCTCTCTCCCTCCCTCTCTCTCTCTCTCTCTTTCTTTTTCTCACTACGCTACGGCGAGTATTTCACGAACGTTTTTATATCTTCCCTTCGGGAAGATACTGGATTTAACTTACGCGAGTAAAGGCGACAAAGTTAACGAAACGTATTAATTGATAATGAGCGAAAATGTCGTGTATATCGTTTTTTGCTGACTTGAAAATATTTTTATTTTTACGAATGATACGTAAACAATCTTATTAAAATATATTATTGTGCGAAACGCTAAATATTATAATGATTAATTACACATAAATTTTTGAAAAACTTAATTTATGAAATAATAAATTTTGTATTTTTATATGGTGCTCGTTTGATACATATCTGTCGGATTTCACGTCGTACTACCGTATCATAAAGTCAAAGATTCAAAACCGTAGAAATGCTATTATAATGGTTATAAAACTAAAATGGTTAGTTTTGTCCATTTACAGGCGACTTTAATGCGATTACAATTTTTGAAATGTTTATGTGCAGTATGAGATTTTTTTTATACTATAAAAATTATGATTTACTGTAACTAATTCATTACAAAATTTTTACAAATTTATTATTTAAAATATAACCTTACAAGAAAAGAGAATAAAATTACTAGATTTAAATATCATGTAAAATTTTTAACGATCGAAAGAATCAGAATAACGAAAAATATTTATGTAATTATTGTTCACATAAATTAATTCAAACATTAGTCATCGATAAAACTAAATTATTGTAAATGATGTATGATTTAATATTACGTATTTATTGAACTGAACGAAATTCGATATTTCCACTCAATAAATTATATTTAGAACGATATGATCGATGAAAATGTAAACATAAAAAATAATACTATAATAATTAAATAAATTATGTTATTTACTTAATATTTAAATAAATTTAAAGCTCAATTCGTGTAACCTTAAATAATCTCAAGTTTCCTTTATACCAATGAATTAGAGGATCTATTTCATCCGATGGCTTTGATAAAATTAGGATTAATTTAAAATGTACGAGGATCAAGACATTCATTTCCTCTCAAAGTCTCAAAAGCTCGTTCGACGAACTTCTCTATGTTTAATTTTCTTTCTTCCTTAAGTACGCGCGTGCAATATACTTGCACGAACGATGAGAATTCCAATAAAATTTAATTTTACGCAAATACGCGCATAATGCAAAATAGTCGAGGGATGAAAACTCGAAGCCGGTGAGCCATATTGTTATATGCACCCGGTTTTCATGGGAATGTTACCATTATAGGCCAACGTATTATAATAACCCAACCCTCTGTACGTAATGACACTTTAATAAGTGCGATATAGCGTCACGGATTTCAAATCGATAGTTGAAATTTCAATAATGCAAAATGCATGCACACCTCTAATTATGGAAAATACAGCGTGTGTTCAACTGCGCATTGCGAGATCCGCAGAATGCCGTTAGATTTGACAATGCGCGTTATGCTGTATCAATTGCCGAATTGTTTTAACCGTTGAAATTTCTGTATTCTAACGTACGATACACTGTCATTCATTTATATGTATCTCTACGGAATATAATCACTGCTTTAAAAAAGCACGACTGTTTCTTGCTTAAAATGCAATTGTTACATTATTTTCAACGAACCATATCAAATGAAGCGAGTATTTATCTTACGATACGTATGATAAATTAAAGCAAATGACCTATTTTTTTACAAATAAACGTGAATTATATCAAGCAACGCTCAACAATTAAGCTCGTATTAAAATTCCTCTCAGTGGCATTGTTTCGCTGTAGAATCAAGAGAGGCGTGCAAGAGTTGGTAGAAAAAGGAAAAAAAAAAGTACATATAAAAAAAGTCACACGAAAATCCGCGCGTCGAAAATATAATTTTTTTGCCCAAAAGACGAGTGGCATTATTCGGGAGGAAAGGCAAAAGATACGCGGGCATTTTACGAGATGTGCGAGCGTACTCGCGCACTCGCATACGCGCACACGTGGACACAGAGAAAGGAAGAGAAACGCCAGAACAGAGAATATACGCCTAAATGGTACTGGAATTTTCACCGGACGTGGTGTACGGAGGGTGGTACGTGAACCGGAAGTGTTTTACTTCGGTATTCAAGCGATGCTCCAAGAGCAAAGGAGAGCAAGAGAGAGAGAGAGAGTCAGACAGAAAGAGACACGAGGAGAAAGATGGACTCTTTCCTTTTGGCGTGCTTTTCTTATGCTCCCTCTTTTTCGGTTGCCTGTCTCGCTCTCCTTTCTCTCTCAACTTCTTTATCTCTCTATCTTACTCTGTTTTGCGCTTTCTCCCTTTCTTCTCGTCACTCAGCCACGTTCTCTTTGTCTATGACGGCGCAAAGCCGAGGAAACTAGTGCCGCTAAAGCGGAATTTACTTTTGGAAAGGGGTTTTCCGGTCAGAAAATCCTATCGAAAACGATACTGAATTTCAAACAGAATGGCAAAGAAGGGGAGGGGGTAGTTGGAGAAAAGCTTGCGAAAAGCGAGCGCTAAAAACTTTAGATTGCAATGTGCGCGCGCTTTCGCTTTGTGCCTTTCGCTTTTTGAATGTACAATGTCTCTTTCATCGAACTGTCGTTAACAAATATGCTATAATTTTAAATATTTATTGCAAATCTTATTGTTAAATAAAATAATAAAGGTACTCACCCTCGCCTTTGAAGTATGCTTCAATCCGATTGCGGGTTGACTTCGGTTGCTCTGTAACAAAAACGAAAAATAATTTGTAAATTTTGAATATTTTAATACAGTCTAGACATGAAATAAATTTTAAAAAATAAAATGAATTAATTAAAATTAAAATATAATTAAAATTAACAATAAATAATATTCTAGCAATACTTGTAAATATAATAGTTTTAAATTAAAAAAAAAATACAAAATCGTTCGATAAAAAACATACAAAAGCGGTTCACATCATGCAAAAATACATCCTGAAATAAATAAAAAAATGTTGCAAAGTAAGAATTACGGTTTATCATTTTGCTCTGAAAATAAAAATATGTAAAAAAAAAACAACGGAGAAAGCTTGCGTGTCTGAAAACCATGCTTGAACAACCTGTTGTAAATTTTACCTCCGTATCTGGCGACTGTGCAATGAGAGAAGTTCGTGGTGGTTTTTCGGGTGGAACCTTTTTCAAAGTTCCGGTTAAATTCGAAGTGTTCACAGATGGTAAATTCATTTGTAGGTAAGGAGCGCCACCAAGATTGTCATTCGTTGACTGCATACGTTGAAGCTGGGAGAACGAAGCGCGCGATAAAATATCGGCGCGATCGAATTGTGATAAACTTGGTAATGGCATTTGTGAAATATTTGGTATTTGAATGGAATCACTGAGATCTGATTCCTCTTGTGCCTGTTGAAATTGCAGCCGCGGTGATCCTCGTTCCGAGGTGAGGTAACTTGCTTGCATCTGCGGTGTCACTGAGGTTAGTAGGGACTGCTGGTAAAGGTGCCTCGACGCATTGATGCATTGATTCAGAATAGATTTGTTGGTTTGATCTTGGTCGTCGTGGCAGCTTGTCTGTGAAAATTCGGAACTTTGTCTTTGACCCAGTTTTTCTGCTATTTGGCTTTGTAGTTGTAAATTATGCATTCGTGTTTGCAAATCATTTTGTTGATATTGAAATTGGGCAACTTTATCGAGTATTTCATTTTGACTTTGTAAAGTTTGTAATTTTGCTTGCAAATCACTTTGTTGACGCTCGCATTGGCTTAATTTTTCGGAAATAAAATCGATACTTTGTTGATTTTGAAACAATTGTTGACATTGCACTTGTTGAGAATCAGTTTTATCACTTGGTTGCTCTGGTTGAATTGGAGCGCTTTCCTGACTTTTTCCTGCAGCAAGTAAATTAGCTTGTAAATTTTGACTTTTGCGATGGCTATGAATAATATGATCAACTTGATCAATCGGTTTTGCAGGAGCTTCGTTAAAATCTGTTACAACGCTTAGTGACATTTTTGTATCTAATTTTGCTTCGCTAAGAGCTGGATATTGATAACATATATTAGGACTTGCGCGTTGAGATACAACGTTTGCAGTAGACGTTGATGTTGATGTTGTACCAAGATTGAGAACGGAGCCAGTCAGATGTTGGTCATCGAATTCTTTTCGTGATAATTCCATGTGTTTAGTAAGATCAGCACTTACATGACGTAAATGACGTCGTTGTTCCATAATTGAACTTTGACTAATGTTTGCAATTGGTTTAAAAGCAGATTGTGGTATAGACATTCTAGGTTCTTTATCAACTTGTGTATAGCTTCTGCTACTATCTGGTCGTCTTTCTTCGGATTGATTACGAGATCGGGGACTTGTAGTGAAAATTTCGCGATTTTGCATCATCCTGTTTTCTATTTCTTGTCTTTGACGTTGCTCTGCCCAAATTGCTAATTCAGCTCTAGTTTTTTCAAAATTTTGATTTACCAAATTGTTAGGACTTTTTTGATTTATACGATCTGGAGCATTTGTATCACGAATCGGTACAAAAGCCATTGGAGATCTTCGAATTTCTTCAAATCGTTTACTATCTACTGTCATTGGTGATCTTCGATGTTCTTCAAAATAATCTGACCGTCTGTTCTCTTGCGGTACAGCAATTCGCTGATTTGGGCTCAAACTACTCCATTCTATGGATTTCCTTTCTCCACTCACAAGAATCCCTTTAGGTACAACAGATATAGGAGGAAGTACTGGCATAGGAGACATACGCAAGCTTGCATTAACATCTAATCTTCTTTGTTCCGCAGAATAATTTGAAGCGTTTACATCAACAGATTTATTATCTGTAACATTCGCACTAGCAACTGGTTTACGACTGGCTATTAATACTGGATCTTGTTGGGTATTTCCATCGCTAGGAAATGTAAAAGTTATAGTGTCATTGCGTCTCTGAAAGCTACTGGTTACATCCGCAGATACAGATTTTCTATGTTCCGATCTAGATACATAAATTCCACAGTCGGCGTTTCCAGTGTCGCTGGCAACCGCTTGCTCCCTCGATGAATCTCCATTCGCTTCCACATATAATCCGTCTTGTCTTGTGCGCGGGTTTTGATTTATAGTCATCGGATAACGCCTATCTTGATTATCCTGACCGGCATGCACTTGTTGATGCTGTAAGTCTTGCGTTGTTTGATTTTCCATAGTACTACCTTCGCTTCCTTTTGGTTTTTGCACTGCAGGAACATCAACGCTCGCTGATTTACGATGTCCTGATTCATGAGTAATTTTAGAATTTCCACGGGGTGGAACCATAGGCTTCGGGCCACGAGAAGCTCTTTCAGTAATACATGGTGCTCCCGTGTGACCTATATTTTGAGCAATAGGTTGTATTATTGGTTGTCCCTGATACGATAGCTCTTGAGAAAACCTTTGAGGATTTGGAGAGTGTTCTGTAGAAGATGGCTGTTGTGGTTGTTGCTGCTGACTATACTGTGGAGGATAAATATTTTTCTGCGAACCATAAGGTGCTGTATTCATAACAGTTTGCGGATACTGACTATAATGAATTTGTGGTCCAAAATGAACGTATCCCGTAGCAACGGGAGGTGGAAGTCCAAGACCTTTGTTAGCATAATAAGTAGAAGGTTGGCTGCCTGCCGGCTGCGAAGACATTTGCGGTTGTGGTGGCTGCTGAACGTAAGTACCTTGAGCGGTTGCCAATGCAACATTCTGCGTATAAAGACTAGAATCCCTAAAAGGACTAGGATCTCTTGAAACGTATTGACCCTGAGCAGGATTGTACATTGCACTGTGAATTTGTGAGTATTGTAAAGAATCCACGGGAGCGGCTATTACGTATTCTGGTGCATATGGTGGTGCATGCACAGGAATAGGTTGCGCAGAACCTTGCGGAACAAATTGTACCCTGTCAATTACTATATTATCGTGATACGGTTGATGAGCAAGAAGAACCGGAACAGAAGGTGGTCTTTCTTCTGTATGTTGCTGTGACAATTGTTGAGTATGTACCTGCTGTTGTGATTGTTCTTGCTGTTGCTGTTGCTGCTGTTGATTTTGTTGTTGCTGCTGCTGTTGCTGTTGATTTTGTTGTAAAATCTGATTCTTTGCATTTGATTGTTGTTGTTGACTTCCTTGAGTGTCACTTCTTGGTTCCGTTTGTTGAGGCCGTGCTTGACCACGTGCTTCGAAACCGTTTGAAAGATCAGTTTTTGCTACATCAGCTAAAATGTCAGCTGAGGCGCGACCATTTTGACGGGTCTGGCCTGATTCATCCTGATTCATCTGAGTTTGACCGGGTATTCCATCGATGCTAAAGCCAGAACCTGAGCCGGGCTGCGACATGGCGGCGCCCACCGGCCTACCGCCGATGTAGCCGAGAATTCGCCCCAGGCCACACACTGTGACGAATTACAAGATACTTATGCTGAATGTAATGCGCCTAAGCGTGAACGCATTGACCAAGAACATAATTTATTCCAGTCAAATTATTAATATGCAATTTTTTCATTTATGACTAAATATTTTTTACTTTCAACGACACTTTTGATCTTCCGCTATAAATTTTTTTAGAGGATAAATTGACTATTTTATTCCTATTCTATATAAAAGACATTTAGTAAACTTGTAAATGTATCTAAAAAGGGTTTCTAAAAGTGACTATTAGGCTGTATACCGTATATCGAGGCCTAAGTAACACCGAACACTTTAGACTAATCAATAAAATATCCTATATATCCATCGAAATTTCGCTAGAATTCTAGGCGTTTCTTCATTAGAGTTTATAGTGAACTGTAGGATCGTACATCATTGAGCCTAATTATCATAAAGCCAGGCTGCAAGCCGGAGCAATGTGTCACGATCGTTTTTCAACAGGCAGCGACGTCGTCGGGCTCGAGAGTCTCGGCGATCCATAATCTAGCAACGACGTATACTCGCCCACTAAGAGTTTCATCGTCCGGCTAGCCACTCCGTCAATTTTATCGAGACTCCATTCGTTCTTGCTGCTTCTCTTCTTACTCCTACGTTTTATTTGTCTATCTTCGTGTGCTGTATATGTGCGCACGCAGAAATCGCTTTTCCGCTGTCAGGGCCAACTTGCTATGGCTTTCAATTAAGTGGGCTGCTAGCGAGCCACGCCCGAACGAGTTTATCTGTGAAACAAACGAATTGCAGTTTAGTAGAGTCCGGCAATCTAACGAGCGAGCGTTTGCTTACTCCCATTTTAATGTTCCCCCCTCCCCTTCTTCAAAACGAGAGGTGGGCAAAACCGTTCGCGCTTGAACAAACCAAATGTATATATACTCGTATGTAGAAGAGAGCTCATCGGCTACCGGACACGAGAACCATGCGCCAAGCCGCAGTGTGATAATCTGCCCATCTATAAGTTTTGAAACGAGTCGCAGTGTCATCGTGGCTTTTATTGCGCTAGGTCATACCGTGTGAAATCGCGCACCGCATTCGCGATCGTGGCCGCTGATTATTTTTTACACAAAAAATACGATTCATAGATTTATTTATACGAGGATAAAAGAGGGGTTAAAATTGTTTATGTTTCAATGCACACATTTAGATTTTTTGTTGTTGTTTTTTTTTTTTTTTTTTTTTTTTTTTTTATAGATGTTAATTTCATTTGTCAATAGTTTAAAGAATTTATCTTTGTTTTAATTTTTTAATTATATTATTTTATTACTGCTTATTACAAATAAAGTAGTTTGAAATTATTTATTTGTAAGAAAATTAATAGATTATTTGTTATATTATCAATAAAATTATTAGCTTAAAGACAAATAAATAATAATGTTCTATCACAAATTAATTTAATGTTGAACATAAATTAAATAAATATTAAATACCAATTATTCGTTATTAATATCATGTTGCAATTTGTCAGAATCTTTCTAAAAATAAGCACATTAAATTTAATCGAGAAACGAGCAACAGGCAAAGTAACTTAACTAAAGTACCTTCAATAATATCGAGCAATCAATTCAGTTGGATGAAGAAAAAAGGTATCCTTAATAAAAACTGCACGCTTTTCAATCGTAACAACGAGTTATAAAGTAGAGGAAATACCAGACGTCTGAGAGGTATTGCGTCAATAAGACATTTCGTTCAATTACTCCCCGACCTTCGTAACCTACATAGGAAATTCTGTTGAAATAATGGAAAGACAGAAAAAGAAAAAGAAGCTTTAAAAAGAAAAAACGAAAAAGAGCGAGTAAGAGAAAGAAAATAAACGGCTCTCGATATTTCCGACGATTCTCTATGAGACATGGGAAACAGAGAAAAAAAGAAACAGAGAAAGAAAGAAACAGAAAGCAAGACTGAGAGAGAATGAGAGAGTGAAATTCTGGGTAGGTTGCCTTCGTGCGTTCGAACGATATGGATCTTGCAATCTATTCCGCTAGTCATCGAATCTACGAGTGACTAGCGACGTAGTTGCCAGAAGAAATCTCTTCCTCGCCAACGAGTATAACCCGTCCGTCGACCAAAAAGCCATTGAAGACCGATTCGCTCCAAACTGCTGGAAATAGGAACTTCTGTCTTTCTTTTCCTCTCCTCTCTCATTCTCTTCCTCTTTCTCTTTTTGTCCCGCTTCAATTTCATCCACGAGGAGACAGAGGCGCCTGGCAGATAATCTTTTCCGCGCGCGCGCGCGCAATAGGGATACATTTTCCATCATAGGGAAAGTTCTTCCTCGCCGGAAGCTCTTATACGCCTTCTCGTTTCCCCTTCCCCTCCTCGTCCTTCTCTCTATCTCGACGACGAGCTGCACCAGGCGCCTCCGCCTCTACTCTTTCTTCGTTGAAAGCGACGACGACGACGACTTCTCGCTCATCGGTCACCCTTAACCGTTTCTTAGCAGTCACTCCTCCTCCCCTCACTCTCTCTCTTTCTCTCTCTCTCTTTCTCATGCTTACTCGCTTGCTCCTTCAACTTCGAAGCGTCCGAGATTAATGGGCAAAGTTCGCGTAGCGCTTGATTCGGCTTTACTTAACTTCCGGCCGATCGTCGTCGTAGTATGCCGTGGAATCGGAGAAGTGGGCGAAATGTAGTAACGTCTTTGGTCGATCGTTTCGCTCGTAGAACCGTTCCATTTTCGCACTTTAGCGACGTTATAGGCTACGTATAGCTCGACGAACCGACGATCATGGTAAACACTTTAACGCGATTATTGCCCTCTCTCGCTGCTACCCCACTGTTTCTATCGCCGCCTCTTTCTTTCCTACTTCGTTATTTAATTTTACGAAAATGCAGCTTTATATATGTGTGTTTGCATGTAACTTTCAATTTTTTTTTTTTCCTTCATAAATATTCATATTTTTTTTATTTTATTTTATTTTTTAAACGCACATTTAAATAACGTAATATTCTGTTTTAAGTTTAGCATGGCTATAAAAAAATTAAAAAACTTATTCAAAACTCGCGTAGTTTTATATTTTTTTATCGATATTGTTTACAGAAAAATCAGAAATTAATATTTCTTTTTACAGTAAATATTGAATATTTGAGATAAAAAAGATTTAAATCAACACAAATTTCCGATTTTTGATAAAAAATGTCAATATTTATAGTATTTAACAAAATTTTGTAAGAAAAACTATAGTAACAGTAATCATAAAATCTCTTTTTTCCACAAGTCCTTCCAATTTTTTTCAATTCGCGCAATTGCATTAATTTTGCAATAAATACAGCACTTTTGCGTAACGCGTATCAAATATCAAAAGCTAAATTTCAGTTGTCAAGTGACGTGTATACATATATATTCACACACGATATACCTACGTAGCGAATAATAATTCCGGCAGAATTTCCCTTACAACGCCTGGGGCTTCAAATATCACATAAAACGTTTCCACACAAAGTTTTTCCGGAAAAGACCTCTTTGACAAGTCGAAAATGGCGTTTAAACTCGGCACAATTTTATAATTCAGCCTTTCAGAAGCTCTTGGCTACATTCGCTCCAACGGCAAAAACGTGCCGTGAAAAGAAAGAAAAAAAAAGAGACAGAGGAAGAAAGAGGAAGAAAGAAAGAAAGAAAGAGAGAGAGAGAGAGAGAGAGAGAGAGAGAGAGAGAGAGAGAGAGAGAGAGAGAGAGAGAGAGAGAGAGAGAGAGAAACACGGAGAATTTGCTGAAAACGCATCTCTTCGTTTCGAAAAATTCACTTGCCATCCTGGTCGTACTCGTCGTTGTCGTTTCGCTGCCGATTTCTTACATTTTTCCACGCTACTCGACGCGCGAAAAGAAATACAACAAAAAAAGCAAACAAAAAAAAAATAAGTTGGAGCAACGAAAACGCTCGCTGCTAGACTAGCAACTATCCATCAGAGTTGCGCGCACGCGTTCGCAAACTAGTAATATCCGTTCATCACGCGCGTCGCGATTGTATACGAGAAAGATAGAGAGAATAAGAGAGAGGAACTATCCCAAGTAAAGAAAAGAAAAGATAAAAAGAAGGAAAATAGCACTGATCTAAAAGGGATGAAAATTCTAGCTTTTTCCTGTTTGCGCTCGCGCGTGTACAACTCTTTATCTTTTTCCTTTCCTTCGTTCGCTTTTCTCCGCGCCTCGTTTTTTCTGGCCCTTTTTTCTTTTTTCTTTTTTTTTTTTTTCTTCATGTACTTGCGCGAGCGCAACTCTTCCTTTCCTCGTTTTCATCTTATTTTGTGTCTTTATCTTTCTCTGACATTCCATCTCTCTTACTTTCAGACAGAACAGCAAAAGCTTTACTTGCTTTTAACTGTATGTGTCGTGCAGCTAATGAGTCCCGGCTATATCGTGTGCGTACAAATGTTTCAACTTTCTCTCTCTCTCTCTCTCTCTCTCTCTCTTCCTTTTGCCCGAGTCGAAAAATAAAAGAACGAGGGAAAGGAAGAGGGAAAGGAAGAGAGGAAGGGAGTGCGAGTGGACATACACGCGAATGGAGTGTTACGGGGAAAGAAGAAATAAATGGTTGGCGCAACGAATGAGTTAGTTATTTTAACGACGGCAACAAATAGACTGAGGATAAGAGGAAACATCTTTGCGACGACAAATTCTTTTACGTTTTTGCAGCGGTTTTAAATATGAAAGGACAAGTATTTTACAGTATTTTAAGTGTGTATCTTTTAACGTTAAACTCTGTTAGTTTTTGAATGTCAAAATGTTAAATTATTTAATCCAAAAAAATTGAGAAAGTTACTTTAAGTTGTAAGAAAAGTTTCGAGTTATTCTCACATAAACAATATTAACCATTTATTTTGATTTGAAAATAAAATTGATTAATTTTTTTTAAGAAATTTGTATGAATTAATATAGAAATAAATTAAACATGAAATAAAGTCTTTTGAAGACAAAAAATTTACAAAATAACGCAAACAATATGTATGTGTAAGTAGTTACGGTCCGTATTTGCTCAGGCGTGCTCTTACCAACATTCACGTATACATATTAACATGCGTACAGATATTTCGTACTCGTGTTATGTCCCGCACTTTGATGGAGTTTTTTTTTCAACTTTTCTCGCGTTTGAAAGAGTCACCGATACTTTTTCAATTTACTTTTTATGCATTTGAATGTCAAACTTAAAATAGTTATTAAGCTGAAATTTTTTACGTAATCTTGTAAAATACATTGTAATTTTTAAAATCATATTAAATATTTGTGAAGTGTTTGAATTAATTTTTATCGAAACTTCAAAATATATTCGTAATTAAAGAATTAATTATTTTTCTTTATTTTCAATTTAACTAAAATAAAATATTGATCGATCCTGCATTTAATTTAAATTTATTTATTTATCTCGTGTGATTTTAACCCGTGCAATCTACAGCAAAAAACGAATAGCATAATTTTATTTTTCAATATGAGATGTTGATACAAATAATATTTTTCTTTTCTCGTGCAAACAATCAAACATTATTTTATATTGACGCACAGAGAAACATATTTGCATCAATTTGAATGTTTAAAGAGTAACGTAACGTTTTTATATTTTTCCATTACCGCATTTAACGTTTTCTATCGTTTTTATAATATGTTTAACTAATAATATAACGATAAATCTACTTTAATTATCAGTTTTAATTATTCCTACAACTAAAACAAACAAAAGGATAAAAAAAAAATCTTCCGATTCTCGCACAATCCGATACCGGGCAATTCTAATTCCCCAAGCCTTTCTTCGTTCTCCAGACTTGTTAGAAGTTGGAGAATCGCGCAACTCGGGATAAGACCCACTGTTTGCGAGGCAAGAGATATTCGAGATTGATTAACAAGCGAGTCGATGATTGATCGACTTTCAAGCGATTTTCCCGTACTCCCCTGAATCTTTGTGCCTTTCGCCATAATTGCTTATATTTTTATTAATACTTTTTTTTTCAATTATGATAATTCTTGTTCTGACGTCAGCAAACTTGGAATTGAATACTCTCACAACCATGTTCTGTTTATCTCTCTATTTTTGTGTATCTATCTTCCGTATCGACGTTGTATATTGATTAATAACAAACAAGAGAGAAATTATGATTTTCTATCAAAATATTGCGGACTATAACATTTGTTGTGTTAAAAGGAAGGGATGCATAAAAGAAAATCAATCGATCGCTTACAAAATGACAATTTAGATAAGCTTCGGAAAAGTTTTATATACCATTTAGACATCCCGCGAATTAATTACTTTTCCTCTTCTAAGATTGTTTATTTTATTTCTTTATCTTTTTCAATTTGCCACTCACGTTTATTAATAAGTCAATCCTAAGAAATTCAAATTGAGTTTTTCCGCAGCAATATCGAAAGTTTAAGTAAGCGTTAACATCAATTTTGACGTTAAAATAATGTTAGTAGCGCTCGTGAACCGACTAAATTTTTATCACCCAAGATATTATTATATTATAAATTTTGCCGAAGTATAGTTATTTAATTTTATTGACTTTGTTGAACTTAAAAGATAGGTACTTTTTTTATATTATTTCCTCTAAGGATGATTTGAAACTTTGTTATTAGTTTTCCGAGTACTTTAGGAAATTAAAACACTTAAATCAAAACAGCTTAAAAGTGATTAGTTGTTAAATATTCGTAAAAGTTTGGTAGAAAAAATTGATCTAAAAACGAAAGTTTAACATTATGTTAAAGTTATATAGTATAAAAATTTTAAATTCCAACAATTATATCTGCGAAAGTAATTACATCCTTAAATATTTATATATGTTATTATCGACAAATTTGGTTAAAATTTTCGAGAACTTTTTCACTAATCAACTTGTCCAGATTTACGCAAAATTTATTACGTAATTTCATTTACTCAAAAACATAAATAAAAGAACAAAGCCACATTCGGACTAATCATGAAGGAAAAAAAAAAAAACAGATACTTTCACGAAAAAAAAAAAAAAAAAAAAAAGAAAGAAATGAATAACAAACAAAAGGCGATAAAAGAACGAAGTAAGAAGAAGCCACTTTTCATCGAGGTTAATAAGATAAACATAAAAGATCGTGGAGGGAATTTGCGGGAGTCGATGGAAGAAAGAAGTAAAGTGCTTTAGACGCGAAACCTTGGGATAAGTTCCCCAACGGCGATGGTCTTTTCTAATTTCCATATTTATCAGTTCGTCGCTCGAGCGTCTTGGACCCACTGACGCTTGCGAAGGATTATTTCGGTAACCTAGGTCACACGATGTATGCAGTCTTTGCGCGCGCGTCTACTCGCAAAAGTATATCCGTCGTTGTCTACGAGAGAACAAAGTCCAAATCTTTCACTTGTCATTTTAATTGTCTTTTTAATATTGAATGATAGGTATAATTTTTCGATTTTTTGTAAAAAGATAAGTTTTAAAATCAATTATTTTTCATCAATCAATTTTTCATCATATAAATCGCGATATTTTAAACTTACTGAACAAAAAATGAACAAAAAAAATTACTCGTATAACGATCGTTTGGTAAATAACAATTTTTTGTATATGCAAAAGGAAAAAAGAAAAAAAGAGCGAAGCTTTAAAAAAAAATTTTATTGAATTTTTACAAAAATCTGTACACACGGCGAGAGTTTTACGTTACGTGGGAGGAATTTACATGTCGGCGGCGTAAAAATTGCCGTAAAGGAAATCTCGGCGAACGAAGAAAAAAAAAAACAAGTATATCTACCACTA